>VDFB02047144.1:33304108-33860785 GCA_007258455.2 Sequoia sempervirens
TCATTTTTGCAAACTTAACCTGATCTGGGTCCTCTATTTCCTCATACTCAAAATATTCTTCTAGCTCGTTGATCCAGTCGATCAACTCTTCCGGGTTCAGACTTCCGGAATAACTTGCGACTTCTGCTCTGGGTCTTTTCCTGATCTTCAAAATGGCCCTTATTAGCCGCATTTGGTCTTGAGCAATTGCTTCTTCTTTCTCTTCTACATCTAAACCTTCTTCCTCTCCTTCATCCTCACTTTCCTCCCTCAGGTTTAACCCTCTTCTCAACTGCTCTTATAACACATCAATCTGTCTCTAGAGGGCTACCAGTGCATCTCTCCCACTAGCATTTCTGCCGCCTCGACCACCTCTAGCACCACCACACCTACCAAGCATCACTCTTGGAGGAATCTTTCTTGACCTCGACCCACAACCATGGTCTTAGTGCGAACTGCCTCACGATCCGCGATCTGTCCACATGCTCAAGAAAACCTTGCTCTAATACCACTTGATAAGGGCACAACTCAAGACTTAGAAAATAACCCACAAACAAGAGGATAATTTTATTATTCAAAAAAATGGAGCTTCTTACATGCAGAGGATCTCAAATCCCCAAGTTCTACAACACATGCAAGTTACAGAAAGCTATAGAATCACCCTTTCGCAATATGCGAGCTTGTCCCCAAAAAGTTACCCAAAAATTAGAAACCCGCCCATAAATAGAGCTCCTCTTTAGTTTGGAGCCAAAAAAACATTCAATTTTGAGTTTAAGTGGTTTGGCGCTGAAAAATTACAACTTGAAGTTCAAATTTCAAAAGAATATTTGCAATTGTATCTTCTAGAAAGTGCACCAACTTCCAGGGGCCATAACTTTTGATCCGGGGCTCCAATTCGCGAACCATTTGAACCGTTGGAAAGGTCTCGAAGTCAAGAACGTGCTAAAAAATTTCTATGCCAATTTCGGCAAGTTTTAGGGCCGATCCAGGAAATCTAAGTGCCTCAAATCTAACTCAGAAGATTCTTAGGTGCAAATCTAGGAAACTAAAACTGCAATATCTTTCAACCCAGGAATAGAAAATAAAAACTATAAATTAGGAATTTCATTATGACGAAAAAGGTATCCAAAAATGTAAAAACATCTAAAAACTGAGAAACTTGAAATTTAACTATTTTTGGGTGATGCAAGATTGCCCTTACAACACTAAATGCTCCTGCATCAATCTTACACCTCTAGCAATCACCATAGCACCTCTGACCATATTACATCATGCATCATAAAATATTGCATGCACCCTCACATCTATTAGTTTTCTCACAGATAACAAATTTTGTGCTAAACCAAGGATATGCAACACACCATCAATCCTTTTTATTCTACCATTAGGAAATTTTATTTTAACTTTACCACAACCAACAATGTCTCAATGAGAATCATCACCCAAGTATACCTTATCTCCATCAAATTATTCATATTCAGAAAACCAATCTCTATTAAACGCCATATATAAAGATACACTTGATTCAATTAACCATGCATCATTACCTGCACAAGTTTCCAAAGTTGTAATGAATGTGTCACCATCTTCCTTCTCAAAAAAATTCTTCTTTTTCTTCTTTGCAATCCTTATGAACATGTCTAGGCTTACCGGAGTTCCAGCAAATAATTTTGGTATTTCCAGGAGACTTAGATCTCCCCTTAGACTTGGATTTGTCATAGTTCTTATTCTTCTTTCATTTTTCCTCGGGTCTTCCACAAACATTCAGGACCTCCTTGGCACTGATGGATACCTTCCTCCTCATCTCTTCAGAAAAAAAAGAAGCCACCACATCTTTAGTCTTTGATATAAAAAAAGTACTCCCAATAGCCATAAAAAGAGAATCCCATGAATCGGGAAAAGAACAAAGCAGAATCTAACATTTCTCTTTCTCATCCATTTTAACACCAACCGATGCCAACTAATCCACCAACATATTGAATGCTTCTGGGTGGTTTTTAATTTTTCCACCCTCTTCCATTCTCAAGGAATATAATTTCTTCCTCAAGAAAATTTTGTTCACTAAATATTTGGCTTGATACATCTCACCAAGCTTCTTTCATAGTTTTTGTGTTGAGGTTTCTACATTGACATTGATTAAAATAGAGACCACTGAGCACAATCTGATTAGACCCTTGGCTTTACAATCCATAACATCATATTGAGTAGCTCGAGTAGGATTTGTAGGCCTTGAAACATTGTCATCAACAACATCCCACAGATCTCGATCTATGAATAGATCCTCCATCTTTAGCTTCCATATTTTAAAATTATTTTCAAAAAAATTATCCACCTCTATTCTCCTAGATGAACTTTCCATCTAAAAATTCCTACAACAAGATCACAAAGTATCTTCTCCATAATATCCCACTCAAATTTGGATTAGTTCAAAAAACCAAACAACCCACAACTAAAATCAAAGGTGATCAGGCTTTGATACCACTTTTAAGGAAGCTAAGGTAGTGGAACAACTTCTTAAACTAATCTTGAGAGGGGAATAATGTAAAAAATTTACAAATCTTTAATAGGTTATAGAAACTTAAACATAAATAAACGCAAATATTATGCGTACCACAACATAGTGATTTACATGGGGAAAACCCTTTCGGGAGAGAAACCACACACTCCAAAATCCGCCCTATATATTATTCAAAAATCACAAAGATTAGAATATACTTGTAGAGTAATCTTCTCATGGGAGTATCACCAACCAAAGATCCAAAGGAAACACGACCACTATCAGACTCTCAGAATACATCACAATACACAACTGTAATACAATTATGTCATAAAATAGGATTGTCTTCTAGGGCAAGTCAAGCTAATTAAATATCAGCCGTCAGATATGAGACATAATGATGAATGGTCCAGATTTATAATAATATGTAAATATTTTTTTTATTTTGGGGGTGTTTCCCTCGATCCCCTGTCAGGGTGCATTGCCCTTAGACCCCAACTGAGGGGACAATCCCCCCAGACCCTTCACAAGGGGATACCCCCCTGCACCCCTCGTTAGCGTTGAATGAAAAATACCTTATGTATAAACAATAACTTATGTAATTGCAAGTTTGAGACACATTTTCCCAATAGTTTACCTCAAATATCTCGTGTTGAGTGTATTTGTGAATGATTTTGATCTATTTTTTGTGATTATAAATGCTACTCCTTGAATTATGTCTCATTACAATATATTTCTTCACAAAATAAGCAAAACACATATATTTCATAGGTTGTGTTAATTGTTTTTCAGTACTTGTAGCTCTGAAAACACAATTATCCTTCAAAAAACCTTGAAACATAACCTCCCATTGAAACACTTTATATGAATTTGTAAAAAAATGAGTTGTGTATAAAATAGAGTAGTTTTTGAGAGAAATTGTGGGTTAGGACAGCAAATATGAAATCTTTTATCATTGGTGCATCACCTCCTAGGATCAACAATCTTTCAGTTTCAGTCCTTTTCTATCCCTTTTCCTGATCAAATCATTAGTTTATAGGAGGTTCATCAAGGGAACCAACCTACTCTGGAGGTTCATCTTCACCATAGGAAACCCATAGCCTAAGGAAAATCTCATGTTTCATAAGATAGTTGAATTTTACACTTGGCTAAGGGTGTTATCCTCATGACAACATTTTTTGGAGGTGAAATATTCACACACCTAGCAACCCAAAGATTCAATATACTAGTTTCAAATGGACTAAGTGTTGGTATGTTCAAATTATGAAGAAAAGAATTTTATTTTATTTTATTTCAAAATATTTCTAAATAGATTTTCAAGTTTGAATGCTTTAACATGTCAAATTTTCATGGAAGAAATATCTTTCCACCTCTATTTCAAGAAAATGTTGCTCATATTCCTCCCTATCAACCATATCAAACTGAATTTGCAGCTACTTTTAGCCCAAATTCCTTTTCCATACAAACAAACCAACATGTTCAATATGATTTTCACCCACTCACCCCTGCTCAATATTCTTAGCAGCCTACACATACTCAAAATCAGCCCCAAGAAGACCATTTTTTTTCCAACCAGCATAGCTAATCTCCTAATTAGACTCAAAGCATTGGAAATATGAGCTTTAGGGCTATAATGTTGGACTTTCAAATATTGATGAGTGAGATTGAATTAAATCAAGGGTATGAAGGAGATCATGAGTATAACTTGTAGGAGGAAGAGTTGGCTTACTCAGATTATCAATACTAGTAAGAGGAGGAGATACAGAGAAAGCAATCTGAGGAGTATCTTGCAAGAGACCTTGCTATCAAAGAAGAGAAAATGAGGTTATTTATTGACTCAATTCCTATAAAAGAAGAGCTTCCCAAGTATGAAATTCTAATTTTTAGGAAAGGTAAACTTCCTAACTCTTCAAATCAGTCTCTTGAACTTGAAATTCCAAGTTTTAGGAATCTAGAATCTAATCAATAGCAGCCTAGTATACCTCAAGGGTAGCCATCTCCAAAGTTTATAAATCCTCAAGAGAATAAACAAAACTTATATGATCAACCTTCTTATCTTGATACCATTTGCCTCTATATAGTTGGATCCATTGTTTATCAGGATAATTGGTTTAGTGAGCAAGAAAAAGAGGTGTTTGAGGAGAAACAGGAATAAATTTCTACTATTGATATGCTTGAACACAAGGTGGAAAATGATAAATTAGACTTGTTAGAAGAGGTGTATGAGCATGATAAATCAGAGAAATAGTTTGAAAATCTTGAAAAAGGTAGTGAAATCCATGATTTTATAGTCTCATTTGATGATCTTCTATATTTCATTGAGTAGGAGGAAGAAATCATGACTACGATCACAACAACATCAAGCTCAAATCAACAAGAAGAGTTGAAAGACCTCGAAGTTTTGATTTAAGAGAGCTGCAACAAAGTCAAAATAAGTCCTCTTCCACAAAAAAGAAAAGAAAGGTTGAATATGACATATTTTTGGGATGATCTTGAAGTATTTGTTTCAAAGTTAGATGATAATCTAACACATTTCGAAGAGGAAAGTTATGAACAACAAGAGAAACATCTGGAAGTGACCATGTTTCCAAATGAGCCACTAGAAATGGAGAAACCCAATCAACAAGATGATGAGACAAAAGTGTACAAGCAAGAAACCAACAAGAAGAATTCAAATTCTATCATTTCAAGGTGATGTCCTATTGGGCATCTAGCTCATATTGAGTCCAACAAAGCATCATAGCTCATGCTTGTACCCAAGCATGAAGTTGCAGATGAAGAGAAATAGATTCATCTTACCTATGTAACTCAAAATAATAGCATGTATATATAATATGATGAGGTAGGTGGACATGTTTTCCTTATCCAAGAGTTTTTGAAGTAGTTGATCAATTTTTTGTCACTTCTCCATATATTTTTGGTTGTCCATAAACATGTAAAACATTGCAAATTGTGGAGAAAATGAAGCTACTTCAAAGAGCTAGTCAATGGTTATGTTTGAACACTACCACTTTTGGTTAGTGTAGGTTAGGGAAGGTTTTATTTCAAGTTAATAAGTGTTGATGCACATTTACTTTGAGTTTTCTTTTAAATAAGTGCAAGAGACACAGTTGTTCTTGAAGAGTTGGCAGTTGTTGTCAAGGCCTAGTTTTCAGTTTGTCTCAAACCTATGTGACTCTATTATCCAAAGCATATGCAAGGCTACTGGGTTTATTGTCTTAGCAAAAAAACCCTTAGAGGTCACCAAAATGTTAACCTATTTGAAAAATAGTCTAACAAGTTAGATAAGGTTCATATTTAATATTTTTTTAATGTTAAAATATTTTTCTAGGAAAAAGGCTTAAATAAAGTTTATTTTTATCTAAGACTCCTATATTGCCTAAAAAGGCTCGTAAATATCTCTAAAGCTCTTCAAATTCATGTGCATGCAAAGGAGGGAAAGGTTTGGTAAAGTCTGAGTTCATGAGGAGGTTGAATCCTTTTAGGGTTTCATAGCTTTGAGTTTCTTTATATGAGTTTGATCTTGCACGTTTCCAAAAAAGAAATAAGGATTATTGCAGATTAAGATAAAGAGCATTGATAGAAGTCTTTAGAACCTTGTTATCAGTTATGTTTGTAGACATGTAAAATTAACCTAACACTTATCACACATCCTAAATGAAATTTTCTCATCATCGACATCATTATCACTTAATATCACTGCATTTCGAATCAATTGCATCAAAAACCCTCATTTCCTCTATTAATTGAATAATAATACATTATTTAATTAATTCACTTTTTCATCATTTTTTACTAATTAAATAGATTTTAATTATTTAATGAAGTCCTAACCTAACTTTATTCCTCTTTATTAATTAAATAACATCAATTATTTAATTATGTTGCTAATTCACTTTATTCCCATAAGTCAATTAAATTATTAAAACATAATAGTTTAACTCACCCACCCAAATTGGGGTTTTGGCATCTGAATACTTCCAATGGGCTTTGTTGGCTCTTGATGAGGCCCCCAATTATGCTTTGGACAACCTACTACTAGACCCTCTCCCTACCACTCTAACCCAGGAAGATAATAATATTATTCTGAGTGTTGTCACTCCCAAGGAAGTTTGAACGGTTGTCTTTAGTATGGGTTTCTACAAGGCATCAGGTCCTAATGGGTTCCCCCAGCTTTCTTTCATATTTTTTGGGAGATTGTTGAGGGGATCTTAGTTCTGGCAACCAAGGATTCTTCAAATATAGTAAGATCCTCAAACAGTTGAACCACACTTTAATTGAACTAGTTCCCAAAGTTGTTGAACCACAGTCTATGATGGACTTTGGCCCAATCAACCAATGCAATACCATTTATAAGATCTTCTCTAAAAGCTTCGTGAACCGTCTAAAGCCCTTGCTAGAAAAATTGATGAGCCATAACCAAAAAGGTTTTGTTTTGACTGACATCTTTTGGATGCTTCCATAACCACCCAAGAAATTTTGCATTCCATCGACAGATGCAATAATGCCAGTATGGCCTTCAAGCTTGACATTTCAAAATTGTATGACAAAGTTCTATGGGACTTTATTCCCAAATTCCTATCTAAGTTTGGCTTCTACTGGAAGTTGATTAACCTACTAATGGAATGCATTACCACTTTCAAGTATTATGTCTTGGTTAATGGGGTCACTTTTGGCTTCTTCAATGTTAGGAGGGGCATTAGACAAGGTGACCCTCTCTCCCCCTATGTGTTTATCATGGTTGTAGATGTGTTGAGTAGAAACATAACCAAACTATTGTCAGAGGGTTCCATAAAGGGGGTCAAACCTTCAACTTCTCTAGAACCTGTTGTCATTCAACAGTTTGTAGACGATACCATTCTATTTAGGAAGGTGTTTGTGATCAAAGCTAGGTGTAACGTCTAGAAAATGTAGAAGATAAAAGTTAAAAGCACACACTCAATGCGATCTAAGCTCTAATGCAATCTAAGCTAAGCAACAAAGAACAAAGGAAAGCCAAAACGTAAATAAACTGAACAATCTTAACCCAATATGTATGTATTTCCATGTATCATCTCGATTGCCCTTCTCCATTTTGTCATTGTAGTATAATTGCCCTCATATTTTCAAAGTTCATGCAAGTATAGCCTATGGTAGTGATTTAGCAAAATATTGAAGATTCAAGATAGTTGCTCCAAAAAGTCATAAGATTTCGAGAGAGATCGAAATGATGAAGAAAAGATCAATTTATAGAAAATTGATCATTTGAACGACAAGCTAGGATCGAAAGATCAACAGACGGTTGAGATCGACATATTAGACATGCATTCTAATAACTATTAGTAGTGACATGAGTGATCCAAATTATAAATAGAAATAAAGATTAAATAAATGATCTAATCTTCGAGTTTGGTATTCAAAAATAGAAGAATAGTCTTTGCATGACGAAGATAAAGATGGATTAAAGCAACTCTTTGTTCGAATGCATGCACAATATTTAATTAATTAAATAGAAATATTTAATTAATATGCATGTACACGCAATTGAGTTAGAACTGGATGATTGACTAGTTTTGATAGAGAGATTACTTGTAAAATCCACTCAGACATTAAATCCTGAGTTAACTAAGTGATTTAAATAGATGTCGAGTCAAGTCAAAGTGAATACTTAGATAACTCACACAATTATCTAAATATAGAGGAATGCGTTAAAATAGGATTTATGAATTAAATAATTCATTTAATTCAATATTTGATATTTGAAGAATAATTAAATAAATAAGATTTATTTAATTAAATGTCGAAAGGGTTAAATGAATAATTAAATAAATAAAGAATTTATTTAATTATAGTTGAAGTATGATAAAGAGTAAATTAAATACGAATTTATTTAATTTGACAAGAAGAAGGATAAGGTTAATTAGTAACATAATTAAATAAAAAGTGTTTATTTTAAAATTAATCAGGTAGAATGGTGAAAATGTGAATCAATTAAATAATTAAGATTATTTAATTAATAGAAGAATTGATGTTAAGGTGAATTAATTAAATAATTAGGATTATTTAATCATGACCATGAAGAATATGAATTATGAAGAATATTGAAGTCGCAAGCTTAAACCAGATTTTGGTGTCTACACCAAGAAGTGGAAGAGTTGTCTTAACAATTATGCTACTTGCACTGGTCAGTGTATAAACCACAATAAAAGTATGATATATTTCTTTAATAGCACTCATGCCCTTCAAACTTGGGTGACTGTTGTTTTGGGATGTGTGAGTAGCTCTCTCCCCTTGGTGTATTTAGGGCTACCCCTTACTATCAAAGAAGTTACTCCTACATTTTGGAACATGGTTTTAGAAAGGATTCAAAGGAAATTGGTGGGGTGGAAAGGTTCTATCCTTAGCCATGTTGGCAAGTTGCAAGTCCCGATTGTTTCCCTTCAAGGGATCCTTGTCTACTTCCTCTCTATCTTGAAAAGTCCCAAATATATAATAGAGAATTTTTAAAAAATACAAAGGACCTTCTTATGGTTTGGGACTAAGGAGAAGAATAAGTTAGCTCTGGTTAGCTGGGACAAAGTTTGCTTACCTAAATCTTGTGTGGGCTTAGGATCAGGAATTTCCAACGTACCAATAAATCTTTACTTGCCAAGGTTGGATGGGGTCAATTAAGGAACAAAAAGGACTCGTGTAAGATCATGAATGCTAAGTACCTTAGCAACATACCTATGATTAAGTTCCTTACAAATGATCACCCTACCAATTTGCTAGCTTGGAACAACATTTGCAGGATGAAGAGGTTACTCATTTTGGGGATGAAATGGAAACTTGGGAATGGAAATTGCATTAGATTTTGGGAGGACCCTTGGATGCTTTATTCCCCTCTATTTCACTCTAATTTCAAGAACCGTATGAGACTTGCACAACTATTCTTTGTCATGTATGTGAGTGACTACTTTCATGTCCAGTTGGGTGCAAGAAAATGGAAAGAAATTGTATCATGTTCCCCCTTGTCTCCAGAGTTGAAATTGTTGGATAAGTACTTACAAGACCTGATCTCCCTGACCGGACTTCCTTTATCCAAATTTTAATATGAGTTCTTTTAGGTCAAAGATTGGTTAGCCAACCTTTCTGTCAAAACAACTTACAATTTGTTGTCAGCCCAAGGTGATCATAGTGAACTTTTGAGACAGGATTGGAACATACACATGATCCATAAAATCAATTTCTTTTGGTGGAAGACCTGTCATAATAGGATCCTAACTTAGGATAACCTAAGGAAAAGGGGATTTTAGATATCAAATAGGTGATACAAGGTGCCATCCTTAAGGAACACGGTACCATTGTCATCCAGGATGATAACTAAATTTTCTTCTTTTAAGGCTTTCATGGTTGTCCACATACATGTACTTTGGGTGATGTGGACAAAGAAGTTTGATGAGGCATAAAATATGAGGCATCATTTGAGGAGATGGACGATGAAGGTGGATACAAAGTTAATTATGAGAGGTGATGGGAAGTACCATGTTTAATCTTGGTTAGGCCATGTGCAACTTTAATGAGTGGTCTTGTCACAAGCTCAGCATATCTACATGGATATTCAAATTCAATTCTCCTTTCTGTTGGGCCACTCATTTCAAATTGAATTCTTCATGTCATGTGGAGTTCATTTTGAATCCACTTGACATTGCTAGAAAATTTCATATAATAAAGGATTTGTACTTAGGGATTTCTATACTTGGCCTCACAACCATTTGGCATTGGTACTTGTGCATGGGAAATTTGAATGGTAAACCTATCAATTTTATTATTTTTCATAACCTAAGCCTTTGGTTTCTAAGGATTTTTAATTATAGGCCCACAAAGATATTCTCCTTGGGAATGACATATGTCTTATGTAGTATATCGATTGCCTTAATTCATCATTATCCTAGTTGGCATAAAAATAGTGGTTTATGGGTGATTTTTCACATTGATGACCATTTTAATTTCCTTTTCTCACAGGGTTGTTAGTAGCTCCGAGTGAAGTATGTTAAAATGGGCGGTGGCAGGGTGAGGACTGATTCAGATAACTACAGGGAATTTTGAAAGGATCCCCTGGTGTGGCATATTTACATTGAAGGCAGGTTGGCACCATTGATGGAATGCTTAGTGGGACATGATGTGAGGATGTCGGCTCAATTTGTGAGATCTTGGAAAAATAGGAGGGCTACGATGGGGGTATCTCTTTCGAGGTTAATGAGGAATTCATAGCTCAAGTGACTAGGCTTTCATGTAGTGGTAAGAAGTACAAAAAACACACCAAGACCTAATACAATGAAATTCTCGATGCTTTCTTCAAAGACAATGAAAAACCGGTTAGGTCTAGTCAGGTTTCAAAACGGAAGTGCTCCCTTGTCCTTAGGACCAGGTTTGTTTGGCTATTATGAAATATGTGACTTTAGAAGGTAGGCATAGGGTGTTTTACTACTACCATCTGCCTCTTCTCAATCATCTTCATCATAAAATGCTATAAAATTTCCCTTTCTTCTTGTAAACTAATTTGGAGAATTCTATTAAGATATGTTTGGACACTTCTACCCAAAACCCATATGAAATTACCCCCTTACCACTCCACCAAGGCTTCATCCTGAGGCTTTATCACTTCCATTTAGCTCTTTATCCACCCAAACCTATATTTGTTATCTGTATCAAGGAGCTTGAACCCCCTAACCAGCCCACTATGAATCCCTCCCTAAACCCCTAATACCCTAATCCTAAACCCCCTGCCAAAAAGAAGGGTGGTGTGGGGACTGCTCAGTCAAAAGTGACTGTCGGGCTTTGCGAGCTCAAAATTTCTCCCCGCAAGACAAAAATCAAACCAACTGCAAGGAAAAAAGGTAATGAAGAGGGTAAATTCTAGGTGGAGTTGTCGACCACAAATAACAAAGGGAAGAATAATGTTCGTAAAGATTCTAAGGGGGAGACCATTGTGGTTGCTACTATAGATACATGATGGAGAATACTATCATTAGGAGATCCCATAGATTGGAAAAAAAAAAAAAGGGAAGTGTCTGTGAATGATATTTCTAGTGACGAGGAGCATACTGAAAGTAAAGGTAAGAGTAAGAAAGAAGTTGTGAAGGAGGAGGAGGAATTTGTGGAGGGACCTAGTCACTTTTCTAACATCAACAAGATGCATCATGAATATTTGATGACCCACTCCTCATACCCTAGGGCTATGGAGAAAGATAATGCTAAGACTCCATGGACGATTATAGCAAGTTGTTGGAGCAAATGGATAAGCTCGAAAAGAAAATTTTCAGGTTGACTCGGTTCACCACTAAAATTATCCACCATTCTACAAGTACCCTTTATGTTGTGCTCAAGGAAGAATTGGACAAGAAGACTATGGAGGAGGGACCCAAATAGGTTGGGGAGGATTTTTTAAACCTCCTCATACAAAAATGGGAGGGTATATAAAATTAGTTTGTTGTATCTTTATTTTGTTTTATCATTGGATCTTCGTGTGTCAACCGTCGGTTTGCTATCTCTATGTCATGTTGTTTTGATGGATTCTGGTTTTCTAGCCCTTTGGGCTCGTGGTGTATAGGGTTCTGCATCTTGTAAATGTAGCTTAATATATCAAAAACTATATCACTTTCCCCTAAATTTGAGTAATTGAATAAATTATTCAAAACATCATCCAAAAGGTCAAATCAAATAAATACAACTTTGTTTGCAAAAGTCAAACATGATTTGCACGTTCAACTCAAAAAGATTAATTAATTAAATCAATTAGTTAATTATCCTCACTCACTTTCATGATTGAGAAAATTATGATCCCCTGATTACTCACTCCATTCTCTGACTGATCCATCTATTTCCTAACAGATCAATCTATTCTTCAATTCCACATATTATTCAAACTATTTTCTCAACCCCACTAAACACTCACAATGATTTCTTCAAATAACACCGATTACGTAATCAAAATACACTAATTATTCCCATCTAAATCCTCTCAATGGTTTCAAACCGTTGATCAGGATATTCTACTATGTGATCCTAAGCATTCATTTTGAAACAGAAATTTTATATAACAATCATCTTTCTTTTCAAAAATGATTGGAGAATCAACATATTTTGCAATGGGAAGTAATGCCAAAATCACAATTGATCTTTTGAAAAACTTTACACATATCTTTGATCAACAACATCACACTTTGAATCTTTTGCTACACACAAATGGAGGCTTTCCATTGATACAACAAACAATCAAACATCATTGCAAATGCACTTCGACACGAGATGGTAAAACCACATTATATTGAATTCATTGTTATTGTTTTGTTTCAATTGCTTTTGTGAATTCATTATTCTTTGTAGTTTCATTTCATGAGTAATGGGTATGAATCTTAGCTTTTGTTTAGATTAGATTAGTTTCAATTCAATCATGTTTTGATCTCTTAACATATATCGATTTCCCCCTTATATATTCTGGCACACCTGGTGGGACCATAGTCCTTAGCACTAACTATTTCATGAGTGAATTTTGAAGTTGCAAGTTCCAAAAGCACAATTTAAAAAATTTCATGCAGAAGCTACAGTTAACATTTTTTTGGTCTCTTTTGCCTTTCTTTTTGGCTTTTGATTCATTAACAGGGCCATTTCTCCCTTTTTTGTTCACTTTTACACATAACAAAGCCACACTTGTCTTTTTGAAGCACTTTTATTTCCAAAAAAAAGTCCATAGGTGCACTAAAGGAGGTCGCTTTTGCTTTAAAAAGTTCACCTTTGCTCTGTTGAATTTTTTTATTCGAAACCTGAAAAGTTATTTTTTAATTTTTAATACTAACAGTTGCTTGATTTGAGTGTTTGACATGTGTTAACATTCTTTATGCAGGATTTACAAGAGCATTGCATGAATTTTTACCCAAGAACAAACTAACAAGCTTAATACAGGGAAGGCAATCGATTGAAATTTTAAATTTTCTTAGAAGCTTTCATAGTTAGATTTTTTTTAAAATTTGGTGCATAAAATGAACCCCACAACTTGTACGTTTTTAGTTTGGTGCTCTAACAATAGCGTTCAAAAATCTTTCTAGATTAGAGAGAAATTTCAAATTGGTGCTTTAAAAAGAACATTTTAGAAGCTTTCAAAGTTTAGGAAATTTTCAATTTGGGGCATAAAATGAATCCCACAACTTGCACGTTTTCAATTTGGTTCTCTAAAAAGAACTTTCAAAAAGATTTCTAGATTAGGATAAGATTTCAATTTGGTGCTCTAAAAGGAACATTCAAAAGCTTTCTAGTCTAGAACAAGACTTTAAATTGGTGCTTTAAAAAGAATTTCAAAAGCTTTCTAGATTAGAACAAACACCTCTTTTTGGTGCTCTAAAAGAAAATGATTTTTTTTTTACCAAACGCTTTTAATATGTTGATGAAACACATGATTTCATTTTGTTGACCAAATTAATACAAGGCTTTAGAAACACTTCAATTGGTGATTAAAATTGGACAAATGCTTTTTGATTTTACATATTACTATCTCTTTGTATGAAATCCATAATACTTCACTTTGGTGCACATAAAAAGAACAATTTGCTATCTTGGACACTTTATTTTCATTTTATTTTATTTTGTTTTCATTTTAGTAGGCTTAAAAAGAACATTGCAATGAATTTTACACTCTTCATTTTGTGTTTGGAAAACTAGGTGTCTATCCTCTCTACTCGCACCTTTTGGTGATGTTGGGTGATGAAAAGCATCGTGAGTTTCATACATTTGTTTACATTTCAAAGCATACCTTTAGAGGGAATGCCTCTCGATTTGGGAGAGGGAATGACCCAAGCGATACTTTTATTTTGATCCACTATATAAATAATTTTGGGTGTGATGAAAGTCATCAACCACCTGATGCAGATTTTCTATACTGATGAAAGTCTTTATCAGTATCTGTGAGATACGTAAAAACCTTGCAAGGGCTAGGAGACCTCTTAATTGAGTGGATCATTGTATGTGCAGACACCAGATTATCCCAAAATGGGACTAAGAACCAATGTTGTAGAAGCCACCTCTTTTTAGCCAAAAACATTATTTGAAGTGATGCATCAGAACTTTGATTCTGAGAAGCTACTTACCAAGTCTGACTTATGGTTGAGCTTAAAAAACTCTCCATTTGTTGCATGTAAAATCATCCCTTTGGGGCATGAGGTAAGCCCACCTAAAAGAAAGTGTTTATCCCTAGGGTGTATATTGTCCTCATGAAATTTCCAAATCTTTTGGTTACTTTGAAACATCAAACATTGTCCTTGAATTAAAAAGAGCACATCAAAACAAGCATTTAACATGGTTCTAAAACTTCAAACCCTTTTGACTTAGTGTGAATCCTTTGAAAAGAGCCCTATATTTGTACTCCTTAAGGATATCTTTAAAAAAATATCTTTAAAGGTTTCTGAATATTTAGGATCACATTTCAAGTTGCATTAAGGACAAAGTAAACATTGGAAACTATGACTTTAGCATTTTGACTTTCACAAACTTTGAGATTTTGTGGAAAGAAAAGTGCTTAAATTTGTAGACATTTAGGGTCAAATAGTTTTGATTGTTGTGTTGCATGATATCACTTGCCAAATCTCAAATCAAATCAAACAAAGTCACTCAAAACTACAAATCCATCCAAATTTCTACTAATATAGAAATTGGGAAACAAAACTCAAAAGAGGTCATTTTTGCTTCTATTTTTGTTGTACGTGACCAAAAATTGGTTGCAGTTGACAAAAATTTGGTACTTTTGATCTCTGTCTTATGATAGTTACTGGTGAAATCTTGCTTCTTTTGAAAAATTGAGTACACTTGATTTAAATATTGCCACAGTTGACCTTTTCTATGTCACACTTGACAAAAATTAGGTTGCTTTTTCCCAAGAAAGTCACTTCTGCTTGTATAATTCACCAGTTATAAAAACTTGAAACAGAGGCCACTTTTGATAAAACTGGCTGCACTCGCCCAAAATCTACCTGATTTTGACATAATTTTCCACTTTTGCTCCAAACTTACCACTTTTTCTTTGTTTTGTAGTGAAAATCAGAAAACCAATCCAAATTTACGTCAGTCCATCATCCATTTGCAAAATCAAACACCTCATCCTGCTTTTAGAAATTTAAAATCAAAACAAACAACTTGAATCATTCCTTCACTCAAACTTCTAAGATATCAACACTTTCTTGAACCTCAAGGCTAGTTCAAGTAAATTTCCCACAACATATCTTCTAGAAAGAGAAGTGAAATATCAATCCAACTTTGTCAACATTTTGAGTTCCAAAAATAGTGTCATCCCAAAACATCATTCAAACCTTAGGGTCTTGAGAATCACAAAAAAACATATCAAAAACCAACACTCTCATCATCTCACTTTATGACCATTTGGTGTCCAATTGCTCCAGTTCAACAACCAAACCTTACGAAACCTATCATACAACCAAGTCTTATGCAAATTGAAGGTGAACAAATGGACATTATCAGTAGTTTGAGGAGCTTCATATTCGACACACAAAACACCAACTCAATGCATAAATGCAACAAATATCCTAGAAAAACAAGAGTGAAAAGTTGATCTTGCAACTGGAAGGCCCATATTAGCACCTCCCACATGGCAATAGAAAACATTGGCTTCCAAAAAAAAACACAATTTTATTTCCTTAAAACAAAAAACCCCAAAAATAAATCATTCTTTTTAGAGATTACCAACTTCCACCAAAAATATTGACGCTTGTTTATGACAACCACACGTTCACAATATAGAAAAAAGATGGAAGCAAACAAAAATAGTGGTAGCATGCCCCCAATAAACACCAAAAACAAAGGAAGTGACACATGGGGTTATAGACTAAGTGACCTTGTGGCTCCTTAAAAGGAACCCACCTTTAATGCAACATCAAACAAATCACCTAGTGAGGAAGAGGTAATCTATAGACAACAAGAAGCAATGGATAGATCAAATAAAAATCCCAAGGATATGGTCATAAATTAGGTGGATAGTGAGGAAGAAATAAATGATAAAGAATTCTTCCAACATTCTAACAATCCCAAGGTGCTTAAATTGATGGAAAAACTCTTAAGAAAGGATCCAAACACTTCTTCAAATTAGCACAAAGTGGTGTTAAGTTTCCTATAGACTTTAACGTGGAAGATCTTAAAGATCTTCACCTCATTTCCTTAGGAGATAAATCAATTGTGAGAGAAACACCCAAACCATTGGAGATTGCAAACATGCCACCAATCCTCTCACGAGGAAATGAGCAATCAATAGACAACCCTTTGTTTAGGAAACCGTCCCAAATAGAACAAGTGGTGGTGGCCCAATAATATCAAGGAGGTCCATCTCAATACATGCCACAAGGTAACAACCCACCAACAGTACAATATATGCCCCAAAACACTTCATATATTTCCCCTTCCCAAAATGTACAAAATCAACAAGGGCAATTTCCAAAATAGTGCGATCAACAAGGTGCGTCATATGGTCTCCTTCCCAATCAATAGTGTGTGTATGAAATATGTGATCAATCTAAATTGAATTCAACAACACAATCAATAAAACATTAAATCAAAGAAGCTAAAAGAAGATTAAACAAATAAACAAACTCTTGTGGCAGCCTCTTCGAAGTTGTTTTATTGCTCTCTATCTCCAGTGTTTCGTCTTTGCTCAAGTTGCTCTCAGATTTGGAATGCCAAGCTCAACAAAGTAGGCTACTGAAGAATGAGATTAAAAATGCATACTATGCTAAATGCAAGATTATGCTATGATGAGAAATATTGTTGAAAATACTTAAAATGCAAGAATGCAAGCGTATGTTGTGTTCATCCTGTGTTGTAACCAATGCTCGGATTTGCACGCGCATTTATAAAGTTTTTCAAAGATTTTGATTGGCTGGGTTAGTCAACGGCTGTGATAATTCCTAACAGATCAAACGGTTGAAGATAGATGAGATTGAAGAGAAAATAGAAGAAAACGAATAAAGCCAGATTTTTCCATTTTAATGGAAGAGATAAGATGAGATGATTTAAAAATAATCTTTTTAGAAGAAAAAATGGAAAGATTATGATAAGATAAATAATGAATTATCTAATTCAATTATTTATTTATGAGTGTATGTTGATTTTTCTTAAATAAATATTTATTTAAAATTTTGAGGAAATCAGAAGATTTTTAATTAAATAGAATATTAATTATGATTTTGAAAGAAAGATCTTCAATAAATAAAATATTTCAATTAAATTTGAAAGAATGAAATTACTAAATAAAAGTATTTAATTAATTAGGAGGAAAGTTTAAAATATAAAGAAAAGAGATATTTAAATTTAATTAAAAAGATTTAATTAAATTCAAAAGATGATAATTAACTTAAATAAATAAAATAAAATATATTTATTTAATTTAATCAAGTAGAATGTGGAGTAATTAAATAAAATAGATTTATTTAATTATGGTGGAAGAATAAAATGAATGAATATTATATTACGTGTAGAAGACTTTTAGAGGAATTAATTAAATAATAAATATTTAATTAAATGTCAGGAATAATTAAACATGACCAATTTTCTGCATATACATTTTGCCCTTCTTTGAAGTGATGTGTGAAATGCATTGCTTCAAAGAAAAATAAAAAAAATTGTTGCCCCTGATATGTTTTTGATGCTAATGCTGATGATGCCCCCTCGAGAGGTAAATCACAGATAAAGATAACATTGAATTGGATGATGACATTATGTTGGTGATTTGGTGATTTAGCTCCCGATAATTGATGTAAAGGATGCCCCTGGTGAAAAATAAAGGAAATGCCATAAAAAACCTTCCTAAATTGACCCATATAAGGTAGAAATGGTAAAAGTGAAAGTCATTTTCACCTTTTGACTACAGTGATTTGGATGCTCTGATAGTGACATAGCGAGATGCCAATCCCATATCACACTCACAGATTCGAGCGAGCGCGTCGATTTCAGAGACTCGTAGTGTATGGACCATCGGTGAGTCGATTAAACCCCTTGTGTGTCGAAATTTCATGATTTTTATTGATTTTTGTACATTTTTTACATAGATTTAGGATTAGAAATGTCATTTTAGCCCATCCGCGTGCCTATTTTAGTGCATACGAAGTTTCTTTTAGTGCATCTAGGGTGTTCCTTAGCGCTTTTAGGTGTAGGGTAAAAATATACAGTCTAGCGCATATGAAGTATAGAGTAGCGCTTCCAGGGCAGTCGGCTGTGTAGGGCACTCTAGCGCATTTAGGGCATAGAGTCGCGCATCCAGGAATCGGCTAGAATAGAAGTAGAGTAGCGCTTTTAAGGTACAAAGTAGTGCATATGCGAGGTATTTTAGAACATTTAGTGTTTTAGCGCTTCGACGGGATGAAATAGCGCATATGCTGCTTAGATTAGCGCATCTAGGGTTTTAGCGCTTATAGGTAATGAAGTGGCACTTTTGAGGTGAAAGAACATGTCAAGTGAGTTTTAGTGCTTTTGAGGTAAACTGTAGCGCATTTGAGTTTTAGCGCATATGAGGTGCAGATTAGCGCATCTGAGAAAATTTTGGTAGAATGTCAGGATGAAAAAATGATGGTCTATATTGCGTTCTTGGTCAATAGATAAAGAAAATGTTTTGCCATCATGCTAATAGTTGATGATTAACTGATAACTTTGCTTCCTCGATTAGAAGACAAAGAGTAAATGCCTGATAGGACTTCTAATAAATTTGTTTCCTACGATAGAAAACAAGTAGTAAATTTTTGATATGACTTCTGATAAATTTGCTTTAGATGATAGAAAAAAAATAGTAAATGATTGATGTGAACACATATTTGCATTTATGTTCGAAATACAAATAGAATGATGTTTTGATTGTGTGATATGGGTCACTAATATGGGTCACTTACATGATATGGGTCACTTGATATGATAGAGCACATGCTAGGAGTCTTTGGTATGAGTCTGATTAGTTGTCATTGTGATGATAATAGGAGGTGTTTGACAACCTCTAGAGTAGAGAGCGGTTCCCGATATGTTGGGATCGGATAAGAGAGTTGACTCCTGCGGAGGTACAGTGGATAGGTGCCTATGGACTGGGATCTTTGTTGACTATCCTGTGAGGGATTCGAGTCAACAAGAGACTGCTGACTGCATTGGCAGAGAGGTGGCATTCTAATCATAACACCTTTCATTTGCCGATGGGTGAGATGACCGTGACACCTGAGGATGTATACAGGATTCTAGGGATTCCTGTGGTAGGTTCAATTTGGTTTATGACCACAAGGAGATAGGTGGGACTGAGGCATTGAGGAGGATCTGTGGTGATGCGTCCATAGCCAAATATTGGGTGCCATGGGTGGATTTCAGCAGGTATCCCGCCTTAGTTGCTGTGTTGGCAGCATTTATTGGAGGCTTCCTTGGACCGGATCATTGGTCAAAGGGATTTTTAGTTGGGTGGGGGAGGATGCTAGAGTGGATGGTGACTCATCCATGGAGGTATTCTTGGGGGAGCTATATTTTGGCACATTTGTATCATGATCTACATCAAGTGGTCTACCGAGGGTCGACAAGTTTGGCTAGTGGTGTGACTTTGCTCCAGATCTGGGCGTGGGAGCATATTACAATGACGAGGCCAGAGTGTGCTAGGGCAAGGCTACTAGGGCGGCCATATGTGGAGGCGTATTCAAGTGCACTTGTCTAGCCCAAGCTGGGCAAGTTGGAGTACTGGCGATGTGTGCTCGACGATGTGGACTCAGTGATATGGAGACCATACACAGACTATGAGCCTTGGGACATGGATCACCTGGAGATGTCGTTTGTTTGTATACCCCGGTATCTAATAGGATGGACTTCGTTCATTATTGAGAGATTTTTAGCCTTGCGAGTTCAGAGACAGTACATTTTTACATAGGGTATGCCACAGGGTGTTGCTCATTATGGGCGGCGCAAGGATGATCTTGGATGGGGGCATTGCATTGTATATTAGGTAGCATACATAGAGTACGCGAGCTTACAACCTAAGGTATGGGCATACAGGCCAGAGGTTACAGATGCAAGCATGTTAGATGAGTACCAAGAGTATTTCCATACTCATCAATTTCCACGGTTTACATGTCCGGATGAGCCAGGGCCTATTGCAGTGATACAGTAGCCAGTGGCAGGGGGACAAGAGGGTGTGGCTGGTGGAGAGAAGGCAGGCGGTGGCGGAGAGGAGGAGGGTGTGGCTGGAGATGAGGAGGAAGATGACAGAGAGGAGGGTGATAATGATGATGACAGCTCAGATGGTGGGGATGACGGGGGAGATGATGGAGGGGAGGCAGAGACGTTAGTGAGGTAGAGGATGGACAGCTTAGCCAGTGCCCAGGTTGTTCAGAGGGCCAGATTTGGTGGTAGACCACGAACAGTCATTAGGATGTCCTCTTCTTCTCAGCATACACAGGTAGCCACCTTGCAGGCCCAGGTGCAGACTATTTAGGGGCAGTTAGGTCAGGCACAGAGTTTGATAGCACAGTTACAGGCACAGCTTGCACAGGCACAGGCTCAGGTTCTAGCACCAGTGCAGGTAGTTCAGCCTGCCCCAGACCCACAGATAGCCTAGTTGATGACAGAGAGGGATGCATTTAGATGGAGGGTAGTGGAGGAAAAGGGTGTAGCTCAGAGGCTCATGGGCACTATAGAGAGTACGTCATTGCGAGAGGCTATCGCGGAGGGTATGAAGATGGCGAGGGAGGCTAAGTATTACTGTCTGAGATACGAGGAGTTATGTCCGCCTGAGCGTAGAGAGCCATTCCCATGGTCCCACACGAGGACCAGAAGCAAATCTCGGACACGTACATAGAGCCTAGGGGTTACCGGACCTTGGCGGGATCCTGATGCAAGTACCGGTGGTAGGCCACCTCCTTTTGGACCAGCTCCATCAGGGGCATCGACCAGCTAGCCTTGTGATGTATATCATTTTTGGAGCCTATATATGCCATTTTTTTATCATATCCCATGTATTTCTCTTTGGACTTGTTTAGTTTCTTTGGACATTGGACATTTGTATCATTTTTGATGACGTGATGTGCATTTATGAGATGATTGATGTCTATCATGATTTGTTGATTATGTGATATGCATTTATTTCTATATGTTATGGATTTTGATATGCATTTGAATGATTTGATGACTAACATGATATGCAGGATGATTTTGGTATGATATGTTTATGATGATGATTGACGATGCGTATTAATGATGTCATGCAGGTGGATGACTTATGATGTGATTGTGAAAATATGTCATGGGATATTTGATTTGTATGAAAAAAATGTTATTTGAAAAATGATATGAAGATGTATGTATGGAATGTTTGCTTTTGGATTTTCAAATGTAAATAAATAATGATGATATGATGGAAAATGAATGTTGTGTTTATGATATGTGTTATGAATTTGTAATATGAATGGATATGAAAATGATAGGATGAGATGAATATAATGTGATAAATGATAAATGACAATATGAAATGAAATGGTTAATGATAATGAGATGTATGATAAGATGATAAAATAATATGTTGTCAAATGTATTGATGATGTGATGAAAGGATAAATGATAATGAGCAGAAATGATAATGTAATGATATGTTAATGAAATAATATGATAGATGATGATGACATGAAATGATAATGATATGATGAATGATAAATGAAATGGAAACGTTAAATGAAATGATATGATAAATGATAAGTGAAATGAAATTGAAATGATTAATGATATGCAATGATAATGAAATGATGAATGATAAATTAAATGATAAAACGATAATGAAAGGATATGAAATGATAAATGATATGGAAACGTTAAATGAAATGATATGATAAATGATAAGTGAAATGGAATCGAAATGATTAATGATATGAAATGAAAGATAATGATAATGAAATGAAATGATATGATAAATGATAAATGAAATGGTAAAATGAGAATGGATATGATAAATGTTAAAATGATAATGAATGTGAAATGATGATGAAGTGATAATAGTAAATGATAAGTGATATGATAAAATGATAATGAAATGATAAATGATAAAATGATAATGAAATGATATGCTAAATGATAAATGATATGAGATGATTATGAAATGATAATGAAGATGAAATCATAACGAAATGAGAGGTGATAATGAAACAAATGTACGAATGTCCTCCACAAATAGTCCAAAGAGACATGACAGTTGTTGATGTTATTGTTAGCCCTTAAAAAAAAATGCTGATGCAAATCCGGTATGCAGATATATGTACACTGATCTAAAATGAAATGCAACTAAATGAAGTAAACCAATCATTGAGCCTTTTGGTAGCTTTCTTGGATCATTATAGAGCGTTAAAATGTTGGAAGTATGTACAAGCATCAGAGGGGAAATTAGCACCAATGATGACCTGAGTACAACTTTCATGATTTTGATATAGCAAGCGAACACAAGCATCGAGGTATAATTGAACCAAGATGACATGAGCATTTCTTGCATAAATAGACAAAGACTAACCATCGTCTGATGCAAATGTGGAACTATCATCGATGATATTGCTTTGGAAATCATGTCTCTTGACATATTTGCAACAGATAGATACTTAACCTCAAGACAGCAGACAAAGAAAAATCATCCTCTTTCCTTGCCACTCTAGTTCAGTACATCATCGAGTGTACTCCAAAGAGATGATATCAAAATTTAAACAACCATAGTTCAAAATGAAAAACTGTTATTCCAAACATTATTCAGATTTTAGATCATCCAGATATGAATCATGATATGGTTCTTGCTGAAAACTGTTGTGACATGGATCGATGATTGGATAGTTTGTTCATGTGATTTGATTTGGTTGTTTGTTTGCCTAATTGGATTTGATATCTTTGTTTAGTTGTTTTCTGAAAGTTGATTGCCCCCAGTATGTCAACGTTTGCCCCCAATATTGACACAACTTGCTGGAATGAATATGTGCAATAATCAAGCCATGGTAAGACGTTATCGTTCCAGGAAAATGATGATAGCATGATGCTAGTATGAACCTAAGATGATGGGAAGATGCATGGAAAGGAAAGCTGAAAAGCCAAGTGCAGAATATGAACTAATAGATGGAGAGCTACAAATAGCGTCTGTTTTCCAGATTTTCACTATTTGTTTTTATTGCATTTTTCATGTCAATAGACTGCTTGTTGTCAGGTTTTCACCAGGGTAACCATTTTTCTAAGACTTTTTCTGTTGTTTTTGGATTTCTTCAAGACTTTTTCTGTTGTTTTTGGATTTCTTCAGAACTTTTTCTGCTATTTTTTTTTCAGGACTTTTTCTGCTGTTTTTAGATTTTTTCAGGACTTTTTCTACTTTTTTTGGATTTTCTCAGGACTTTTTCTACTATTTTTTGGATTTTCTTAGGACTTTTTCTGCTATTTTTTGGATTTTCTCAGGACTTTTTTTGCTAATGATAACTGCTTCATACATAATACTTTTTCAGGTGGATGCTGTTGATGGGTTCGTCAAACAGGTCCCCTTCTTGCATTGATAGTTTGTATGCTCCTAAACCGTAGACAGCGATAACCACATAAGGACCTAGCCAATTTGGTTCAAATTTCCCTTTCTTTTCTCTGTCTTGCTAATTTCGTGGTTTTTCTTTCAAAACTAGATCACCCACCTGAAAGGTACATGGCTTTACTTTGTGGTTGTAGCTGTGAGACATCATCTGCTGGTATGCTTTCAAATGGTCAGCTGATATTTGTCTCTTTTCATCTAGTAGTTCTAGTTCTTGGAGTCGAGAAACTCTGTATTCATCATCTGTTGTGAGACCTTTCAGTGATACTCTGAGTGATGGGATTTCAACTTCTAGAGGTAGGATGGCTTCTGCTCCATAGACAAGAGAAAATGGTGTTGTTCCCGTTGGCGTGCAGACACTGGTTCTATAAGCCCATAAGGCGGGATTGAGTTGAACATGCCAATCTTTCCCTGCATCATTCACGGTCTTCTTCAAGATTTTCAAGATTGTTTTATTTGAGGCCTCTGCTTGGCCATTTCCTTGTGGATAGTAAGGTGTTGAATATATGTGTTGAATGTGAAATCTCTCACAAAGTTCATCCACATCTTGATTCTTAAAAGGTCGTCCATTATTTGTAATAATGGAGTTGGGAATTCCATACCAACAAATGATATAGTTCAGTATAAACGATGATATTTGTTTGCCGGTAACTTTAGTCAGAGGTACTGCCTCAATCCATTTGGTAAAATATTTTGTGGCTGTGATGATGATCTTATGCCCGTTCGATGACAAAGAATGTATCTTACCTACTAGATCTAATCCCCATTGGGAAAATGGCTAGGTTAGCGTGAATAGTTGTAGTTCTTGTGCAGGAGTATGAATGAGATTCCCATGAATCTAGCATTTTGAGCATGTTTTCACAAAAGTGAATGATTCCCTTTCCATTGTAGGCCAATAGTAACTCATTCTAATTAGTTTCTTAGATAAGGTCAGTCCACTCGAATGAGTACCACAAATGCCACCATGAACTTCTTGTAAAGCTTTGTTAGATTCGTCACGTTCAAGACATTGAAGCAAAGTACCATCAAGACCATGATGGTAAAGGGTGTCGGCGATAAGGGTGTAGCGAGAAGATTGGCGAATAAAGTTTCACTTTTGGTTACGGGATAAGTCAAGTGGTAAAATGTCATATTTTAGGTAGGCATAAATCTTTCCATACCAAGGTGAATCAAATCCTACCAAGTGGCAAATGATTTGGCTTTCGGGTGTGCCATAGGCAGGTGTAAATGATTGTTCCACCAGAAATTCATAGTGAGTTTGAGTTTTTGGGAGCTACAACAATGATGCAATCGTAGCCATGGCATCAGTTGCTTTGTTATCAAGCCTTGGAATTTGTGTGAATTTGATGTCCACAAAGTACTTCTTGAAGTCATCGACCATCTTTTTATATGGCAACAGTTTATCATCTTTGGTCTGATATTCGTCATTAATCTGATAAATGACCAACTGTGAGTCGCCATACACTTGTAGTTCTGTGATCCTCCATTCTAATGCAATCTTCAGTCCCATAATTAATGCTTCATATTCAGCTATGTTGTTGGTGCATGGAAACATTAGCCTATATGATCAAGGAATGGTGTTTCCTTGAGGGGTGATGAAAAGTATGCCTGCTCCCGATCCATGTTGAGTGAAAGAACCATCAAAATATAAGGACCATGGTTGTTTGGATTCGGCAGTAAAGACATCAGCATCTGGAAATTCAATGTGTAGAGGATGGTCTATTTGCAGTGGTGCTTCAGCTAGTTGATCAGCGATAACTTGTCCTTTGATTGCCTTGCGATTAATATAATGGATGTCAAACTCACTCAGAATCATTACCCATTTTACTAACCTTCCTGTCAATTATGCTTTGCTTAACAAATATTTGAGTGGATCAATCTTTGAAACCAAGTTGATCTATGAGTTAACATGTAATGCCGAAATTTCTGTGAAGCAAAGACTACTGCTAGACAAGCCTTCTCGACGGTAGTGTAGTTGAGCTCATGACTTGTGAGTGTTCTACTGATATAATAAATTGCACGTTCTTTTCCTGTAGAGTCTTCTTGTGCTAGCAATGCACCTAAGGATGTTTATGTTGCTGCAATATATAAGATCAATGGTTTGTCTAGATTCGGTGGTACAAGAACTGGTGGAGTCATTAAGTATTGTTTGATTTGTTGAAAATCCAATTCACACTTGTCATCCCACTTGAAAGGAACATTCTTATGCAGTAGATGGGTGAATGGTAGACTCTTGTCAGCTAGTTGGGCAATGAATTTGCGGATAGACTAAAGTTGTCCCTGTAATGATCTTAATTGACTGATGTTCTTTGGGGGAGGCATTTCCATGATCGCCTGAACTTTAGCAGGATCTACTTCAATTCCTTTTTCTGATACGATATACCCTAAGAGCTTTCCAGATGTGACCCCAAAGACACATTTCTTGGGATTGAGATGAACTTTGAATTTCTCTAGTCTTGCAAATATCTTGGACAATATTTCTAGATGTCCTTCTCTGGTGTGTGATTTTTCCAATATGTCATCTACATAATCTTCCATGAATGTATGCATCATGCCATGAAAAATCATAGTCATGGCTCTTTGGTAGGTAGCCCCAGTGTTCTTTAGACTGAAAGGCATGACGTTCCAACAGTAAGTTCCCCATGGACATGTGAAAGTTGTTTTCTCCTAGTCTTCAGGTGCAATCTTGATTTGGTTGTAACTAGAAAAACCATCCATTAATGAATATATGGCATGGCCAGCTATCAAATCAACTATAGTGTCAATGCTTGGAAGTGGGAAGTCATCCTTAGGACATGCTTTATTAAGATCTCTAAAATCTATGCACACTCTGACACTTTTATCTGGCTTGGATACAGGAACAATGTTGGAGATCCACTTTGCATAATCGATTGATCTTATGAAGCCCACATCAAGGATTTTTCTCAATTCTTCCTTAACTAATAATGCCACATGGGGGTGCATCTTCCGAGTTTTTGTTTGATAGGCTTAACCCCTGGTTTGATGGACAAGTGATGCATGATAAGGTCAGGATCAAGACCGGGCATGTCCACGTAAGACCAAGCAAAGTTGACTTGATTTGTTTTTAGAAATTCCATGAACTCTGGTATTTCTTTTTCTATCATTGATGCAACCAGCTGTAAAATTCTTGGTTTGTCTAAAGTTTCAAGTTTGACAACATTTGTAGGCTCAATCAGAATAAGCGGTCGCTCATGATAATGCTCTGGGAGAGTGTCAATATTCCCATCGTCTAGTGCCTTAAAAAGGTTTTCACCATCCGATACGCTCTTTATTTTATCTTTTGTTTGATCTAATACTGCCAGATTCTAGTTTTCACCATTAGATCTTTTGTTTTTAATTTTATTTTTGTAGTTGGGAGAATTGACACCCTCCTGATCAAAGAATTTATGCTGAAAATCACTAGTGGAACAATCATTTACGTCCTTTGTGGAAAGGAAGTTTACAATAGCTTCATCACTTGGAAACATTGGTAAATTGATAGGTTCAGATGAATTCCAATCAATGAGATCAGGATAAATCAAAGGTATAGGGTCATTGGGTTGCATGAAATCGGCTATGGTTATGGTCATAATGGAGTTAATCGTAGGATCCAAGGTATGAGGTAAGTCAATGATGGTACTGTCCTCATGATAATCTTGTTCGTTTATATTTGACTTAGTATCACTAGAATCATAGTGACTTTCTAGTTCAGACTCTTGTGTTTGGGTCTCTAAACCTTGACCTTCGACTAGAGTTGGTGCATACTGGTGTATTACATCAACCTCTTTATCCCTCCAGAACTCATTATTGTAAATGGTATCCCATTCATATTCAGCAGAGTCTGTGTCAGAATTGTTATCCAAGAAGTTTTGAATCACTGCCACACATGCTTCTCGTGAATATGAGCCTTCTTGCAATGCTAAGACAGTGCCATGCAGTTTTTTGGATGTGCTTCCTTTGGAGTGAGTATCATAACCTAATCCAGTTTTCTCTTTTGTGGCGAGTCCACGGAGGTGAATAGGTTCAACTATTCCTTCTTTCCTTTTTCTGATAGGACCTTTATCATAGCCCATCTTCTACATGATTGAATACCCTTTTCCATATTTGTCTGTGGGTAATTTGACATTACAAACTACTTCATCTTCATCTTTATAGAGCCAGTTTAGAATTTCTGTATCCTCAGGATCTTCCATGGGGAATTTCTCTTTGATGAATTGTCCAGTAAACTTTGTGATTGGCTCTGTTGGTGATTGCTTTGATGTTGATGCTGCTGATACTTGATGTTCTGTGATGGATGGTTGTCCATGTGATCGAGGCGATATAGGTAAATTAGCAAGACAAAGAGAATATTCTCTGACTCCATGGTCTTTGAATTTCAATTTCTTATCAAAACTATTTGTTAATTGACTGATTTGTGTGTCAATCTTTAGAGAAGTACAAGCATGAGCTTCTCAATTGTTAGGAACCAAAGTATCTTGACTGGCTTTTATGTTTGCACAAGTTTGAATGTTATAATTATCAGCTGATATCGTGATTTCCTGTCCATCATAAGGGAAATTTAAACATTGACGATAGGTTGATGGGATAGCTTGCATTTCATGGATCCAAGGACGACCCAACAAGATGTATGCTAGATCATGATCCAATACTTGGCAGAAAGTATTTTTGATAACAGGACCTACTCTGATTGGCAACATGATTAGACCCTTGGATGCTCTTTCTTCATCATCATAAGCTTTAATGGTGATCTTTCTTCTGACATCAATGGAGTCCTCAAAAAATCCTAAGGCTTTAACCAATTTCATGGTACAGATATTGAGACCAGCACCTCCATCTATTAGAACCCATCTAACATGAAACTTATGAACCATGACTTCTAAGTACAATGACGAGTTGTGGGGATGAGTTATGGAAATTTCATCTTTTTCAAAGAATGAGAGGAAAGTGGGTGAGGACAAGTGTCCTACCATGGCTTGAAATTGGTCCACATCCAAATCAGTGGATACAGTTGTCTCAAAGAGGGCTTTTTCAAGAATTTCCTTATGCGCTGGGGAAATTTTTAAGAGCTCAAAGATAGAGATTTGAGTAGGAGTTTTCCGAAGTTGGTTGACCAAATCATATGAATGTTGAGGTGTAGGTTCAGTGGATTTCGAAGAGGTGCCCTTTAAGACAACCTTAGCTTGCGCCCTCATTGTTGCATTAACTTCTCTATATTTCGTCTTCTTGTTGACTTTGATGACATTTACTCGCTCATCATCTGTATAGAGATGGTTGATTATATGATCATCGTTGACATGATTCACATTTTTTTCAAAAGACTCACCCTTTTGATAGTTGGGAAAAGGGTTGAAAAATGCATGGTGGTCTATGTTTGATTGTTGATGTCCTTCTACTGTAATGATGTCATTGTCGATTAAGTCTTGAATGGTATTCTTCAATACTTGACAGTTATTTGTATGATGACCTTTACAGTGATAATAATCACAATAGTATGCCTCATTCCATGATGGAGGTTTTACACTGGGTTCATAGTTTTGTTGAGGCGACAGAGTAATGACATTTTTGGCCATCAACTCTTTGAACACGGATTCCAAAGATTGATCCAATGAAGTGTAAGTTCTTCTATTCAAGAAGAATGAAAATCATTGTGGAGTTGTATTTGAGGTATTCCCTAAGGAGTTGTTATTGTTATTGGTTCCTTGGTAACCTTTATTTTTGGCAGTCCCTTGATTGGGAGTAGAGTTTTGATTCACATTGTTTCTCAAAGGAGGATTGTTTCCTTGATTTGCTATCAAGTTGACATTGTTGTTGCACTGAGTATCTAGAATACCAAGGACAAATGGTTTGGTCGAGACCTGATTTGCATCAACAACACCATCATTCACACATTTTTGTTGCGAGTCCAAAATTTAGACTTGTCCTGATTATTGTGATGATTGTATGAGCTAGGATTGTCTTTGTCAAGTTTTATTGTTCCTCTTTTGATCAATGCACCTTCAATGGTTATAGCATCTTCGATTAGTTTCTCAAAAGAGGTAGGACAATGTAAATTTAAATGATAACTCATCTCTGAATTCAAGCTGTTTATGAATGTAACCATCTTTTCCTTTTCAGGAACAGGACGCGGATATCTGGCGAACATTCTTCTCCATCTCTGAAGAAAAGTAATGAAAGATTCACCAGGTTTTTGTGCAACTTTGCAGAGATCTATCATGGTGATCTGATGTTGTATATTGTAGGAATATTGTGATATGAATAAGTTGATTAATTCTTCAAATGTCCTGACGGGAGGTATAATCTTAGATAGCCATTCCATAGAGTGAACTCCAAGGCTCCTAGGAAACAATCACATCAAGTAAGTGTCTTCGTGAGAAAATTCTAATGTCATGTTTCAGAAGTCTCTAACATGATCGATTGGATCCAATTTCCCATTATAGCGATCAAATTTTGGAATTTCACAATGTTTGGGAAATGGAATCATGTTGACGTTTCGATCGAAAGGATAAGGACAAATGTCCTCAAGAGTATATTTATTTGTGGTGGTTCCCCCTTGTAACTCTTTCACTTGTCCTTGAAGTGCTTTGACTTGTTGAGTCAAAGCACTAAGATCAGATGGGGGTTTTTCTTCAGGTTTGTTCTTCAAAATCTCAGTATTAAAGTTATGTGGCAATTTAGCTCCTTGGTCAGCTAGATAGAGGAAATATTTTTCTTTATTGCGTTGCAAGATCTTTTCTATGGCCTTGTAAAATTTGGGATCTTGCTCATCTTCTCTAAGGTGGCGTTCATCTTCATGTTCCTCATCACTATCGACAGTAGTATTGTTTATGGCTTTGTACTTGTGGAAGGGATTTTCTTCTCTATTATCCATGTCGTTGTTGAAAAGTGGATTATGACTCATACTATAGAGAGGATTACTAGTTTCACCTTCTTCTTGAGTGTTTTGAGTATGACCTTCTTGTTGGATTTCCTCCCTCGATTTGATGTATTGAGATCTTGTGAAGATAGGCATGTGATTTTGAAGAACTCTTCTAAACTTAGATCACAGTTTTTGATGAGTGCAACAATGATGCTATTTTGATCTGATAAGATGGGAATCTTATGATATGATCAAAGATGTTTCCTAATTCTTGATTATGGCTTCCGATGATGAAGGATGTCAGAATCCTATTGGGGAAGTTGAATCAATAATCAGAAAGTTTGTTTTGGAAGATGCACTCTTAAAGATTTGATCTTTGTTTTTGAAGGAAGAAATTTAAGATCACTGGAGGATTTGACTAGGATGTGAGGGATACTCAATAAAAGGTTGTGGTATATTGTCAAACTCAAGAGGTTGACTAAGATTATGCCGTTGAGATAGAGCTAATCTTTGGTAATAAGCTCGAGAATCCAAGGGATCTACAACATACTCGTTAGTGAACCCCCTAACGAAGTCTTGGTATCTATGAAGAAATCCACGGAAATGAAGCAAGATGTGGTGACTTTTGTACAAAAATTTTCTTCTTTGCAATGACGTCTTGTACCCTAATTGTTTCTTGGGTTTCTTGATTCTAGTGGAAATTGATCTCTTGAAAAACTTTGTTGATTTCCACTTCCTAAGCATGAGGACAAATATTGAGAACGTTATTGGACCAAAGATGTGAATGGATTTTGAAAGGTTTCAATTGTTGTTCTTCATGTTCATTTTAGATGATCTTTTATCTGAGTTAATGTAATGGAAGACACAACAAACATTTTGAAAAATAGTTGTTTTTAAAACCCTATACTGACATCAAGTGTTTGATCAAGAAAATGTTTTTTTCAGCAAGTGTTTTCACAGGTTTAGCACATGAAAGATAATTCAAGCAGACTCACTCTTAATAGTTAAAAGGTCATCATAGCAATCACAACCCACATCTTAGAACTGCGTCGACTCACACAACCATGTCACCCCTGAAAGGGCGCCCATGTTTTTGTCTTTTCCAGGTGCGTACTCAGAGTGACAGAAGTGTATACCAAATCCCTTGAGCAAACAATCCTTGGCAGTTATATGGTGAGTATCTTGGGGGTAGATTCTTCCCTCCCCTTGCACTGTGATTGAAATAATGTCTGGATACTGACACAGCTGGCTTTCTACACTATGGTTCATAGTCAAGGTTTTCGTTCGGTGCGACAATAGATAAAATCCCTCAAGAGACCTCCCAATCTTCAGAACAAAGATTTTGGGGATGGTTATCTTGCTCACTGCCGTTGAATATGGGTTTCCCCAAAATTCACTTTTGATTATAGTGGGTTGGAAAACCTAGCTTTGGTTGTTCCCACTTAGGTCATTCCCATAGGGTGAGTACTTTTTCCCACTACGGCAAGCCTTCTAAAGGATTTAATAAAGCATAAATTTGCATGAAATTGAAAAGGCAAGTATGATATTTTGATCACCCAGTTAAGGGGAGAGCATAGACCTATTGCCACAGACAAAGCAAACAAATGTTCTTTTTAAATTCCAAATCACAATGATCTAATCTAAATGAAGATATTGCTTCACCAAGAATAAGTTTTGTCCAATTTTAACTGCAAAAAATCATTGTATGGTGTCTATCCTAGATTGCTTCATTTTAAGTTCCATGCCTATCCTAGGATTGATCAGTTTTATCCAGATGTGACTATCCTAGGGTTGCTTCTTTTTTTTTTTTAACCAGAGAAAATTCTGTCTACAGAATGTGTCAGACTCAAAATTCTATTTTTTTGTTACAACCAGATGCGCTCAAACAGACCTTAAATGCACCAAAACAGAACTTATAAGCACTCAAACAGACCTTAAATGCGCCGAAACAGAACTTATAAGCGCTAAAACAGACCTTAGATGTGCCACAAAAATTTCCTAAATGCACCAAAACAATCCTTAAAAGTGCTAAAATAAGACAGAGCTACAGACAATTGGACCCGAGATGCGCAGAAATAGACAACCAATGGGCTCAATCATACCTTAAAAGTGCTAAAACAGTCATTAAATGTGCCATTTTAATAAACACAAAGGTGAAATGAACTAAATGCGCTATTATGTCCCTCGTATGTGCTAAAAGAACTCTCAAAAGTGCTGAAACAGTCCCCAAATGCGCTAGACTACCTACAAAAAATAGAAAGAAATTATAGTCCCAGAAGCGCCGTGGAAAGTCTCGGATGCGCTAAAACGCGAAATTTTTCTGAATGTTGAACTCAGAACGTGGAAACCTGCCAGAAAACTCTGCAAGAAAATATTAAAATCGGGGCATAGGCCCCATGGTGGGTGCCATTTTATGTGTGTATTGAAATATATGATCAATATAAATTAAATTCAATAACACAATCAATAAAACATTAAATCAAAGAAGCTAAAAGAAGATTAAACAAATAAACAAACTCTCATGGCAGCTTCTCTGAAGTCGTCTTATTGCTCTCTATCTCCAGTGTTTTGTCTTTGCTCAAGTTGCTCTCAGATTTGGAATGCCAAGCTCAACGAAGTAGGCTACTAAAGAATTAGATTAAAAATGCATATTATGCTAAATGAAAGATTATGCTATGATGAGAATTGAAATGCTAAAATTGCAAGAATGCAAATGTATGTTGTATTCGTTATGTGTTGTAACCAATGCTTGGATTTGCACATGCATTTATAGAGTTTTTCGAAGATTTCGATTGGCTGGGTTAGTCAACGGCTGTGATAATTCCTGACAAATCAAACGGTTGAAGATAGATGAGATTGAAGAGAAAATAGAAGAAAACGAATAAAACCAGATTTTTCCATTTTAATGGAAGAGATAAGATGAGATGATTTAAAAATCATCTTTTTAGAAGAAAAATGGAAAGATTATGATAAGATAAATAATGAATTATCTAATTCAATTATTTATTTATGAGTGCATGTTGATTTTTCTTAAATAAATAAATATTTAAGATTTTGAGGAAATTAGAAGATTTCATAATTAAACAGAATATCTAATTATGATTTTAAGAAAGCAGACGATCTTTAATTAAATATAATATTTAATTAAATTTGAAAGAAAGAAATTAATTAAATAAAAGTATTTAATTAATTAGAGGAAAGTTTTAAAATAGAAAGAAAAGAGATATTTAAATTTAATTAAAAAGATTTAATTAAATTCAAAAGATGATAATTAACTTAAATAAATAAAATAAAATATATTTATTTAATTTAATCAAGTAGAATGTGGAGTAATTAAATAAAATAGATTTATTTAATTATGGTGGAAGAATAAAATGAATGAATATTATATTATATGTAGAAGACTTTTAGAGGAATTAATTAAATAATAAATATTTAATTAAATGTCAGGAATAATTAAACACGACCAATTTTATGCATATACAACAATCTTACGAATAATCATGTTTTTCATCATACTGTAATACCCATCTGAACCCCTTTTTATCAAGCTTAGAAGCTTCTAGATTTTGGCTTCTACAAAATCAGATTTTTCCTTTTTCGTTGATTTTTCCCTTTTTCAGTGATGACGCAAAAAAGTAGGAGGAAAATTTTTCTCGGGAGCTGCCGCCTCTGAATCCCCACGCGGGGACCAGCCCGACCCTGAACCCTGGCAAGGATACATGCTGGAGTGTACAATATACCATGGGCTATACAGTATAGCATGATCAGTCACCACATACCAACAATTTTAAGTATTTCAAGTTGCTTTTAGATCATGTTCATTGATGGTGAAGAATGTTATTGTGTTGATTCCTTCCATTTGTAGATAGGGAAAATTTTAGATTTAATGTTGAAAACAACAAACTAATTAAACCCTATCAAGCACCATGAAGCACAAACTAGAATGACATAAAGAATAAAGATAATTAAATAAATTAAGAAATGTATTTAATTATAGAAAGACTTTAGACAATTAGTGAAGTATTAAATAAATGAATAAAATTTATTTATTTAATAATCAGGAAGAATAAAAAGACATGAATTAATTAAATAATTATGAGTTATTTAATTAATAGTCAGAAGGGGACCAAGGACATAATTAAAATGTCTTAATTATGCTAGAAGAAGAAGGTGAAAAATAGAGCTTGCAGGCCTAGGTCATTTTATTGTGTCTACACCATGTTCATGCTTTTTGTTGTTTGTTGATGATAAACAATAGTGTAAAGCTAGTCTAAACATTAAATTATTTTTGCACTTAAAATTCATTTGTTGTCCATGATTTATGGTGAATGAATAGCTGAAAATATGTAGACCTTAGAAGATAGCACTAGTTTCATGAGACTGTTTGATATTTTGGTTAAGTGTAACTTAGTTTTGGGAAGGTTGTCCATTGTAGCATCCTCCATTGTCATTGTTCATCATTAGTTGCAGGTCTAGGAACTCTTATCTCCCTTTTCCATTTTGACCTTTCTTTGAAATACTAGTTAACAAAAAGTTCCAACATCATTGTAAAGCCAAATTTGATGTTGAACATGGAGTTTTAGATTGTTGTTTCAAACTTGCAACAATTGCACCTCACTTTCATAATTTTACAAACTCTATTTGAAGATCCAATTTTTTCCCAACTTAGCAAATTATTCATGCCCCTTGTGACTACTAGAAAATCACATCAATCAACTAAGCTATTTTTGCAAGTCATGACCTAACACCCGAGAGACCTTGGGCTAATTTTCTACAACTTTCTTGTAGGAGGTTGTATTTCAAGAGAGGTAGCATACTTGTGTGTTGCCTGTGTTGAGAAGTGCAAAAACACCCATCAATAGAACTAGCGCTAGAAGGAGGGAGTCCTTTTTGCTAAGCTAGATCAAATTGGTTCCTTCTCCCCTGAGAGGTTCCAAAGAGTGTTAATATCTACACCAAACAAAGGGTAGATTCAAGAGCTACCACCCCTACCAAGGCTAAGAGAGCCAAGAGAGGGGAAGCTTCCACCTCAGCCTCATCCGATCAGCCCACTTCACCTCCTTCCTCATCTCCTCTTTCCATCCATCTGCCCCACTCTGCCTCTTCACTTTCGACAACACCTTCCTCTTCCCAGCTGCTCCAAACTTCCCTCCATCCCTTCACCTCCCACTACTAGGGCACTATCCTTGTCCCAACACTTCACAACCAAGGCATTTCCCCAACCACTATTGCCCCTTTGTAGCCCCAAGTTACTATTGCACAGTCAGCATAGCCTCCACCTCCCATCATGGATTTGTTACATAACAACCCATCTCCTCTATCCTTCAATGACTATCATGATATGCCAAAGAATCCAGAGGGATTTTGCAGTAAGTTCAATCCTCGTGATCCACAGAGAACAACAAAAGAACACATCAAGATATTCTAAACAACTTTGAAGGACATGCAAATAGATCATGAAGATGTGGCTTGTAAGCTCTTTCCTTACTCTTTGGGGGAAGAAGCCTTTTATTGGTACATCAATCTTCTGATTGGATCCATAACCACTTGGAATCTATTAAAGAATGCATTCATGCAAAAATTCAAGATTCTGATCAGCCCTTCTGAGTTGTATCAACAATTCATGTCTGTTCAAAGGGATGTTAATGAACCAATCAGGTTTTTTAATGATTAGTTCCATAGTGCTTACATGAGGTTGTAGCCGTCTTATGTGGTCAATGATCCCTCTGCTCATTTGGTCTACTATGCTTCCTTAGACAACCTCACATCTACACTAGTGAATAGAATGCGCCCACCACCTACCAAGTTGGTGGATTCCTATGCAGAAGCAGTCATATAAAGAACTGATCTAGGAAAAAATGTTGTTGCTCCACTGCCATCCTTGGGACTATTTTCCCATCTAATGTAGATCCAAGGACTCACTTGGGCCTTGGCACATCAAACACCAATCATGAATCAAGTTCCACAACTGCCAATGGTACCTCATACGGCACAGCCATTGAATCAAGCACCCCCAATGCCTCATTATTTGCAATCACAGCAGCAACAAGTTTACCCTCAATATTTCCAAGTGAATGCATACCTGCAAGGCTCTGAGTTCCCACCCACTTATTAGGATCAACCCACCGTACAATTGGTCTTCCTCCAAAATCAAGCATCATAGTCAAACAACACAAAAATGGATTGAATAGATGAGCTAACAAAGTTGCTAAAGAAGATATCTACTAAAATGACACATCTAAGGAATCAAAATAACCAACTGCAAGCCTCCCAAAGAAGCATCAAAGCTAATCTCAAGCAAGATAACTTCAAAAACCATGATGCGGGTACTGCCTCTAGACAGAATTATGAGAGAGGTCAAAGTTCTAACCAAGGCTTTGAAAGAAGACCTACACAAAGGAAAAATCGTACATGGAACACAAGGTTGAATAATGGAGGCATCCCCACACCTCTTGATCAACCTACTAATGCTGATAAGACTACAAGCAGAGTATATTTAGTAGAGGCAGCCTTATCCAAATGGTGCCACATTCACAAAACAAGTAGGCATTCTGAATTAGATTCTCTAGAATTCCAAATAGCCACAAAAAATTTCCAAGTAGAAGTTCAAAATGCAGTTGATGGTGTGGGATGAAGAGACATAGTTCCATCTGAACCATACGATTCCTTAGTGTTGGTGGTTAATCAATCCCCTTTCCTATGAAGTGAGAGTGACATACCCGAGGAGAACACTGCCCCAAAGGATGAAGAAGCAAAAGTGGTAAGTAATAGAAGTCCTTTATCCCAGCTTTTCAATTTTGTAGACAATGGTCCAATAGATGAGGGATATTCATGTGAGCATGAGGTCCAAATGTTCCATCAAAGGCCAACCCCTTACAACTTGAGGAATAGACAAGCAAGTAGCCCTTTTACAACCTCTACCCCGCTTAACAACTTTAACACTCTATTGGATCCAAATTCTAGCAATAACCCAGGCTACCCATTTGTTCCCACCCAATATTTCAATAGGAATACACAACAAAACCAAACCCAAAGTCATCCTACTAGCTCCTCCCAAGATAAGTCTTTTGATGCAGAAATTGAACACATGGGTGAGTACATGGTAGAGGAATTTAAGAAAGTCAAATTGAGCCTATCAGCCTTCAAATTGCTTAGGGTCCCATCAATTAGAAATGATTTCTTTAGGATGCTTAATGGGACTACCTCATCTAAATCAGCCCAAGAAGTGCTTGCCAAAAGCGTCTCCTTTGACAACTCACAAAGTGAGCCTATAATCAAGGATATCTTAGGGAAGAGAACGGATCAGCCCTCAAACCAACAAGCAGACAAGAAAATGTCTAAAGAAAAAAATTAAGGACAAAATAAGGACAAAGCCAATGATAAGGACAAAGCTCAAGTAGCCTAGGCCAATGTGTCAGTGGGCTTGTTCCAAGGGAAGTCCAAAACTCATCCCTTCTTGACCACCATTAGGATATTTGGAAAGAACTTGCACAACTTCCTACTTGATTCAGGAGCATCAACCAATGTCATGCCTCTCGCAATATGCAAAGCTTTGGGAATAGTTCCAACTCCCTCCCGACAGAAGGTGACCTAGTTGTACAAGACAAAAGTGAACATTGTCTGAGAAATCAATAGGATACCCATGCAGATTGTTGTTGATCCAAGGGTGTAGCAGGTGATCGACATTCAAGTTGCAGATATTCCAAACCCATACGACATCATACTAGGAAGGGATTTCACCTAGGCATTGAACATATATGTTGCAATAGATTTTTCTGACCTATGGCTACCGTGGAAATGGTTTCCAAACTAGATTCATATTGATCATGAGCCACGCATGAAATTTATGATCACCAAATACAACAACACAAATGAGGTGTTGTTTGCTAAAATAGAATTGGGAAATTATTGTCCCGTGGCATATCAAGATGAACAAGAATTCTAGGAAGAGGAAGTGGCCCAAGAAGTCCTTCTTGTGTTTTGAAACCCTCCTACCAACCTAGCCTATGCACCTCAGAGCACAAAGATGTTGATTGAATAAAATGATGAAGAATCCTATGAGGATGGTAACCTGGGATTGCTTGATGGATTCCAGGAATTTATGGAGAAATGTGTGCAAGATCAGCTTAGCCTAGGAAAAAGATTGGACTTTCAGGAGCTCTTATTACCTAGTTGGTGCAGGGTACACAATGCTTCCCACTCAAAATTTGAATTTTTCCTTTGCCAGACAACAATTGAACACAGTAAAGGACAAGTCACCCCAAAAGGGGGACTCCAAGCCATGCAACCAAACCAAATAAATGCAGAACCCACACAAACACTTAAATTTGTTGAAGCAAATGCTCTGCCAAGGAAGGAGGCGAGCTCCGTGGGTTCCAAAGTCAAAGAGGCCTCTAAGTTTTGGACATTGCACTTTGATGGATCCAAGTCCAAGCAAGGAGCTAGAGCCAGATTTTAACCCATCAGACCCCAGGTAAGACATACTTTGTTGCTCATGGGCTTCAATTTTATTGCATCAATAATGTAGCAGAGTACAAAGCATTAGTTCATGGGATTCTAATGGCACTAAAGAATAAGGTTAAAATGTTACAAGTCTTTGGTGATTTGGAGTTGGTAGTAAAACAAGTCAGGAAGTTGTATTTCTACCACGACATAAGGTTATCAAATTATAGGCCTAGAGTATGGGATCTCATAGAAGGCTTAGATGCATTTAATATTCAGTTGATCCCTCATTCCAAGAATCATACTGTTGATGCCTTAGTCTAGGCAGCTAGCACCCTCTAGCCCCTTTCCTTAGCCAGGTTGAAAAGGTTCACTGTTGAACTTACTTCCACTCCATCAATGCCAGACAATGTCACCAACTTCCAAGTGTTCAATGATGACAAGCATATCTTATATTTTATCACTAGCTTCGATGTGTTTGCAACCCAAATCATTGATGAGGCAGACCTTGAAGAGGCTGAATTAGACATAGAGGGAGTCATTAAACTCGAAACATATACTATACCATGAGGTATGGTTTAGATCAAGTGAATATTTGAATCAGATCAGATCATAGATCAAGATCAACAAACAAAGAAGGATTCCATTGACAACCAGTGCGATGCGCACAACTTAGGAATGATTGAAGAAGTTAAAAATGTGTTCATAAAAAAAGTGTGCACACCAGAAGAAAGGAAATGGATTTTTTATGCCATGTGCATGTACCATGATGTGGTTGCCTAGAGTTAGAAAGACTTGAAGACATATGACACCTCAATCATCACTCACACCATCCCTCTCAAGCCAAATGTGAGACCTTTTCGGAAGTGTCAACGCCCGATCAATGCATTGCTAGAGCCTATCATCTACAAGGAAGTCTAGAAGTTGTTGTCAGCAAGGATCATATTCCCAATTAGACACTCCACATGGGTGAAAAACTTGGTCCCAGTTAGGAAGAAGAATAGAGAAATCAAATTGTGCATAGACTTTTGTAACTTGAATAGAGCCTCAGAGAAAGACAACTATCCAGTTCCCTCACTAGATGAGGTGCTACAAATAGTTAATGGATCTCAGATGATGTCCTTTTTGGATGGATATTCAGGATAGAATTAGGTGATGGTACAATACGAGGATGGACACAAAACAACATTCACCACCAAGTGGGGAACCTTTGCATACAAAAGAATTTTGTTTGGACTAATCAATGCTAGTGCAACCTTCCAACGCACCATGGATATTTCCTTCAAGGAATCATTTGGAAAATGAATCATCATATATATTGATTGATCTTACTATGTTTTCAAAGAAAAGAGGTGACCACGTCTCTTATTTATGTAAGGTCTTCCAGAAATGCAGAGAGTTTGGCATTTCCTTGAATCCGAAGAAGTGCATCTTTGGAGTTATGGAAGGAAAGCTAATTGGGCATGTGATCTCAAAGAAGGGAATCTCAATAGACCCCAAATGCATCTAGGCTATTCTGAATGTTCAGCTTCCAAGCAACAAGAAGGAACTGAAATCTTTTTTTGGGAAGATCAACTTCATCAGAAAGTTCATCATAGGCTTTGCTCAAACAGTCAAGCCACTTAATGCTATGCTAAAGTAGGATGTAAAATTTGAATGGATGTAGGAATCCAAGCAAGCTTTTGAAGAAATCAAGAAATCAATTGTTGGTGCACTAGTGTTGGTCAGCTCAGACTATCTGAAACCATTTTATAGCTATTCATTCGCCTCAGATCACTCTTGTGCCAGCATACTAACCCAAAAGGATGATGAAGGGAGTGAGCACCCTATCGCCTTCATGAGTGTTCCACTAAAGGATGATGAATTAAGGTATCACAACTTTGAGAAGCAAGCATATGCTTTAGTTAGAGGAGTTAAAAAGTTCAGGCATTATATCTTGCAGAATAAGGTGTTTGCAATTATGCCAGATCCAGCCATCAAGAGTTTGCTAATGCAAACTGAGCTAGGAGAAAGAAGAGAAAAATGGGTCACTTTATTGTAGGAATATGACATGGAGATTCATCCCATGAAGTTGGTCTGAGGGTAGGCCCTCACTCAAATAATAGTTGAAACAATAGTTGAAGTAGGACCTGAGCTCACTGTGCAGCAATACCAACTAGAAGATGTTTCCCTTAGAGAATGGTACGTCGACATCATCTACTATTTGTTGAACAACAAGTTCCCATCCCAACTACAAGGAGTAAAAAATCATGCCCTAAGACTGAAGAGCATCAGCTACATGCCACAAGGATCCATGTTATATAAAATAAATCACTAGGGAATCTATCTCAGGTGCCTTGGAAAAGAAGTAGCCATAGTATTGAAAGAATTTCATGATAAATTTGGCACCAGTCACGGATCCGACCCTTCAACCACCCACCAAATTATGTGAGCTAGGTACTACTGGCCGATAGTGTTAAAGGATGCATACAACCACATCAAGAATTGTCATGTCTATCAGACTGCTGCTACCAGAGAAATAAATGTTGTTGTCCCATTGCAACCAGTCCTAGAGGTAAGGTCATTCGCTCTATGGGGACTCAACTTTATTGGTCCAGTAAGCCCACCATCCTCTGCAGGCCATAGGTACATTCTCACCACTTCTGATTACTGCACTAGATGGACAAAATCAATAGCATGTAGGAAATGTACTATTGACGTGGTTATTAATTTTTTAGAAAGTTTTATCTTGAATCGTTTTGGTTGCCCATATGCCCTTGTGTGTGTATGGCCCTACCTTTTCCTCGCTTAAGTTTGCTAATTGGCCTTTGATTACAAGATTGTGCTTAAAATTTCTTCCAACTATTACCCTTAGGGAAATGGCCTAGTTGAATCAATGAATAAAAATCTAATAACTGTGATAAAAAAGTTGCTTGATCAAAATACCAAAGACTGGCACACCTAGTTGCATTTTTCCTTGTTGGCAGATCGTACATGCCATAAGGTTGCTCTGGGTGATTCCCTATTTCATATTGTCTATGGCTTAGAGCCCATCTTCCTTGTTCACTTCAAGATTCCCACCCTCCAGTTTCTCAACACATACTACAAGAAGGGAGACCGTCAAGAAGCATGTCTAGCTAAGTTGCTGCATTTAGAAGAAGTATGTGATAGAGCGATTGAATTTTTTTCCAAACACCAGGGCTTAATCAAAATATTGTTTGATCATCGAGCCAAGGTAAAGGCCTTTAGAATTTTTGATTTGGTCTTATGTTGGGACAAGGCCCATGAAAAGAAAGGGGGATGTGACAAATTTGACAAGATCTAGCTTTTCCCCTTTCAGATCTCGAAAATCTTAGGAGATAATGCCTTTTGCCTCAAGACACTTACTAGGGAGGATGTCCCATTGCATGTCAATGGGCAACACCTCAAGCATTATTTCCTTGCTTGAGTTGTTCAAGCTCATCCTTTGTAAATAGTTGTATATAGGTTAGTTGTGCCTTCACTTCACTTTTTTCTCACTTTCCTAGCTGCTTTTGTTTTTTCTAAGGGTGTTTCCCTCGTTCATGACACGGTGTTCATGCTTGGTATGTTACATAGCTTACTTTGTTTTCCACTCTTATTTGTTCTCTGGATAAATCTTCATTTGTAACTATTGATTTTTGACTGCTTCCATGAAGTGGTTTCCTTATTTGAACTCCAACTTGACCTAGGATCTAACCTTTGTTTGAATAGAACACCCTCTAAATATTTTTGAAGAGTTGTACAATAGCTGTTATGAGGTCTTAGCAAGTGAAAAATCCTAAGTCTTCTCTAGTGACCACTGTGATTCCAAACCCATAGTAGGCTTCAATGCTTATGTAGTTGAGAAAAAGAAAGGAGTATCAAAAGAAAGTATCACAAAAAAGAAGGAAAGAAAGTGTTAAAACAAGAAACTATGTAGGTGTGTGGGGAACTCTATCAGGGCTATGAATTCCCAGTTGGCAATAGAGCAATGTTCGTCGGATCTCAGTGACAACACTATCAAGGCTATGGATGCTTGACTGGCAACGAATCAATGTCTAGGTTACTTTTGGGGTTAGAAAACTTGCGTAGCTTACCTTGACTGATTAGCATCTATTCGTTATGGTTTCTGAAGAAAGGGAATGAACTCACTATACACACACTTCTGAGATATTCTTGTGACTTGATTCAACTAGGGATCTCATCCTTCTTTAAGTTTTTAGTTCACTTTGGGAAACTGACTTCTGGTCTATGAAACCAGGGATTCTAGGTTATGAATGAGTCTTCACCCTTAGAACGCTCGGGAGTGTTCTCCTAATAGAGTCACCATTTTTTGTGCCTATAGCACACATGCCTCATTTGGAATGGGGACCCTCTCTTTTCTCCTTCACCTGGTCACTTTTTACCTTTTCCTTGTTTTACGTGCCCCTAATTTTGATCCTAAGTGGTCAAGGGACCCTAAAGTCATCATCCTTAGTTGACCAAAATTCACCACCCAAAAAAAAATCTAAGTCCTTAGTTCCTACGGAGGTTCTCATGTGAACTTCCCTTAGCATTTTTCTCTGGCATCCTTCAGACCCTATGAGTCCACAATTGCGGACCTCTCTTTGTGTGTCACTGTCAATCGTTCGTCGTTTTGACTGACAGCCAACTCAGGATGTCTACCCACATGGCAGGTCTTGCATCCTCCTTCACTGCTCTCTTTCAACCATTTGCTAACAGAAATGCCTCGAGGTCCTTCTGCCTTGTGGGCTCTGCCTTTCTCGCCGCTAGTCCATTGAACTTCATGCCCAACTACCCTATCAGTCATCATACGCATATTCAATGTGGGTAATTAATGAACTTATTGCTATAAATAGGTCTGCTCAGCCTATCATTTTCACCCATTTCCAATTCAAAATTTGTCAGATCAAACGACGATCACACTCCTTGCGCCCACACAAGCTTGCAAAGGATCTAAAACTTGACCTTCATCACATTTTTTGTGCCTTCTAGGTATGTCCACCACCGCCAGCTTGAAACTCATCTGTTGAGTTAAGTTTTTCTAAAAATAATAATTAAAAATCTTAAGAGGAACTTCAAACTCTTTTCAAAAATCATTTAACCATCCAATTTTGTGCATACCCATTTGAGAATCCTTCAAAAAACCTTCGAATTGAACCCTTAAGGGCGATGCAAAACTTGTCCTCCACATCACTATTCTTCACATAGCCTTGGCTCCTTTGCAACCCACAAGCTCCTCCTCGTTGTCTCCCAAGTGAACCCAAAATGGTGAAAATACTTAAACACAAAAACCAAAGCCTCTGCACTTTGGCGAATCTGCCTCTATGGGTGGACATTGTCTCACCAAGGTCCTCATAAAATCCTAATCCAACATCCCGCATTGTGGGTTCTACTGAAGCTATCTCCATCAAATTCCAAAACTCACTAAGACTAAGTCCACAAACCACTCCCTTCGGTTTGACGTGTGCAGACTGTCATTGCATGAGTGTTGTTTCTTTAGCATCCAAGCCAAAGTTGCTCCTTATGTCGCGGATCCTGCTACCCCATTGGTTATTCACCATTTACATGAACAAAACCCTCAACTGAGCTTTCCTTATGAGTCTTTTAGTGTGGATTGTCATCTGCCCTTCACCGCCACCTCATTGCCTCTCATGAATAGCTAGGTCATTGCTCCCACCTACACCGCAGACTCTACAGTCCTCCTTGTTGTTCAGGTTTGCAAATGAAAAAATTAAGTCTAAACATCCTTGTAGGCTAAATCTTGTGAGGGTCCATCCATAGACCGCCCCACCATTGTCACCATTCTAAAACATCCTAGGAACCCCGTCTGCCCACCCTGTGGACTCCTCCCAAATTATTTCCCTCGAGTCTTTAGTGAAACAAAAGAAAAGTCTAGCATTGCATGTGGACCTTTCATTTCGGCTCATCATCATATGATTTTTGTTTGTTAACGGTAGTGTCCTCCCATATGTCCACATTGTGGAGTTTGAGTTCTCCTCTTCCATCCAATTTTGTTTGAATCAAAAGGGACTAAGTTAAATGCTTTGCAGGTCGCTTCTTGCGAATCGCCACCCCATCTTTGTCATTCCTAAATGGCCATCACAAATCAGCTTTCCACTAGTCTAACCCCACAACCTCCCAAGTTGATTACACTTCAAACACCAATTCAAGACTGCCCTGACCACTTGTGGATCCTACATTGTGAAACTCCCAATGTGGGTTTTCGTCCCTTGATCATTGTTTCTCAACGATAAAGCTGCAAACGTATGTGAAACCCTCAACTTCTGCACTCTTTGAACTTGCACAAGAAATGTAGTCAATTAAGTTCCCCCAAAGACTTTGAAACAGTTTTCATCACATGCCAAATGCCTTATTAAAGATCTTGACTGCCAAGACTTCAATGCAAAATCTTGAGTGTCAGTGACTGTCTGTGGGTTGTCGTGGCCTCGGTGTCATCCTGCTCCTGGCCACTCCTAATGGCTCCCAACCCAGGAAAAGCCACATCCCTAGGCCTGCATTCCTATAATTGAGCCCAAACAAGCCTCAAATGATGAACTATAATGGATTTTATGATCTTTTGAAGATGAATTGTTGAATCTTACCCTCATCTTGCAGGATTTAACTAATGCTTCCCTGCTTTTTATGTGAATGTGCTTACAAAATCTTTGTATGCAAGATTTATGGAATCTACTGTGGGACCATCAGGGAAGCCTTCTGAGAAAGAGAAAGGAAAGAATCTTGCAAAAGTACCAAGAGGGAAAGAGGAGAAAGATCAAATGAAGTACTAGTTCCATGGGGTGGAGTGCACCTCCAAAATGACCTCCACTCAGGATTCAGTATTGGGTACCAACCTCGGACATGTAGACATAGAGGAATTCTGATGAAGGGTCATGATCAACCCCATAACTGAAAATTCCTAGAAAATTAGAAAGAGTGGCCTTGCCAAGGTAGCCAACTTTCCACCTGCACTTATAGCTCCAAAACTAGTAATGGTATGCAGAGAATGCTACCATAACAACAAGAAAATCATTGATCACGATGAAAAAGTGTTGGCAGATCTGTCTGCCCAATCCATAGGTCAAACATTCCATATCCCTACATTCTATGTTATGGAGGAAAAAGAAAAGAGAGATGTTGAGAACATGTGGAAGGCGGACCCTCTTGGATGCAAGAAGTTGATCAACCAACATTGGTTAAAGGAGAAGAGGGGTAGTGCTGCTAAGGTGCCCCAAGAGCTATTCAAAAGTGACTTCCATGAGGAGTACCATGACTTGGTTACCCTACTGAGCAAAGTAATGGGCCTTCCCACTACTACCTTCTTTCAAGAGTGGATGGTCTACTTCATTGAAGAGATCATTAGTGGAAAAAAAAAGTTCCATTAGGCAAATATGATCAGTGACAACAAGCACAATCAACTTATGGCTGTGAAGAAAACATCTTAGTTTTACATGACCTCTTACTTGGTGATCTACTAGCTAAGGATTCCCATACAAGGGCCTCTTTGTCACACCAAATCTGAATATAGGAAGACAGGAACTTAAAGTATATGACTGCTACCCCCAGCTGCAATACAGTGATTTCAAGAGAGAATACCAGAGAGTAAATGATGCCTTCATTGGGCACATTATTAGACTTCTTGGGGGAGATTTTGAGAGAAGAGTCTTGCACAGTGCTAAGGAATTCATCTAGAGGTTTGGGTATTTGTTTATACAATTCCCAAAGTTTACATACATTAGAACAGCAGGGTTCTCTAAAATACCTTACAAGTTGCCTCGATACCCCAATGATCAGATGATTATATTGGAGGTCTCCTAACAACTACATAATTCCCATGCCCTATTGAGCGACAAACACAGAGCAGGGATCCCATATACCCTAACATTCTGGCAAGGAATGTACACTATTCCTGCAGCCCAATGTGTAGAATATTCAGAAAAAGAGATAGTTGAATACAATTTGGACCTCCACATAGCCTAACCAAGAATGGACCCGTATGGTAAATTAAAGAAGATGGTCGGGAGATAGTATGCTCATCGAACACAAATCGAAGACTTTTGGGCCAATTATCAAGATGAAAAGGAAGTGCAAATGAGGCACTACATGCAGATGATGACCCAATTTGTGTGGTCAATAAATTTGTTCTCGGTGCCTGATCAAATTATGGAGGATGACACAATTATTGATGAGAGTCAATGCCATGGCCGACTTGTCGTTGCCACTAATAGATTAAGATGAAGAAGAGGTCAATGACCTTGATATAGTAACACGACCAATTGAAAATAGGACCAAACAATGGGTAGATTGCCAAATTTCCCAGCTTAAGGTACAAGGTGTTGTATTGACCTATGGTGAGCTTGAAGACGAGCTTGAGAGTGAAATTGATAGTGAAGCAGCTACTGCCCCAATAGAAGAGGCACCTAAATCCTCTCTAACAACAAGATCAAGGAAAAGGAAGGATGTGCCCAAGTGCCATCCCAAACACAAGGTATATACATGGAAGGATACGGAGGGAGAATCCTCAAAGAAGGCAAGGAAAACAAGAGGATTCATCAATGAAATTCCAACAATTGAAGAGGATCCACAACACGAGGGAAAAGAAGAAGTTGAGCAACCACAATCACCACCTACCACCTCTGCTCCCACTACTATTGTTTTCATTGCCACTCCACCTCTCACATCTCAGAAACTGCCTATTTCATCACCACCTACCATGGACATCTCAGTCCACCTTGTTTCCACCTCACCAATGACCCTAATAATAGTATTGGTTCCTCCTCATCCACGACATCCCCATTGTCATCTTCCTCACTGCCCCTTCCATTTCCCACTCTCTCTACCACAATGCTTGTAGTGGACACTGCTACTATGCCTACCCTCACCCTACCAAAAGCCTTTTCAAAGTATATGCAAGGAATACCCGTTGAACTCTCTAGGGCGAAAATGAATCCCATAGTTCATGTTGTGATGGCCCAAATTGTTGGTGGCTTTCCCATTCCTCCTCCACCTACAAAGCTACTAAAGATGGAGGCCACCATGCAGATATTTGAAGAAATGGAGAAACACCAAAGGGAGGTTGCTAAAGGAATAGTTGAGGAGCTCGAGGACCCCTTTAAAGATGACTACTTTGAACATCCAAAGCGTGGAATGAGCATCAACTTGAACAAGGTGGGGTCAAATGAAGAAAATTCCCACTCTTCAGAAGAAGACACTAAAGCCCTCAACATGAAATACATCATAGAAACCTTAGATCAGGATTTGGAAGAGGATTTGTCCCAGCAGCTCAAGGATGTAGGAGAAGAGGTTGAATCTAAGAAGCAGCCCTCTAAGGAGAAAGAAGATACCGATGTCAATGAGGAGATGCACAAAGAACCTCCACTAGTCGGGAAAGACAAAGGCCCTATTCAAGAAGAGAAGGTACCTCCTGAAAAGGAGGAGGAAGAAGAGAAATAAGTGGAAAAAGAAGAAGATAAAGCAAAAGATGCACCAAAGAAGAGCTCCAAGCCGAAGCATCGTGCAAATCTCCAACATGAAGAAAAAAGAGTTGCTCAAAAAGAAAGCGTCACTGAAGAAAACATAGCCACTACTGAGTTGGACACAAAAAAGGATATACACATTGAGGACTCTGACGAAGAAGAGAGAATAGAACAAGAGGCCTTGGGAAAACTCCAACATATGCAAAGAGAGGAAGGTTATCATGAATCACCAAAATGGGAAAGTTAGATGCCTGACTAGCTAGGGAGACAGTTGCAAAAGAAAACCCCTGCTCTCATTGATCCAAAGGCTAGAATCAAGGATATACTAGCAAGAGCACAGATAAAGACAAGGAAAGAAAAGAAGCCTAGATTCCATTCGCATATCATTGTTGATGCCTCCAGATTTAGAACAATACAGATCACAACCCCAGTACTATACAAAGGTGAAGGACCCAGCTATAGCATCTCAACCATCAACTTGGGTCTGATGACCAAGGAACAAAAAATTGATGAGTTCCAGGGGTCAGTAGCAAAAATTGTACAACAAATGAACAAGGATCAGTCCTCTAAGGAGGAACTAAAGCCACAGGTGAGACCTCACTACCTATATTCATTAATGGACGTCCTTGGAGGAAGAAGCTCTGATAACATCGTTCGCACCCTTGCTTCTCTCCCAAGAAGAACTTACCAAGATGGAGAAGGTGAATAATTGGACCAAGGCCATAGTGGATTGGTTCCAACGAGTGATTTACAATGGTGATATGGGCATAGGCCACACTACTTGAATGTCCAATAAATTTTGGGACTTGCAAAACCAATTAGAGGGAATAGAGAAGATATGTCACCGGTTCACTAAGCTATATAAGATCACCTATCCTAAGCTCGAGGCCATTCTAAAAATACCTTAGAAGACATGGGAAAATGAACTGGCGCTCATCAAAGATGATCACTGGTTGGTGGAGACTTGGAAAATGGGATTAGATCATAGAAGGGACTTATTGAAAATCATGTTGCATGAGGTTGAGCTAGACCTCGAATGGGTTGTAGAGCATAGAACGGACAATGAGAACTATCTTAAGCTAATGACTAATTATGGAATGCCCTCCCTTGAGCTAGATCCATAGAAAATCAAGTCATTCTTAATCCATAAGATGGAGTAAAGGGGCAGCAGATTCCCTAACATCTGATTTCATGAACTTTTCTATGAGGGCATTCACTCAATCCAAGTAGGTAATCAAGGCCACGCCAAGATGCACCAAGCATTGGGAGAAAATCATTGGAAAATTTAAGAGGTTGACCTTCCAAGTCCTTCAATCCAACATCATGAAATGGGACAAGCTTCAGGCACTAATTGGGAAATTTGTGGAGTACGCCACCCTTCAAAAGAATGAAGGAAAACCATTGATCGATGATGAGTTTCTAACAATATAGCTGAAAAGGAAGGTAGTCACAAGAAGACAAAATTGCTACAGTGTCAGAGCTACTAGAGGACAAAATAGGAATGAGACAAAAATGTATTTTATATTGATATATTTTGGGGGTAGGTGAAACCCTAATGTAAAATGAATCTTGGCCACAAAATGAGAGTAAATCCTAGCCATTCATTTTGCTTTTGGAAAACTATAAATAGGGGTCTCCTCTCATTTTCAAAGAGAGAGTTGAGTTGTTATGTAAAGACATGTTGCAGAAATTTCAATATAATTTCATTGTTTTGGTGGATTCTTGTGTTTCTCACATGTTGCATGATTCATCTTCTCAAAATTGATAGATTTAGATAGATTTAGTTTGTTGTTCTAAGTATTTCAAGTTGCTTTTAGATCATGTTGTTCATTGATGGTGAAGAATGTTATTGTGTTGATGCCTTCCATGTTCATGTTTTTTGTTGTTTGTTGGTGATGAACAACAGTGTAAAGCTAGGTTGAACATTAACTTATTGTTGCACTTAAAATTCATATTTTGTTCATACTTTATGGTGAATGAATAGCTGAAAATCTGCATACCTTAGAAGATAGCACTAGTTTCATGAGACTTTGATATTTTGGTTAAGTGGAACTTAGTTTTAGGAAGGTTGTCCACTATAGCATCCTCCATTGTCAATGTTCATCATTAGTTGCAGGTCTAGGAACTCTTATCTCCCTTTTCCCTTTTGACCTTTCTTTGAAATAGTAGTTAAAACAAAGTTCCAACATCATTGTAAAGCCAAATCTGATGTTGAACATGGAGTTTTAGATTGTTGTTTCAAACTTGCAGCATTTACACCTCACTTTTAGAATTTTACAAACTCCATTTGAAGATCCAATTCTTTCCAAACTTAGTAAATTATCCATGCCCCTTGTGATTACTATAAAATCACATCAATCAACTGATTTTTTTTTGCAAGTTATGACCTGACACCCGAGAGACCTTAGGATAATTTTCTGCAACTTGCTTGTAGGAGGTCTTTCAAAAGAGGTAGCATACTTGTGTTTTGCCTGTGTTGAGAAGTGCAAAAACACCCATCAACACTCTCCCCCTTTGACATCAATGGAAAAGGAAAAAGATATGTTCATTGAAAATTCTTTTGACATGAAAACAAAATACTCATAATGACAACACTTAAAAATCTGCCTACTCCCCCTGAAGGGTAGCCACCAAAAACATTAGTCTAAAATGATAGAACCATGAATCCACTAGACTGATGCATCTCCAAATGAATCTTAGTTTGTAAAAGGAGGGGAAATAACCCCTATCTTATCCCAGATATACTCAAAAGTATCTTTAGGAAGAGCCTTTGTAAATATCTCTTCAATATTATCCTTTGTCAAAACATACTCAAGCTTGACTTCATTCTCCATGACCTTTTCTCTTAATAAATGATAACTGATAGATATATAATTCATTGTCGAGTGCATCATAGGATTTTTTGAAATGTTAATTGCACTTGTATTTTCATAGAAGATAGGAATAGGTTCATCATGTAGCACTATGATATCCTTCAATGTGGGTTTCATCCATAAAACTTGTGTACAACAAGATGCAATAGCAATATACTCAACTTCAACAATAGACAAAGAGACTGAATTTTGCTTCTTACTCAACCATGCCACCAATCTACATCCAAGAAAGAATGCACCACCACTTTTACTCTTTTTTTCATCTATTCTTCCAGCCCAATCTGCATCTATATAAGCACTAAGTGTAAAATTAGTATCTTTGTTATATCCTCACTGACTCAAATAAATATCTAGCCTTGCATACTAGGCTCTAGGAGCTTGCTTCAATCCATATAAATATTTCTTCAATATGTACATGATATTCGATTGATTTGTTAACTAAAATCCTTTCGGTTGTTCCATGTAGACCTCTTCATCTAGTTCACCATTCAAAAATGTTGACTTGACATCCATCTAATAGACTTTGAAATCTTTATAAGTAGCTAATGCCAAGAACATCCTTATAGCTTCCATTCTTGCTACCAAGGAAAAATTCTCCTAAAAATATATAACTTCCACTTATGAGTAGCCTTTACACAAAAGCCTTACTTTTTTTTTGACAACTTTCCCATTCTCATTCAACTTATTTTGGAATACCCATTTTGATCCAATGATATTTTTGTCTACCGGTCTTGAGACCAATTCCCAATTTTGATTCTTCTTAATCTACAAAAGTTCTTCTTTCATTGCTTCATTCCAATGTTCATCCTGATAGGCTTCACTTATCGAATTAGGCTCAATCTCAGAGAATAAGCACAAATTTACTTTAGTAGCATCTTTGCTTCTAGTTAACACACTTTTTGTCTTGTCTCCAATAATCTGACTTTCTGAATGATTCCTTTGTACATATTTCAGTGTCTTAGGGGACACCACCAAAGTATCTTATTCTCTTTCATTCTACATTCATTATGCTCTTTTTCTCATCTTTATCTTATTCTTCCATAATTTCTTCTATTATTGTATAGTCATGTTCATCAGACACATATCCATCAATATCAATAGAATTATTCACTGTTTCATCAACCTTCACATTTGAGATTTCTACAATCTTCCTCAATCTTTTGTTGAAAAATTTGTATGCTTTGCATTTAGAAGAAGAAATATTCCTTCATCACTTCTTGCATCAAACTTTCCCAAACTTTCCTCATCTCTTTTGATATAGCATTTGCTTCCGAATACCTTGAAATATTTAACTGTAGGAATTCTTTCGTGCCATAGCTCATAGGGAGTCTTTGTACTATTTTCTCTTGCCTGAACTCAATTGAATACATATACAATAGTGTGGATAGCTTGTTTCCAATAAAAATTTGGTAATCTGGCTTTAGTGATCATTGACCTAGCAACTTCTTGAATTGTTCTATTTTTCCTTTCAAAAACTCTATTTTATTGAGGGGTTCTCGAAGCAGATAATTGTCTCTTTATTCCATGCACTTCACAAAACATATTGAACTCATGGGAGGTGAATTCTCCACCTCTGTCAGATCTTAAACATTTTATCTTCAAATTCACTTCATTTTTAATCATATCCTTGAATTCCTTGAATCTATCTAATGCATTTTATTTCTCTTAGAAATGTAACCCATGTATATCTAGAATAATCATCAGTTAAAATCATAAAGTACCTTTCACCAAGTAGACTTCGCACTCTCATGGGACCACAAAGATCTGTATGAACCAAATCTAGTAATCCAATAGTATATTTTTCTCTTGGTCTATAATGATTTCTTGTTTGCTTCCCGAACTGGCAATTCCTGTAGATAGCATTTACAGGCTTTGTAATTCTTAGTAGATCTCTCATGGCCTGAATAGTACTAATCCTTGCCAAGTTATCAAAATTCATGTGACACATTCTCATGTGCCATAACCAATTGTCATTTATCTAAGTCATAAAACATCATCCATCAACATCGTTAAGCTGATAAATATTCCCTTTAGATTTGTTTCTTGTAGCAATCAATGTTTCAAATCTCACATTTCTCATCCTTAAACACAAGCTCATATCCTTTTCTACACATTTGACCAACACTCAACAAATTATGCCTTAAACCCTTAACATAGTAAACATTGTCAGTATGATGCTTTCCATCAAAACTTACTGAATGGTTTGGCACCAGTATATTATTTGATGGTAGGGGAGTGTGCTTGCAGAATGGTTTGGCATGAAAATGAATAGATCTAAAGATATGATTTTTAAAAATGTGCTCCTAGGGCTGATTCTACAATTGAATTTTCTAAGTGTTGAAATCCAATTTTTCAACATAGCAACCTAAAATTTGCATGAAATTTTAGGCTCCAACAGTGGCTTCATTTGGGAATGTATGCCCCCTATGGGAATAGCAAGAATCCAGGTCTCTGGGTGAGCAGACCAAGTGTTTTATCTATTGAGCAATAGATTCAAACCTTTTCTGTCAGGAACCGATATGGTTTTTTGAAAAAACCACACCAAAACTGATGGCACAAGGACACCAAAAAAGAAATACCCCTATTTTCCCCTATCATACACTTGGTTTTTTCCACACCATTTTGAACCCAATCTGAAAATTTTATTGAAATTTGTTTGATAAAATTTGTTGATATTTTTCATCCATCTATTATGCCCAATATTGCCCATTTGTTCTCCATTATTATGTACATGAGAATCAAGTATAATCTAAAAGATTTTATCACCATGTGAAAAGAGGTCACAACCACCAAACTCTACATGGTACTTTATTTCATCCATTTTGTTATTGTTCACCAAATGTTGGCTCTCTAATTGAATTGGAAAGCAAAACAAATCATGTTGTTGTTGACTAACGTTGGCTTTAACATCAAACCCAAAAATATCAGCACCATCTTCATCATTACATATAGTTTTCCCACATAGTTGTGGTTCTGAAACTTCATTAGAATTAACAATTTACAAACCTAACACATCAAAATCATCAATACCCCAAGATTTAATAGAAGTACATTCATTTCTAGAGCACTGTTGCAATGAAATTCATGACCACCAGTTGTTTTTGCTTTGTCGAAATGTAATTGTGAATATACAATTTCATGCTCATCATGAAATTTATTTCCATTGTCACACAAAGTGTCTTCACTGTCAAAGGAAATGTGCGTTGGGAATTCAATTTCAGCATTGTTCATGTGTGCATATCTTTGATACTCCATAATCAGAAATTTTGAAATTTTCTCACTGTTGAGTGAACATGTTTCTTCATCCACCACATCATTGTTGTATTTTTTTCTCTTCTCATCATCACAACAACGTGCTCAAGATCATCATAGAATGACAAATTAAATGCACTATCAATACAATCATTTGTTCCATAGGTTAATTTATTATCCTGGTTATCTAAAAATGTTTCTTCCTCATCATAGAGTGGATTCGAATACACATGAAATTCATGCTCTGACATACCTTGGTACAATGTCATCTAATATTCTTTTGCTTTTTCATTGTACAATGGATTTGAAATAATTTGAAAACCATCTTTAGGTGTACAAATCTCTTCCTCATCAAATGTGTCGTGATGGTACTCAACTGCAGCTAGAGGTTTTATTTGTTTATCGTCAAGTAGACTTTCTTCTTCTATCATATTTTACATTGCTTCTTCCTCTTGATCTCCCTAAAGGCTACAAGTATCCCTTTGTTGTAAATAAAAATCCACAGGTTCATCCTGATAATCTGAATATTCAATGGATCCCTCATAACATGCACTGTCACAATCTTTTATGCAGGAGAAACTTTCTATATCTTCATCCTCCTCACGCAGGTTGTCATAACAATCATTTTCACTTGCATATCCATCCTTTATGGACTGATCACAGTTATTGCTTTCCTTCTCGAACTATTGATTCTGATATGTGTTTTGCTACAAATTTTGTTTGACAGCTCTAGGAGGGATCAAATTGTGTTGCATATTTTGGTATTGATATGGGTAATATTCAGGATATTGATTGTATTAATGATTTTGGTAGCTTACTAGTCTTCGATCAAGAGGGACATGATAAGAATTTATTTATTTTGATGATTGTGATGAAGAAATTTTATGTTGTTCATGATATGCATTACCTCCATTGCCAAAATTCCCAGTTATATTATGTGGAACTCTTGGGGTCCAATGCTTGCTTACATTTGTGTATTCATTTTTATTATAGAATGGTATATTTTGTGATGTATTTAGAACACATTTGACTCCCAATTGTAGTAGATGTTGGTCCAATTGTAGCAATTGTTTGTCTAATTCTTTACACTTTCTTATTAACTGTTACCTTCTCACTTCTTTTGACATCTTGACAAGAAATTTGTGGCAGCTTTTTATCTTTTATTTTTGAATGGAGATAGTGTTGTTGTTCCAAAATGTCTATGCATTATCTATCAATTTTTAACAGAGTCGCCACTCACTTTCTTAAAAGTGAGAAAAATGAAATTATTCTTGATTTTATCCCCAACAGAATCACTTTTCCTCAAACTTTTCAACTATGAATCTTTTTTCAATGACTCCTTATGATGGTCTCTAACTGGATATAACTGAAATAATCCCCAGCAGAGTCGCCAATCTGTTAGTTCTCAAAAACGCTGGTTGAAAAACCTCAAGAGGTTGTCAGGCTCTTGGTATGTTTTAGGCTAACGAACAAGGCCAAATGGTGTATTTGAACCTTCTTCTCTTCAGGCTCTACCAGACCTAGGCAAGTGGACCTTTGTAATGGAGCAAATTAGATGAATGTGTGATTTGATTGAATTGATGGATCTATCCACAATGGAAAATAGTGTGAGATAGATGAATCTTACTAACCACTCCTACTGAAATTTGAAATGTGAATATATGGATAATATTTTATAAAATTCTAACATGGAATTAGTGTGACCAGTGCCTACTTTTGTTGGGCTAATGGAGTCAAGAGGTGAATGATATGTGACTTACTGGCTTCAATTCAAATTGTTTGGCACTTGTGACTATTTATACCTTGTATAAATGTGCAAGAATGTAACTATCAGACTCTTCTTATCAATCCAAATGATTCTTACTAGGTTACTGTGATTAATTAAAAAGAAATTTTAATCCTTTCTTTAAGGAACCAGTTAACTGAAGCACACAAAAGCAACAAGTGTGCCCTAAGAAATCAAATGCTTTTGATTTTAATAACAATATAGAACCAAACTAGAGATAGTATGATAATTTTATCAATTATAGGCTCTTCTTTAATGATCCAAGTGATTACCCCAAATTACTATGATTGACTAGAAGGATTTTAATTCTTTTTAAAGAAACCAATAAATCACATCACACAAGAACAACAAATGTGCCTTGATACACCAATTTAAATAATAAGGAAAATATCAAGTTGAAGACAACCATATAATCGTATATTCTCAAAAAACAATTGACACCAGAAATTTGATCACCAAATTAAATCTTCTTTTCCATTATATTACTTCAAAATATTTTTGCAATACATAGCATAATATTTTGTTTAGGCAACTACTCCACCTATCCAACTACCTACCTCCGATTGCTTATAATTCCTTTTTTATTTTATCTCACCTTACATATATACATTGTATTTTTAGGGCTACAACTCTTCACAACATTCGTCTGGTGCAACTCTTCTTTTCAATGCAACTCTTCGTGTAATTATTCTCGGCAAAATATTTAATTAGTTGCCTTGGTAAAATTAAAATATTTTAATTTTAATCTCCATCTTTATATCTTCGTGAAAAATTAATTTGGATAATTATCCTTTGCTGGAAAATTTTGTACTTCATTTGTACTTGTGTACTTTCACCCAAAAAATACTCTTTTGGTGAAAACAATTACCTACTCGGTGACATTTCATTTCTTGATTCCCTTGGTGAAAATATCTCACTTTGAATTTTACTTATGTACATTCCCACCATATTCCTTGGGTAAAAATAACTACTCACTTTGCACGCTTTTATTTTCATTTAAATCTTTTGGCCAGAATACCTCATACTTTGGTGAAAATATTTTACTTTTCAATAAAATATTTTAATTTATACTTTACATTATTTTATCTCCTAAAGTAATATCAAACTCCTCCCTCATAAAAATATTCCTTTGGGTAAATAATTACCCACTTCATAATTTAATTGATTTCCTCCGTGAAATGACTTTGGGTGAAATTTTACATCAATATTGCTCCATACTTCATTTAATTATTAATCGCATTCTTTGGTGAGAGAGTGCCATCGTCATATCGGAGATACTACATTCTAACTCCTGGCGAAGTCTAATTCTCTCACTGATTGGAGTTCTTAAATTGATTTTTTCCTTTTTGGGGTATCGGCGGAGACTTGACTCTATCTCCCGCAAAAGTTCACTTCTCTCTCTAATGGAGTTTGGGGCTTTTCTTTTCTATTCATGCCTTGTATTTGCTTCTTTTCCTATGCCTGTTGTGAAAGAAAATTTCGCAATAATCCTTTGAGCTCTTAAAAAAGATTCAATCCCAGTCCATAAGAAAATTTGGTTTGTTGACTGCAGCTAGCCTGACTTGAAGTAGGAAATGAGTCTAAATCATTGTTAACCATCTTCTTTTCTAATATAATCAGATCTAATATGGCTCTAGTTACAGCCACATGAGTAGTCTCTTCCCATCCAAATATTGCCTTCCTCAAGACCAAGGCAGTATAATTCTAGAGGCCACGACTCATCAAGTAATCTAATAACTACAGTGCTCTATGTAGGCTTTAGAGAAATTATACAAATTTTAATTTGTTCGATAATCTCATTTTGTGCCATATCATAGATTTCAAATGCTATTTTTAGTGCTTGGACTCCTAGCTCCTTGACTCATACTAAACCATTATAACTAACAGAGTCTACTGCAAAACACATCTTCCCAGCTTCAACAAATTCAAGCAAAACCAATCTTGACTATACTCAGTATAATATGATCTTGCCCAAAACTACTATGTTGCATCGCTTGTAGCTTCTCCCATAGCTTTTGCAATCTGTAGAGACTGCAATATCAAATCATCTAGAATCCAGTTGTAGTCTCTTGCTTGTTTGTAGTCTTGATGAGACTTCACCATCAATATCCTCAAAATACCATGGTAACCTTTTCAAACCTCTAAATACGTGCAATTGATAGCAATAAAGCAATAGTAAATGGTGCAATCGGTCGATGATCTGCACAAACCAAATTCAATAATTATTGACCTAGAGATGGGTCCTACTTAATTGCAAAATTCATGTGCAATAGCACTGTCCTCTGAACCTGATGTAAGACCTCAAAAGATTTATTTCCACATGGATTTTTAATAACTGGATTCTTCTTCGAAACCCTACACAGAACTTCACCAAATAGGTTAGAAATCCCTCCTAGAACTAATTTCTTGTGAAAACCCTTGGAGGAAAAAGCAGAAGTTGGTAAACAAGGGAAAGAAGATCCCGAGGATCCACTCTCTTCGTGTAGCTAAAGACTTTATTCAAAAACTCCTCAATGTGGGACCTGTCCAATTGCATTTTATGTAGTAGAATCACCATTTTGGTTAGCATTGTATTGGACCATTTTGCATGCAACATCCGCTTTATAAAAAACCCTATGTACTTTGTGCCTACTCCTCTTGACACTGATACTTCTTTTCATTCTTATGATGAATTTTTTTGCTCTTATCATTCCCACCTATCAAACCTGGTGGATTCTCTAATCTACCTATCCCATTCTTATCTTTTTGATCTTATGATTCCCTAGAGCAACTATTTTTGTTGGAAATTGTATCATAGTCTATATTGTGCCAAAAGAACCAATATTCTCATCACCATCATTTACATTTTTAAATCGCGCATTAAGTGGTGAGCCCCCAGAATAAATGGCTACTGAGTCCAGCAAATGAAATGTTCCTAACAAGGGATTGTATGCACTGGTAGAAGTACCACAATTTGTAGATGTCTACTTATCATTTGACCGTAGTGTGGGTTTCTCATGTTTTTTCGTTTGCAATATTTTTGTATCCAAGTATTACACATCAAATGGGCCTCCTATCATTGGAGAGGTGTATGTTAAGAGCTTTACTATTGACTATCTTTCCATATTAGCAGCCAAACCATGTACTCCCTATCGTGCCAAACTAAAAGTTCAATGCCTTCATAATTCAATACTGTATAACTAATATCCATCCTACGCAGCCAAGTGCCCTCTATATTTGGCTATACATTGAAATCAAATGGATATGGCATAAATAGGAGAACTGAAACCATCATCTTTGTGTTGTCGCACCCTTCATTTTCTTTCTCACACTCTTTAGGCCATTTATCAACATTTGCATCAATATCTTCCTTCATACATATAAATTCAAAATCAGAAACAGTCCACTTGGATCTGCCTCTTTGTTTTGCCATGCATCAAAAGATCTTCACTCTTCCTTTTAATTATATCACCCTTATCCTGAAAGATGGACCGAATCAACCATCACCAATGAGTTACCAATATTTCTCACTGTCTGAGAGAAGAGATTCAAAATTACATCTATGCCTGAGCTATAAAAATGGATGCATCCCTCTATCAAACTTAAGAAAGTCTCCAAAATGTCTATTATCTATTGAACTTGTTGTTGTACAAACTTCATTGTAGAGAGGATATATAAATTTCTTCAAGAATGTGTCAAAATATTATATCTTTGTATGACCATTTTCACAAAAAAATTCAGCCACCTCTTTGTGTAATACTAATCTACAATGTGTCAGCCCCTCATGACTTTTGAAGCAAATGCATAAGACAAAGTGATGCATTGGCATACACATTGATTTCCACAGATTTTCAAACCCTAGTCAATTGTCTCATAATGAAGTGCTATAATATCAGGAGTGCTTACATTCTTGCAACAATAGATGCTTTCATCACTTGCCCCTTTTTGAATTTTAGCATATTTCTTTGAATATAGAGCATTTTCATTATATGTTATTTTCTCTTTCAAAAGCTCGCATTCCTTCATTTATTCAAAATTTCCCTTACCTTTTGTAATTATTCCATCAGAGATCAAAATGCATTTTAAATGAAATGGATAGGCAACAAGACTTGTTTTTTACCCTTTTATTTTGTGATGAAATGAGTCAAGTAGCCTCAAAAACTGTTTTGGAAAACTGGTCAAATGATCTCCAAAAGCCATGAAACTTCACCAGTATATTATTTGATGGTAGGGAAGTGTGCTTGCAGAATGGTTTGGCATTAAAATGAATAGATCTAAAGATATGGTTTTTTAAAATGTGCTCCTGGGGCTGATTCTACAACTGAGTTTTATGAGTGTTGAAATCCAAATTTTCAACATAGGAACCTAAAGTTTGCATGAAATTTTAGGCTCCAACACAACATATCCTTAGTACAAGTCTTATAATCTATAGTCTTCTCAATAGCACTCACCTTTTCACTATAAGTATCAAAAAGAGTTTTGAGAATCTTCTTTACAATTCTGGTTTCATCTATAGTAGTGCCAAGAGATTGCATTCCATCCACTACCTCATCCAATCTATGCACATAGGCTTTAACATTCTCATCTTTGAACATATGTACAAGGTCAAACTATGTTTCCAAATTCTATAATTTTTCCTTTTTTACCCTTTCATCACCATTGTGTGCTCTTTCTAAAGCATACCAGACTTCTTAGTTTTCTTCAAATTCTAAACCTTAATCAACTCAGAATGTACCAAACTATTCTTCAAAATGAACTTTTCCTTGTTATTCACTTCATGTGCTCTAATTTCTTTAGGTGTACTTGGACCATTAGCAGGAGGAGTGTAGGGATTCTTATAAGCTTTCTCTACATCATATCCATAATACTCCAGATATTCTTCCATCAATACTTTCCAGATACCATAATTAGTTCCATCAAACCTCGAATAATCAAAGACCATTTTACTAGCCATCCTGGACCTTCCTCAAGCGATTAAGCTCTTCAACAAGGGACCAATCTATGATACCAATTGTTGGATAAGACAACTAAGAGGGGAGGTGAATCAATTGTCATAGATTATAACCTTAAATTAAATTACCGGAACTAATATATAAATTGATTAAATGATTAACCATCTAATGCAAATGCACAAACACAATAACACCAAATTTACATGGAAAACCCAATGAGGGAAAAACCACAATGAGGATTAACTAACACTATAGGGAATATCAAAACCGATTACAAAAAGGCTCATTTCCTAAGATAAGGCTCATTGCCTTAAATAAGAACTCGTTGTCCACAGGGCTACAACCCAGAGGTCTCACTACCACAAAGATACAAAGAAGACAAAGAATACTTGTTACAGAGAGACAACAATCCCAATGCAACAAATATTCCACCACAATCATTGATCAACTTTCATGAATGATAGATTTTTCCTTCTGCTCACTGCATCTAAAAACTCGATGTTAAGCTTTGCACTGATCAACCACATACCTAACTCACACACTTTCAGAATAGAATCAAAGTCATGTTTTTTATTTCACTTATCTTCCTTATTTTCTTATGTACAATTTTCATCGCTAGCACATTTTGTATTTATACTATCTCCAACCTTGAAAAGATACAAAGTCGGCCATCCAACTTCAAATTCAAATTAGGTCAGCACCAAACATCCTAGGGTGGAATTAGAATGAGGGAAACCCAAACACATGCTTCATCAACTTCAAAGATAGTGCTTGACACACGGTCGGACAAACTAGTGTAAAACACATAGATCAATTAAGCTCGATACTTCCAAATGTCGAAACCATCTTCAATAGTACTAGGGAAACACAACTCTAGAACCACACACCATAAGACTTCATCAAAGAGAAATCTAGACCAGCAACAATTCTCTCGGACCTCAATCAAAACACAAAGAAACATAATTCACAAGCACCGGATCAATATCCTCAATAGCTGAATACTTGTAACCTTCTTTTAATACAATTTTCTCAATATCCTCAACATATACAGTCAACAACAACTAGTAGATAACCAACTGACTAGATGACATCAATGACAACACTATCATTCCTCTTCCATTCTTGCAATAGTTGGATCAACTTTGTGAGAAGGTTTATTCCTAACTTTGTAACTATGGTAAAGCCTCTCACATTCATTTAAAAAATAACATAGTTATAAGCTACAAAAAGGAGGGAAAGGAAATTTTTGAAGCCATCAAAAATAAATTTTCCTAAGCTCCTACACTTGCCAATCCAAATTAGGATAAGGACTTCATCCTATAAACTTATGGAAAAGAAGCAAGCACATCAGTTGTCCTTACACTAATAAACAAAGATAACTTCGAGCAACCCATTGCTTTATTTAGTGAAGGGATTAAGGAATATGAGCTTAAATATGGATATATGGAGAATAAATTCCTTACTGTTGTTAGGGACCTAAACAAGTTCATTTATATGCTTTCCAATAACAAGATCTAATTGATGGTTCCACATTCTAGTGTTAAAAAGTTCATTTTGAATAAGGACATCACTAAGAAAAGAGCTAGGTGGATCACCAAGGTGATGGAATATGATTTTGAAATCAAGATCAACAAGCTTGTAAGAGATAAAGGACTATGTGAATAACTTGTTGAAGCTAGCATAGAAATTGCAAGATGATCAATTAGTTGATAGTGATCATGATACCCGAAATAGTTGGATGCATAACATGAGCACATTTCTATAGAAGGGAAGATATCCTATAGGATTCAATAGGACTAAGATAAGGTATTTTAGACTTCAATCCATCCCATTTTTCTTAATTTATGATACTCTTTAGGAGAGACTACAACGGGGTGTTGCTAAGATGCATAACAAAATCAGGTCAAAATAATACTAGTAGAGTTCCATTTTGGCTCTTCAAACCATTTTTTTGTAAGAAACACTATTGTTAAGATCATGAGAGTTGGTTACTACTAGAAAAATCTTTGTGAGGATGCCCATAAGTGGGTGAGAAGTTGTAAACATTGTGTGTTCTTTTCTAGAAAGCAAAGGCTAGTTTCCCTTCATCTTCACCCCATTCATGTTGATCAACCATTTGCACAATGGGGTTTAGACTTCATTAGTCTAATAAACCCATTGTCTAGTATTAATCAAAAGTGGATTTTGATAGCTACATATTACTTCACATAATGGACAAAGTTTGTAGCATTGAAGGATTCTATTGAGGCCTTAGTCCTTGAATTCCTAGATTGAATTGTAACTAGTTTTTTTGTCCCTTCCACCATCATCTCTAACAATGTTAAAGAATTTATTGGCACCCAAATTAGTGATTGCATAATTAAGAATAGAATAAATTTGAAAAACTCATCAAATTATTACCCTCAAGGTAATGGATTACCTGAGTCTACTAACAAAAACTTGATCAAGATAATCAAGAGGACCATTGAAGACAATCAGAGGACCAACATAATGTATTGGGGGAAAAATATTAATTACTTGCATTTGTTCAATGCTTGCAATTTATCAAAAAGTGGTACTAATGGGCTATAAAATACATAATTTTAGGAAATTAGGGACTCAAATAGGCTTAATAATTTAGGGGGAGAAAAAAATAGTGTGAAATTTTCAAAAGTGGCAATCTATGATGCTACATTTAGCCCCCACTTTAGTGAGAGTATTAACTTACACTCAGACTCACACTAAAGTAGAGAATCTATGTCAAGAGGGATTTGATTGTCCAAATTTTGAAGAGATAGGATGACAAAGGATCAAGGAAGGTGATCAAGCCCATAGGATCCAAGATCTTGTGGTAACCAACATAAGCACAAAGGAACACACATGTGTGAAATGCAACAAGACAACGTACACTAACATGCAATGTCAACATGAAATACAAAAGGGGGATATGGACCAAAAAAATGTGTTATGCTAGGACCCACACAATGGTATTCATGACTCACACCATAACAAAGTATAATATTCACTAGTTGAATCATAAATAGGAAGGCACACGAGCTAGTGAAGTCTTATATTCACTAGGTGAGCCCTCAAGAAAAGGTAGAAAAATGAGAAACACACTAGGTCTAGTGAGAACCACTTTTCACTAAGTGTGCACCCATGTCAACCATAACAAGATTTATACTCCCTGATAACTTTGATAAGGTTCTACAAAATGGTCAAAATGTTATGCCAACACAACACTAATTTCAATGGCTATGAATGAAGAGAAGCAAACAAATACCAATGTCAACGCACCACTAAGTCCAATGCTTGTGAACAAAGAAAAGAAAAATAATGCCAATCTATGCCCCCACTTTAAATAAATTTCCAAAACACCATGTTGTGAGAGATTACTTAAAGTAGAAAAATGATATATGCCATGTAATAAAGGATCACAAGAGCTTATTTGGAAAGTCCCTTGCCAATGATATGAACATTTCCAAATAAAGCTAGATCATGAGAAGGGGTTGCCCCAAAATGCAATATGAAAAACAACTTAGAATATGAACATATAAGGGATCCATAGATCTAGGTTTAGTGTAAATCTTTGCTACAATGACATAATCGGGCTCGAAAGTGACATCATTCCCCAAATACTCGTGTAACAACGAACACAATGGAAGAATGACACCTAGGGAGAGAAGACAAATGAACTTTTGGGTCAACATGGAAGAGACCTAAATGTCTCAATGCTTTGCATCATCCCCAAAAGGAAAACATAAGACAAAAAAATAAAATTTTATGACATATAGAAGAATGAAGATACAAATAGAAGAATGTCACAACAAGTTTGCTCTCTTTGTATCCTTGTGCCAATAGAGAAACAAGGTTCATCCAAAGAAAACTCACAAACACAAAGACATTCCAAGTAACACAACATGAGAGATCACATCACATGCAACAAAAAAAAAAGAACACATGAAATAAACATAAAGGAGTATCACACATGCGAGCCAACCTAAAGCAAGTTGTTTGCATCTGAATCTTGCTCATCACATAGAGAAGGTGGATAACTAGCTAAAGGGACTACAACAAGTCTCGTACTAAGAGCATCTATGGGTTCAACACATGGTGGGTCACTCTCATCAGGAGGATCATCATGATTTCCCCCATCTAAATTCATTTTCTTTAAAAATAAAAAATTAAGCTCATTATGGACCTCTTCATCAATTTTAGGAATTTCATCATCATTATCCAAGTTATTACAATGGGACGTTTTATGAAAATTGTAGTTGAATTTTATTGTTTCACTTCTTGTTTGGGTTCTATGTCTTATATTGGTGAAAGTTGTATTTCTTCTTGAGTTTTTACCATAGATGATGGATTATCATGCACCATTTTATTCTTTTCTTCTAGTTGATGAGAAATAGTGTGATGTCTACACCTACTCTCTTTAGCATTTCAATTTTTTTATTGCACGGTTTTCAATTTGTGACTGAGTAGGAGTAGGTTTCTCGACCATTGGTTTCTTTTCTTCCCTTAAGGGAGGAATTGAAGGAATCACCGGGGGTTGGGAAACCACTATTTCTATACGTCTATACACTTGTTTTATCTTTTGAGACATGAAAAGAATCGATCAATTATTTCTTGGTTTTTTTTACAATGTGGGTGAAGGAACTACAACATATTTGTAAGGCCCAACTAATGTTCAATAAACTTGGTGATATTCACCCAATTTAGAGGGGTTACCTAATTGAATAGTCCAGTAAACCCTTGTAAAGAATCCATTTAATTATCAACCAAGGCTAACATAATTAAGATTGTGATGATGTTGACACTGCATGTGTATCCAGAGACTCCACACTGCCTATATCATCCTAGTATAGTTTACACATGTGGGAAAACATAAATTGCATAATAGTACAAAGAATTGAATCTAGAACCATTGCTACGGGTACTTACAACTAAAGGCTATGACTATTTCACTATCAAAACTAAACTCTATAACTAACTAATGCTACTAAGTTTGACTCACTCCAAAGGATAATGCATTGAGATAAACAAAGCATGAAATACAAGACAAGATCTCATTCATGATTTCATTCACATTCACAACATGAAGAAGCTAATTAAGATAATGCAATAATGAATGTAACTACTCTAACAACAAAAATAAATGTGTAGAAATTAAAGTGGGGAACAATTACCTTGAGTGGCCCTTGCTCAAGTGACTGTCTCCATAGGATAAACTCAAATCTAGCTTCTCAAATTAATTAACCATAATAGTAACTGAAAACCTCTTTATTGCATAACTCAAGATTTCACAATCTAATTATAATCTTTAGGGATATATCATTCATAAAAACATAACTAGAAACAAGTATTATTTGTGTAATAGAAGAAAACTATCTGAACATATCTATTTGCGCTATATATTTTATGCTTGTTTTCTCCTCGACCACCGAACCATATATATACATAAGTACGAGGGAGTCTTATTGAAACAAGGAATCAAAACATAAGTCTAAATGAAAATCACTACACTCCTATAAAATAGATTGTGACATTTTTCATAACTAAAAACATCACTAAAAAGGTAGAAGAAGTTGATTAGGATTGCAACTCAGCTGCAATGGTAAAATAGAAACATCGACTATGAAAATGGTCACATTGGATCCCCAATAATATTAGGTTTCCCCTTCAATAGTATTATTAAATGACATGGTGACTCACAATAATCATGATAAATAGATGCCTCCAATTTTGCAACTGCTACACTTTTCTTATTCTAGAATTTCCCCTGCATCATTATCTAAAACTCCTTTGGCTGTGGGTTGTGCTTCTTAGTTGTTGAGGGCTATAGCCTTCTTGCTCTAGCTTCTTGGATTTAAAGAGTTATTTCACTAAAGCATATACACAATACTAATAATCATACTTTAAACATAGATAAACATTGTATTCCATACACATTCACACATTTTAACCATGCAATTACTAACATACCATAATCATATTTCCATAGACTAAAACCAGCTTCGAGTTGCATGATGATCATAAAAATATAGTAAAGTTCAGGAATATGTATGAAATGAGTATCAGGAAATTTCTAAAAGTATGTACTAAACAAAAAAAACTAGCTAATAATTGGCCTAATCATTCCTCCCAACTAGACATTTTATTGTCATCAAGAAAATCAGTCAAGACCAAAGGTTATACTACAAGGTCATCTCCCTGAGATTTTTTATCATATCCACTCCTTTCAGCTGCTTCATGTAAAAACATCCATAGCATGAAATTCTTGCCCATCTGACATTCTCAACTTCCTCCCATTCTTCATTATTTTCTCCTGTCTAATGTGGCACTGGGTAGAGAAGCATAGGTGGAGATAAAGTAAGAGGTACCCATACAAGTTCCCTTTCTTTAGCAATGTCCATGTACCTGTGGGTCCTTTCAAGCATGGATATGAAGTTGTATATAGAGTGGGGTTCCTTTTTTTGCAATTTAGGGGTCAAACTTTCCCATCTTTCTTGTATAAAATGAAAAGAATGATGGAAAAGACCTACATTTAGTCTCTACATCCTATCATAATCATTTATTCTTAAATTCATAATTTTACTACCTACACCCTTGTACCTCAGAGTTTTTTTCCATTCTTATATTATTGCATTAGGGTTCTTGGATTCTTTTCTGACTTGGAGAACAATTGATTTATCTCTCTCTCTCTCTCAACATAATCCTACATGATTTCACCCCTTTTTGTCTCATTTCTGAAGTAGGTAGCTAATTCCCTCATCTGTAAATCACCCACAAATATTAATGGGTTCCATTTTATATTATCTAGCACAAAATAGCTATGTAAATAAAATTTGCATAACTGATCATGCATATCAAGTGTAGAATCAACACAAATATACAAAAAATCAAGCTTCCTGCTCATGTCAATTGGAAAGTTACTGATCAGTTGACTGAATTGGAAACTCAAGATTTTCTCCTATGTAAAAAACATAAATTCTAGCAGGAGTTCTGCATTTTATGATTTGTGCATCCTTGCCTGCTATCTCCTTGATTCTAACTGACATCCTTTTCAATTCAACTTCCTTGTTTTCCAATACTTTGTTATGGTCTGAAATCATCCTTTATTTTTCCTTCTCCCACTCTTCTCTTTGCTAGGAGAATTCTTGAGTTATTTTCCATAACTGATATCCTAGAGACTTTGCAGTGTGATAAGTTAGAGTTCTTATGAAAGGGGGTCTTTTTCTCTTAGCTACAATTTTTGTATTTCCTAACTTCACCATGGAAAGTTATGCAAGTATGTCTAGTTTAGACCCATGCTCATATGTGTGAAGCTTCTTCTCCAACTCAATTTTTATGTCTCTTTCCTTGTCTCTTTGTTCATAAGACTTTACCAATTCCTCTAATTGTTTGATTCTTCCGAATTCTTCTGGCAACACTTTCTTGACATTCCTCTCTTCTATAAACAAATTTTCATCCTTCTCCAAAAATTTATCATTATCACCCATAGTATAATCATAACCCTCATTATTAGTGTTTTGTGGGGTTCTCTTTGTTTTCTTCTTAGCAGAACAAACATCCTCTGAATCATATTTAGAGGTGGTTGAGATATACTATTTCCTTTTAACAAGTGTATGAACATTCCTAGAAACATTTTATTTCAGTTCTGAATCTATTTACACTATCATAGTATTTTCTTCCTCCCGCTTCTTGATTGAACCCCTCATAACACCCTTCTTTTTTAGGCGGTGTGAACACCTTGGTTGGGTAGGTTTCTTCTTCTACACTCTTTTGGGTGTAGAGGAAGATCGACCTTTCCTCTTTCTAGTTCTTGTTATTTTGTAAGAAGTTGGGATTTCTTGGATATCCTCTATTGCAGGCTGCTTAGAGGCTGCGAGTGGTGAATTTTGCATACTCTACTCCTTTGGTTCACCTTTGTTGTGGGTAGGTGAAGCAATAGGTGAACCAGAGGGAATTTCCCTCACTGATGTAGTAGGTGATTCCAAATTTTTTGGGACAGCTGGTTCTTCAAGAATGTGACTAATATGATTACAAATTAAGAAGCTCTCCCATGAAACATGTGGATGTTGAACCTTAAACTTCTTTTTACCAATAGGGTAACTAAGCACTAATGTGACAGTGTTGTATTGTTTCTCTTTCTTTTATATTCTAAACGCATTCATTTCAATAGGTTATGCAAAAAATTGGGAACATTAACCCTCCTATTCTGATGAAGGTGGCTCAAAAGACTGAAATGAATGGTATATAATAGATTCTTCCTACCATCACATGTAAGATACTTAATAACATATGCAACAACAGAAGCCCAAATCCATGGTAATGATAACCTTTAAGTACCTTGGGATGTTGATTTGAGGTTCTCTCCATGTTCCCTAAATTCATCTTTGGTAGCTACAACATTTTCCCTATCTAGGAATTAATCTCCTTCTCTTGGAAACTCAACCACTTTTGCAATTGTAGCTTCTGAAGCATCAACCTTTAACCCTCAAATAGTGGCTTCATCATTTTGAAGTTTTTTTGTGAATTGTTGTGTCATATCCTAGCTATATATTTTATTGGCTTCAATAATAATGCAACCATCCTGCTTGTCTAAAAATAGGAAAAACCAACCTATCTTCCAATATATGTTGATGTGCAAATGGTTTTCTGTGAACTATATCTCCACCCATAATGGTAAACTACTCTATTTCTTCTCAAAATTTCTACTTGCAACTTCAACCACACCAATCATTTATGTTTGTATACTTATGTTCTTCGAATTTAGTCACTTCTTTCCCTCTGAGCTCAAAATGGCTTGAAAATGGGGAAGATAAAATGACACAAATGACAAAGGGTTGTAGACAGGTTTTTGGTGGCTTGATTTTGGCTTGATACTCACACAAGAAAATTTTGAAAACCAAAAAAATGTACTCTCCCCACAACTTAAGTTGTTAAGTGACCTCATTTAATTTTACTTTCGAAGGTTGAGGGTGTTATTACATGTAGGGAAATATGAAAATGAATACGAAGCATGAAAAATTAAAATTGTAAACATGTCAAAAAATAATGGAAATCTATGCTAATTATGGAAAAGTAGTATGTGTACCTAATAAAGTGGAGTGAACTAAACATAGCATGTGTGAAGATGATTAGGAGTGTTTGCACCGTGATTATGATTTGACTATTGCTTAATTGTAATTGGTGGTATATGAAATGACAGCTTGGCATGTGGTAATGGAAAGGTCGCAGAATGTACAACTTATGGGATATGAAATGATATGATGCATGCGTGGAAATTAATGAATGCAATGTGGGATATGATGGGGTAGGTTGCATGTAATGAAATGATAGCTATATGGCTGCATGTACAAAAAAATGAAGTTTATGTGGATGGAATGGAATTAAGTTTGGTAGATAAATTTGAAATTTATGACAAGAAAGTGTTGCAGGTACCTTAAACAACAAGTCCCTCTCAATTTTGTCAAACTTTCTATTGATGAAGCTATAGGTACCTACTACATTATGGAGTGTACTTGTAAAGAATTTTTTACTGCTTCACCTATGAAGTGTGTGCATGTGAAGGGTGATAGAAAATTATACCTAGTTGACCTCAGTAGGTGAGTTGTGTAGCTCATTTGTTGAGTCAATTGGAGAACGTGTAGTATCTATTGTTGAATCTTTGTTGTCTGTTACAATATCTTTATTAGGATTACTACCCAGTTCAATGTATTTTTCATGATCACTGTCTGGTACAATGTATTTATTAGAAGCACTATCTATTCCATATTGTTGCATCAATGAAAGAAGGAAGTTATCCTTTTGTACTAGATTTTTTGTAAATTTTTAGTCTATGGCCATTAACCAGTAGTGAAAATATGACTCCATCAATTGTTTGCAACTTGACTGCTCCACTTGGGAAAACTTGTATTTTGTATGGTCCTAAACACCTTTTTGTAGCTTCCCTTTATAATCCTTATACCATGATTCATATATCAAATCCCAATCTCCCACACTAAAATCCTTTGTTTTTGTAAATTGATCATGCCATTTGACTCTTTTTTTGAACAATCTCAGTGTGGTGCATAGCTTCCATCCTTATCTCATATAATCCATTCAGATTGTGTAATATTTCTTTTTGTGTTGTTGTCAAGTCCATGTCCAGTTCAACTATTTTCTTGAGTGTTTTGTATTCAATTCAATGGGAATTACAATTTTTTTCCATACACCAACTCATATGGTGTAAATCCTATTAAAGTCTTCCATTTTGTCTTACAGGCCCATATTGCCTTAGGAAACCTAGCTGCCCAATCTTTCCTATGAATCTGCACTATTTTGGTCAAGATATTTTCAATCTCCCTATTTGTTACTTCCACTTGTCCATTGGCTTGAGGATGATAGGGTTTTGATTTCCTATGCCTTATCTCATATTCCTAGACCAATTTGGTAATCATCTCTTATGTGAATTGGGGACCCTAATCTATCACAACTTCTCTTAGAACTCCATACCTTGTAAATACATCTTCATACAAGAATTTGGCTACATTTCCATCCCTAGAAAATTGCAATGCTTTGACTTCAACCCACTTTGTTAGATAATATGTGCAAACTAAGATATACTCCTTGTTATTAGGTGCTAGAAATATCAGTAAACCAAGGTTTGTGTAGTGTTAGAGAAAATAAATGCTCATCTAGAAAAGAATCATCAACACCTTTTGCTAATTGAGTTGGTAATCTAGATAGAAAATATATCACCACATTTTATTTTCTAAGCATATCCACTATGATGATGTAAAATTCCTACAGTAACAACAACCATCTGACAACTCTGCCACCAACCATAGGTTTATTCATTAAATACCTTATTGTAGTGTGATTAGTGTGGATAAATACTGGATACCCTATGATGTAATTCCTAAAATTGTTAATTGCATAAACAACTACTAACATGTCTTTTTATGTGATTGTGTAGTTGAGTTTTTCCCCTTGTAAGTTATTGCTAATGTAGTATATGGCATACTCCTTATTACCTTCCTTCTATCCAAGTACTACTCCTATAGAAAATTTAGAAGCATATGTGTGTATGTGGAAAGGGAAAGTCTAGTTTGGTTCTCTCAAGACATGTGCTTTGGTCAATGTTGTCTTGAGTGCTTCAAAAGAGTGTTGGCATTATGTGGTCCACTCAACTTCTATATCATTTGTGAGTAAAACAAATAAAGGTGTTTCAATTTTGATAAATTCCTAAATAAATCTTCTATAGCAGCCAACATGTCCTAGAAAACTCTTGACATCTCTTTGTTTTTATGTCATAAGGAGTGTGGAGATTATCTAAATCTTATTTGGATCCACTTGAATCCCTTCACTTGATACAAAATGTCCTAGCACAATCCCTTGGGTCATCATCATGAAACATTTCTCATTACTTATGGATAGATTGTGTTCCTAACACCTCTTTAATACCTTCTCTAGGTTATTAAGTGGTTCATCATATGTTTCTCCATAGGTTGTGAAATCATCTGTGAGATTTCTATGGATTCATATGCAAAATCTAAGAAACTACATAGCACTGCCCTTTGGAAAGTCATTGGAACATTACATAGCCCAAAGGGAAGAAAAAAATAAGAATATGTGCCCCAAGAGCATGCAAAGGTGGTTTTATCCTGGTCCTCTAGAGCTATTCTAATCTGGTTACAGTCATTGAATCCATCTAGAAAGGAGTACTTTTTTCCTACTAGGGATTCAAGCACTACATCAATAAAAGGTAGTGGAAAGTGGTCTTTTCTAGTGGCTGAATTTAATTATCTATAATCTACACACTCTCCATTTTCCTCACTTCTTTGGGACAATAACTAGAGGTGACACCCATTGACTATTAGAAATAGGGTAAATGAAACCTGCATTAAGAAATTTTTTGTAATTCAATTTTAAGTGTCTCTTAGTAAAGGGTTCATTCTCCTCTAGGGTTATCTGATTGGTTTAAAACCATCATTAGTGTATATCTTGTGCATGCATAGGTATGGATAAATCCCCTTCCTGTAATGGTAATACCATGCAAAGGCTACTATGTGTGCCTTCAACATAGTGGTTAGGGAAATCTATTGTTCAATAGTTAATTCATTGCTAACATTTAGCATACTACCTAACATGATTTATAAAGTCTTAGCTACTGATTAACAGATGAAAGGTCAAGTCCTACTATGTCTAAGAAACATTGTTTGGGAAATACATAATGGAAAAGTTGGGATATTGACTCTGAAAAACTGACAGGTATAATATTTTGTAGAGGATCTTGCAGAAATGACAAACAATCATATTGTTGCAAGTTCCTACCATAGTTATTATGTATAATGTGTGCTATTAAATCATCCTCATCTTGGTTTCTCAACAAGGGGTTGTGTTGAATAGTCATGAGATTCTTCAAGGAATATTGGTCTTCCTCATCTAGGGTAAGCTAAATCATCTACTCTAAATCTACATGAGGTTGGGTTGGTGGATAAAGGACCAACTTCTTGGTCACAGTTCCATTTGAGATAATCATGTTTCTAGACCCACAACCTATAAATGCATTAGTTGTTGCTAACCATGGTCTTACTAGAATAAGGGGATAGCTTGCAAGGTTAGCCTTTGGTTTCAATAATATGAAATATATAGGGTACTTCCATGAATCCAATGTTATGACCAAGTCCTCAATAATGCCCTCGGGTTTCACTATTGACCTATCTGCCAACTATAGAATAGTGGGTGTAGGTCTAATGTTTATTAACAGCAATAGTTGTGTTGTTTCCTTATTCATCACATTAATGGCTACCCCCAAGTCAATCAAGGTGTTTTTTATAAGAGTTCCATTTATCTTAACATCTACCACTAGACTTCCAAGATTTGTATACTTAGGGACAGTTATGTTTCCTAACATAATGTCAGGAAGATTCCCTAAGATATGTACAATCTGAGGGTCTTTTCTCTTTCTCCCTAGATTTTTAAGACAAGGTATCTCATTTTTTTTGTAAGTGAGAATTTCCTTGATGGCTTGGATGAGGGGTATCTTTATACACACATATTGAAGTTGTTTGAATAGGTCAGTTTTAGCTTGGTTTTGATGTCTTTGAATAGCTAATCGTTCAGGGAATCGAGGCTCTAGAATTGAATTAGTTTGGTTGACCTAATTTGACTCAGACTCCAAAGGTGGGTTGTCCAAGGTCTATGTTGAGGGTTCCTCATCTACCAACTCAGTGATTTGAGGGGATGAAGTACCAACCAATGTTTTCCCTAATATGAGGTGGACATCACTCACCTCTACCCCATAAGTAGGGTATTGAATAGCCTCATTAGTGTAGGCCTATTGAATATGATTATTATTTGGGTTAGGTGCAAGTTGGGATGGTAGTTGAGGTACCCTTGGTGGATGGGATGGTAGATTTGTCAAATTGGGAATGATGGCTGCTAGTAAATCAAATTTTGGTTTTTCCATTGTTGGCCTTTTTGCCATTGGTTTTTTTGTAGTGTCCATTGGGGGTTGTAATTAGGTCCTTGAAATTTTTGTTGTGGCCACATGTTTTGTTGTTGTTGGTTCAAGTTTTGTTGAGAATTTTTCTATTGGTTTTGTGTGTTTTCTCAAGGTTGAGGGTTCCAACCAGAGAAATTTTGATTGCTAACTAAAATGGTCTATTAAAATTCAAAGGATCTTGAGGCATACCTTGTCTTAGTTTCCATGGCTTCCTTTTTGCAATTTACAACAATTTTCCATCTTCACACTCTAGTTCTTGAAAGTCCAGTTTCATTGGTATGTCCTCTGAAATAATTGCTACTCTTTTGCACTTACAATTAGCTTTTCTCTTTTTTTAGTTAGGGAAATATTCATTAAGGATTACCTCTCCCTCTTCTTTCTTTTTCTGTACATGTAGAGTGTCCAATTGGGTACCTAAATGGCTTATTATATCTTATTTCATGTTTGACAGCAAGTTACTCAATTCCACTTGAGAAACTCGATTAGATGTCTTGCTGATAGAAGATGTTCTATCCCCTCTAGTCCTTTTTAGTAAAGGTCCTTGAATAGTTCCTACAAACCTTTCAGATTTCTTCAAAAGGAAATTGTGATACATCTCCTAACCCAATAAGATTAAGGGTATCCATGCAATCATCATTGACTCCTCTTAAAAACACTAACTAAGGAGATTCTTTTGAAATACTTTTTTGTGGATTCTTCTTTAAGTAGAACTAGAACCTTTCTACATAGTCCTCCAATGGCTCATCTTCTTTTTGAGACATCCTAAAAATTTCATTTCTTCTTTTGTCAATTCCTCTACAATAGTCTTGGTATTTCTCTAGGAACTTTGTCTTCATAGTGTTCCAATATGGAACAACATTTCTTCCCAAACCCATAAACCATCTTAAGGAAGAATCCTTCAAGGTTTCTAGAAATAGTTTGAGCCTATGTGCATCTGCCGTGTAATAATAACTTCTACACAGGACATCAAGCTCAAACAAGAAGGTATCTAGATCCTTAGTAACCAAACCATAGAAGACAGTCAATGATGAAGGAGGTATATTCTTCAAGGCAATTTCTCTCTCCTGGTTGGTAATGGGGAACTCAAAGGTTACATGTTTTGGCAATTCATGCACCACTACATCAGCCATGGTTTGGAAGGTCTCCTATGTGTTTACAATGGATGTTGGTGAAAGTTCTTGTTTAAGAATACCCTCACTCTGATCACTATAATCACCAATATCCTCTCTATCTTTTTGTGTTGAGGGGAGAAATCTTCCCAATGTGTCTCACCACCTCTACCTACAATAGGTGTGAATTTTTGTATTAATGGCTCTTGCACAATGTTAGTAAAATGTGTTGGTATTGATGGATAAAACCTAATTTTCCTAATGTTGGAAAAAAAATACTTAACTAAGAAAACTTGAAACAACAAAGATGAATCTTTGAATGTAGCAGCATCCCCAACAACAATGCCAAAAATTTAAGTCCCAACTAATGTTCTGTAAACTTAGTGGTATTCACACAATTCAAAGGGGGTACATAACTGAATAGTCCACTAAACCTTTGTAAATACTCCATTTAATTATTAACTAAGGATAATGTAAGCTTGTGATGATTTTGGAACTGTATGTGCATCCAAAAACTCTGCACAACCTTCATCCTAGTATAGGTGTTTACACATGTGGGAAAACATAAAATGCATAACAGTAAAAAAGAATTGAATCTGGAACTATTGCTATGGGTACTTACAACTAAATACTCTGACTCGTTCACTATCAAAATTAAACTCTATAACTAAATAATATTGCTAAATTTGATTCACTATGGAGGATAATGCATTGAGACAAACAAAGCATGAAATACAAGACAATATCTTATTCATGATTTCATTCACATTCACAACATGGAGAATCTGATTAAGACAATGCAATAATGAAGGTGACTATTGTAACAATAGAAATAAATGTGCAAAAATTAAAGTGGGGAATAGTTACCTTGAGTGGTCCTTTCTCAAGTGTCTGTCTCCATAGGATAAACTCAAATCTAGCTTCTCAAATAAATTAACCATAACTATAACTTTAAACCTCTTCATTGCATAACTTAAGATTTCACAATCTAATAAGAATCTTCAAGGATATATTATTCATAAAAACACAACTGGGAACAAGTATTGTTTGTGTAACAAAAGAAAATTATATGAACATATTTATTTGCTATATATGTTATGCTTGTTATTCTCCTCAACCACTAAACCATATATATATACATAGGTGTAGAGGATTCTTATTGAAACAATGACTCAAAACATAAATCTAAATGAAAATAAGCACTCTCTTATAAAATAGAGTGTGAAAAAGTTTGCATAACTAAAAAACATAACTGAAAAGGTAGAAGTTGATTAGGGCTACAACTTTGTTGCAACAGTAAAAAAAAACATGGACTATGGAAAAAATCATGTTGGATCCACAATTATAGCAGGTTTCCTCTCCTTCAATAGTATTATTAAATGAAATAGTGACTCACAATCATCCTGATAAATAGATGCCTCCAATTCTGCAATTGTTGCACTCTTCTTATTTTGGAACTTCCCCTACATCATTGTTTGAAACTCCTTTGGCTACGAGTTGCACTTCTTAGTTGTTGCAGGCTACAATTTGTTTGCTCTAGAATCTTGGCTACAAAGAGTTAGCTCACTGAAATATATACACAATACTAATAACCATAATTTAAACATAGATATACACTGCATTCTATACACACTCACACATTTTAACCATGCAATTACTAACATACCATAATCATATTTCCATATACTAAAACTAGATTCAAGTTGCATGATGATCATAAAAAGGATATTAAAGTTAAGGAATATGTATGAAATGAGTATCTAGAAATCTCTAAAAGTATGTACTAAACAACAAAAAACTAGCTAATAATTGGCCTCATCAATATTTACCTTGGTTACTTGGAAGGGAAACTGCTTCAAGTATAGGTTCATCCATAACTGGAAGGGTAGAAGGAACAACTATGGTCTTCTAATCCCCATGTGGAATATTTCTAAGGGGTAGTTCTGCTATATGCTTTGCCTTAAAATTTTGGTATGATTGGAAAAAGAAGTCCTCATGAGGTTTAATAGGTTCCATAAGTTGAGGCCAAAATAAATCTAATGAAAATTTTATGTGAGAGGACAAAGGATTAAACTCACTATGATGCACTATGAATATCTCATTTTCAAAGGGGAAATTTATGCACTTGTGAATAACCAACGAGATGGCATCCATGGAGCGTAACCATGGGTAGCCTAGCTTCACACAAAATTGGTCTGACATCTGGATGATTGAGAGTGATACAACTAATTTTTTTGGTCCAACTTTAAGAGGAAGAGTGATCAAACCTACATAGGGAAAGAAAAACCATTATGATTCTTCAACCATGATTTTGATTATTCATAAGAATATTGATAAAGCTCATGCACAAACAAGAATTCCTCAGTGATCACATTCTCAACACACACAAGTTCAATGAGTATTCCTTATATAGGTTTTTCATTGATACAGTCTAAAATATAGAGAGGACCACCAAGTGCATGTCTAGGTGTGTCACTATGGGTGAAAGCAATGTATGGTAACAAAGTGGTTTGGCCCTTACAAGGTTGAACATCTATTAAAGCAACCATTTTTTCTACTTGCTTCATATTGTTATTGTCATTTTTATCATTCATATCATCATTCTTATCAATATTCATATCATCACAAGCTTGCACAAAGTTGGAAGAATGGTTTAGCATAGGATTAGTAAAATCTACAAGTTTTGGTTAGGTAAGGAAACAAACTTATTCACTTGATCATTAACACCACCCAACTAGATGTGATTAGAATCGATGAGGTCTTGAACTTGATGTTTAAAATGCATGCATCATTTTGTATCGTGTCCACTTGTGCGATGATATTGACAAAAGGCATTTGGATTGTAACTTGGAGGTAAAGGTTTAGTTGTGTCCATAAGTCTAATAGGGGGTAATTGGATTAGGTTCTTACTCAAAAGTTGCAACATGGTCAAATGGAGTGTGTTAGGTAACTGGGTAAATTACCTATATTTTGGTCTAAATTTGTATGGGGTTGAACTTATGGTAGTAACTCGAGGTTCAATGTGGTTGGTTTTTTGAGTTGTATGAAACTTGATAAAATTATTATTTTGTTTCTTGAATGGTTGATAGTTTTTTTGAGGTACAGATTCATACTTCTCAGAAGGAGTTGATGAAGATATCTCTTCATATTGACTAACTGAATTTTGATAATCGCGAAGGGCCATACACAAATGTATGAAGGATGGAAATTTCATTAGTAAAATTATATCCCTTATGTCAGGTTGCAAGTTTTCAATGAACACTCTTTGGACATCCGCATCAGGAAGAGTAAGATTGATATGTGAATAAAGCAACTAATAGCAACTTATGAAATTTGTAACCTTTTCATTTTTCTTTTGTTTACATTACATTAAATCACTTATGTTAATCTTAGGACCAATGTTTACTTGGAAATAATTGAGGAATGCATCAAAAAAATCATTAAATGAGTGGATTAAATTATTTAGAAATGAATAAAACCATTCCAAAGTCATGTCTTTCAATGACCTAGGAAAGATTTTAGCCAAGAGCTTATCCTCAAAAATAAAGTCATTACACAAGGTTGTATATACTAATATATGGTTTCTAGGGTCTTCCTTACTATTACACTTGTCAAATCGGGGTACCTCTATGTTTTTTGGCATTTCTACTTTTAATATTTCAAGTGACAATGGGCTCTTTTTGACATATTGTGATGGTTGTTTGTTTTAGTTTTAGTTCAAAGTTGATATTTTTTGTTGAAGTGAGGTTACATTTTTCAAAAGTCAGCTAATGATGGAATAATTAGTTGACATGTTTTGGGAATGTGGTGAATATTGTAAGGAAAATCAGATGCAGAAACAATTCTCCTAACGTCAATACCTCAAAGAAGAATGTAGATATACCTTTAATTCTTTCAATTATAGCTCAACTAAGATGCACTATGAAGTAAATAACAGAAACAGAGTATTTGACAATCACACATGAACACCAGATATACGTGGGAAAACCCTTACAGGAGAAAAACCCACCACACCAAGAGAAATCACTTTGTATTATATTAATGGAGATTACATACAAATGATAGACTTATCTTTCTGGTGTCTGTTTACAGTAGCATTCACCATGAACAATCTTGTACAGGAACCTTCAAGTTACAGTCATTACAGATTAGATTACATTTACTAATCATACAACCACCCAGCAATCTGTCAATCCAACCAACCGATCACAATATGCAATCACAGAGTATAACCATGTTGTTCCATGTATGTCGAGCTTCCTCATAGAACCGTCACAACGAACAATCTTCCAACTGTTCAGATTCAGCTTCTCCTATTGGTCCACGAGACTCCACATAAGATGGTCAAATGGTCAAAAGAGATTCAAGCTTTGTTGGCATCTCGGTGAGACACTAACAGTGTCTCCCCGATGCCCAAAAGCTTCATATCGATGTCGCCACGAGTCGTCGTTATCACCAAGATGTTCCAATGAGCTTTCATATGTTACACCAAATCACCAAACAGTCGGTGAGACCTATCGCTTTCGCCAGGACATCATAGCAAGGTCCAACAGTCTCATAGATGTGAGTTTACCATTTGACAAGAGTATCACTCTCGCCAAGACATCCCAATGAGCCTTCTTGTGTTACACCGAGTTCAGGAGACTATCGCTAAGACTTTCTTATGTCACTAGGACCTCACATTGACATTCTCCACATGTATCACTATCGCCAGACTCATCACTTTTGGTGAGATGTTATATTGAAGCTCTGCAAGTCACATAGACTTAAGTGTTCTCATCGGCCAGACAATCGGCTTTCACCAAGACATCATACTGAGTCACCATGGGTTATACCAAAGTGGTATCTTATACCGAGCTCCAAAGAATAGTCGGCAAGACATATCACCTTCGCCGAGAGTTCTTATCGAACACATATATGTTACACCAATGACCACCATTCGCCAAGAGCTATACTAAAGACTTCTCATCATCAGCGAGACATTCCATTCTCACTGAGACTTCTCCCTGAAGCCCTTTGAGTTACCTTGATGAATTTAAACCAAACGTTGTTGGCGAGACTTTAACACATCACCCAGACTTCTTCCCAAACAAGCCTTTCAGCCAAGGGTTTCAACAATATATGATTGAATGGCCTATTAGCCAGAGATCTCCACAGGCGCTAAGAGGTCACACCGAAAGCAACCTGTCATAGCAACATGATCCTTCGGTAAGACAAAGACTAGGTCGCAGCGACCTGTACAAAACATGATGTTCCAAACTGCTAGTCAGCCAGACATAAGAACTATCACACCAACTTGGCTCTAATGGAGGTTTCAGCCTGTGATGATTGAGGCATACTTTTCCAACAATCTCCCACTTGACGAAGATCACACAAGCACCTCCATAGCACAACATAACTTACTAAAAATCATGGGCACTAAGGCCCATTGAACTAGCACAACACCTGAACTTGTCTATGCTCACTGGCTTCATCAATGAATCTACAACATTCACCAGAGTATCAACCTTTTCCAAACTGACCTTTCCATCCTCCACCATATCTCATACAAAGTGGTATTGTACATCAATATTTTTTGTCCTGGCATGCAAAGTAGGGTTCTTTGCCAGACAAATTGCACTCTGACTATCACAAAAAATAGTTATTTCCCCTGCATCAAAACTAATGTTAGAACACAAACGTTTCAACCAAACTGCTTCTTTACAAGCATGAGTAGCTACCATGTATTTAGCCTCCATAGTGGACAAAGCGACTACAGCTTGCTGCTTGTTCATCCAACTCACTGCACCACCATTCAACATGAAAATGTATCCACTGGTGGACCTCCTGCTGTCAATGTCCCCTGCCCAATCAGAATCAACATATCCACGAATGCTGAGAGTCCTCTGTGATTCAACCAAGTTCCCATGGTAACACAAAGCAACATCTAAAGTCCCCTTCAAATATCTAAACACTCTCTTCACAGCATCCCAATGCATTCTTCCTGTATTTTCCATAAATTGACTAAGAACTCCCACTGCTTGGGCAATGTTTGGCCTTGTATAGACCATTGCATACATGAGACTTCTAACCGCACTCGTATAGGGTACATTGGTCATGTCCTCCATCTCAGTAGGAGATTTTGGACAGTCCCCAACAGATAGCTTTGTTCCCTGCATGACTGGAACCACTAGTTGTTTGCAATCATTCATACAAAATCTCTCAAGAACAGTCCTGATATACTTACTCTGACTGAGCCATAGTTTTCTATTATTCCTATCCCTGGTTATCTCAATCCCTAGAATATACCTTGCTGCACCAAGATTTTTCATTTCGAACTTAGCAAACAACTAAGACTTAAGATCAGAAATCATTAGCTTACTATTGCCTATGAACAACATATCATCAACATAGAGAGCAATAACAAGTACTTGATCACTTTCAGCTTTATAATATATGCAGTGATCAGATTTTGATCTCACAAATCCCAAAGACAATACAAAAGTATCAAATTTCTGCACCACATTCTAGGTGACTGCTTAACCCATACTGATTCTTTAATTTGCATACCGCTTTTTACCTTTTTCAACAAAGTGCTCAGTTGGACATATAGATTTCTTCTTCAAGATCACCATGAAGAAATGATGTCTTCACATCCATCTGCTTGACCTCTAAGTCATACGCTGTTGCAAGTGACAAAATAAATCTGATAGATGTCTTTGCTACAAGAGAAAATATTTCCCCATAATCAATTCCCTTCTACTTGGGAATAACCTTGCAACCAGTCTTTTGCCTTGTACTTTTCCACACCCCATCTAGACCAATCTTTTCTTAAATACCCATTTGCAGCCAACAACCTTCTGCTTTAGGAAAGGGCACCAGACTCCAGTTTCATTCTTTTCTAATGATGCCATCTCTTCATTCATGGCTTCCAACCAAGAGTTTGAATCTGACATTTTAAATGCCTCTTTCATAGTTCTAGGCTCATCAGTGCTAGAAATTAAAGCATAGGCACAAGTAGAATCAATCAAAGAGAACCCATACCTATCTGGTTGTTTTCTTTCATGGGTTGACCTCCTCACTTGTTGAGGCTGAGGTTCTTCAGAACTTTCAGAACCGCTTGAGCTCTCCTCAGTTTCAGCTATTTTGAATTTTCAATTCCTCTTCTCTCGGTGTAGGAGGAATTAATGCTACATCCTTATTATTTTATGACTTTGTCTCTGACTACAGATCCAAAGTGGAAGGTTTCAGCTCATGAAAGATTACACTTCTGTTGTATACAACCTTCTCTGTATCAGGATTCCAAAGCTTGTATCCTTTATGATAGCACTATAGCCAATAAAAATACATTTGACAGCCTTGTTCTCTAGTTTAGATCTTTTTACATCCGACACATGAGCATATGCCTCACAGCCAAAAACACGAACATGTCTAAGAGAGGGCTTCTTACCAGACCACGTTTCCAAAGGTTTTTTCTCAACAAGAGTAGAATTTGGAGAATGATTTATTAAGTAACATGCAGTAGATACAGCCTCAGCCCAGAACTTCTCCTCCAAGCCAGCACTATTAAGCACACTTCATGCTCTCTCCATCACTGTTGTATTGAACCTTTCTACAACTCCATTCTATTGTGAAGTATATGGTGTAGTCTTGTGTCTTTTAATTCCATGGTCTTTATAATATCTTCCAAATTCATCAGAATAGAATTCACCGCCATTATCAGTCCTTAAGCATTTTATTTTTCTACCAGTCTGATTTTCAACAAGATTTTTAAATTCTTTAAACCGACTGAATACTTCTGATTTACTTTTCAGAAAATATACAAATGCTCTTCTTGAATAATCATCAATGAATGACACATAGTATCTTGACTTAGAAAAAGAAGGAACATCCACTGGACCAAACACATTTGAATGAATATAATCTAGCAAACCAAAAGATTTATGAGGACTGGAATAAAAAGAAACACGGTGTTGCTTTCCATATATACAATGCTCACAGAATTCAAATTCGAGATTACAATCTTCAAGCCACTCAACCAGGTTTTTGTTCTTCAAGGTTTTTAAACCTTTTTCTCCTATATGGCCTAACCTATGATTCCAGAGCATAGTCTTCTTTGTTGGAAGTTTTACTTCCATAGAGTTTACATGATTAGGGATATTTCCCTCTTTACCTCCATGAGTAGCTTTCAGTGACTTTCTAGAGACACTGTTACATTGAACAGCCTATGCATCTAGCTTGTAAAGGGTACCAATTCAAGCACCTCTAGCCAGCACCATTGAACCTATAGTCATATTGTAGCCATTTCCAGAGAACGTGACTTGTACTCCAATATCATTCAACATACTTCTAGAAAGTAAGTTTCGAGCCAGACCTGGTATATGCATTACATTATTGATTCCCTTCACTCTGCCATCAGGAAATTGTATTCTGAATCTTCCACAGCCAACTATCTCAAAAGTTGAATCACTTGCTAAATACACCTTTCCACCATCGTATTCTTCATACTTTGTGAACCATTATCTATGAGATGTCATGTGGAAAGATGCTTTAGAATCAATCAGCTAGACATCATCTGATGCCTGAGTAGCCAAGGCTGCAATGAAGGCATCACCATCACTATGAGAAGAACCATTATCAGAAGAGGCCTTCTTCTTCTTTTTCTCCTCTTTACAATCCTTTTGGACATGACCAGGTTGCCCACAATTCCAGCACTTCACCTTGGACTTCTTGCTAGGAGACTTTGATCTCCCCTCTGGTTTCGATTTGGACTTCTTGTCCTTCTTCTTTCCTTTCTCTTTCGGTCTTCCTCTGACAGCAAGAGCTTCCTTCACCATCTCAGAAGATTTCCCTCTCATCTCTTCTGACAGCAAAGAACCAAAAACATCTTCCATCTTGAAACTGGATGTTGTACTCCCAATAGCCATCACTAGATGATCCCATGAGTCTGGCAAAGAACACAATAATAGCATACAATGATCCTCTTCTTCAGTCTTCACACCAATAGATATTAATTGAGCAAGTAGCATATTAAATGCATTCAAATGATCAGCCATAGACCCTCCTTTTTGCATTCTCAAAGAATACAACTTCTTCCTTAGGAACAGTTTATTCACCAAGGACTTCCCCTGATAAATAGACACTAGTCTTTTCCACAAAGAAGAGGCAGTCTTCTCCTCATGCACATTCAAAAGTACTGAGTCTGCCAAACAGAGCCTTATCAACCCCTTAGACTTCCTATCTACAAGGTCCCAATCTTCTTACTTCATGCCTGTAGGTTTAGTTCCAGACACTGCAAGCCATAGATCACGATCAACTAGAAGATCCTCCATCTTGAGTTTCCACAACTCAAAGTTACTGCCGTTGAAATTCTCTATTTCAAACTTTCTAGACATGCTAGCCATCTCAACCTGTAAGCAGAAATTAAAAAAACTCTACAAGACTCCCACTGAGTAGAATTGACTCAAAAAACCCAACGTACCCACAAGGATAACACAATTGGCCAGGCTCTGATACCACTTGTAAGGAAAATCAAATGCGGAAACAATTCTCCTAACATCAATACCTCACAGAAGAATGTAGATATACTTTTAATTCTTTCAGTTACAATTCAACTAAGATGCACTATGAAGTAAATAATAGAAACATAATATTTGACAATCACACATGAACACCAGATATACGTGGGAAAACCCTTACGGGAGAAAAACCCACCACACCAAGAGAAATCACTTTGTATTACAGTAATGGAGATTACATACAAATGACAGACTTATCTTTTTGGTGTTTGTTTACAATAGCATTCACCATGAACAATCTTGTACAGAAACCTTCAAGTTACAGTCATTACAGATTAGATTACATTTACTTATCATACAACCACCCAACAATCTATTGATCCAACCAATCAATCATAATATGTAATCACAGAGTATAACCATGTTGTTCCATGTCTGTCGAGCTTCCTCACAAAACTGTCACAACAAACAATCTTCCAACTATTCAGATTCGACTTCTCCTATTGGTCCACGAGACTCCACATAGGATGGTTAAATGGTCAAAAGAGATTCAAGCTTTGTTGGCATCTCGGTGAGACACTAACAGTGTCTCCCCAATGCCCAAAAGCTTCATATCGATGTTGCCACGAGTCATTGTTATCGCCAAGATGTTCCAAGGAGCTTTCATATGTTACACCAAATCACCAAATAGTCAGCGAGACCTATCACTTTTTCCAGGACATCATAGCGAGGTCCAAAAGTCTCATAGATGTGAGTTTACCATTTGGCAAGAGTATCGCTCTCGCCAAGACATCCCAATGAGCCTTCTTGTGTTACACCGAGTTTAGGAGACTATTGCTAAGACTTCCTTATGTCACCAGGACCTCACACCGATGTTCTCCACATGTATCGCTATCACCCAGACTCATCACTTTCGGTGGGATGTTATACCGAAGCTCCGCAAATCACATAGACTTAAGTGTTCTCATCGGCCAAACAATCGGCTTTCATCGAGACATCATACCGAGTCACCACGGGTTATACCGAGCTCCAAAGAATAGTCGGCAAGACATATCACCTTCGCTGAGAGTTCTTATCAAACACATATATGTTACACCGATGACCACCATTCACCAAGAGCTATACCAAAGACTTCTCATTATCAGTGAGACATTCCATTCTCGCTGAGACTTCTCCCCAAAGCCCTTTGAGTTACCTCGATGACTTTAAACCAAATGTTGTTGGCGAGACTTTAACACATTGCCCAGACTTCTTCCCGAACAAGCCTTTCGGCCAAGGGTCTCAACGATATACGATTGAATGGCCTATCGGCCAGAGATCTCCACAGGTGCTAAGAGGTCACACCAAAAGCAACCTGTCACAATGACATGATCCTTCGGTGAGACAAAGACTAGGACACAGCGACCTGTACAAAACATGATGTTCCAAACTACTAGTTGGCCAAACATAAGAACTGTCACACTGACTTGGCTCCAATGGAGGTTTTAGCCTGTGATGATTGAGGCATAATTTTCCAACAAATATGGTGGAAGTGTGTATATTCTTGGTGGGTTGTACTATGTTGCAAATTTATGAGGGGGGTGAAACTTGAGGTGTGACATGGGAAGATCCAAAACCATAAGGATTTCTAGTGGACAGGCCTATTGTTAGAGTTATACTAATGCTTTTTTGTATTATTGAAGCAACAATTGAATTTGTGTATGTAGGGATATAGGTTATAGTTGTAGGGAGGGAGACTTGACTTCCTCCTTGACTTTGAGTATATCTCAAATCTTGAGTGCAACTAGCCATTGTAGGTACATTATTATCAACTTATGGGATAGGCTACACAAAACCTCTAATCATTGATCATCATTAATCAATTTCCTCAAGTTTTCAATTATAGGAACCATTATACCACCAAAGTATTCAATATTCACAAATTCTTGAAGATTTTCTAAGTCTTTGTCCATTTTTTTCAATTTGTCTTTGGAAACATGGGCAACCATAGTCTCAACATTTGTAGAAATGGGTGTTTGTAAGGTTGCCATTGGTATGGTAGCATCAAGGATAGAGTCCAAAATGGGTTGTGTATTGACAACACTTTGCATGAAAGAGTTAAGACTTAGGATCCATAGTGGAGGTAACAACACAAGACCAAGGATGAGTCTTTTGTTTCAACTCCTGATTCTTCTTCTGTGTCCACTCTTATTTCCACCTTGCTCCATCGCCTTCAAGATATGTGGATGAACCTCACCCTAAAAGGGTGCAGGTATTCATTGTGTCTTCTTTGGACTATATATTATCACTTTTATGCCTAATATTCCTCCACTTGTGCAGCCCATAGACATACCCAATACAAAGGTCATGTATAGTGTGTCCCTATCTCCTCTTCTTGCTTTCCAATACTCTAAAATTTCATCTAAGAACAATCTTGAGTAGGGACATGACCCCAAGTTTCACTATAATAAGTATGCTCCTTTAGCTCCTCTTTCTTCTTCTATTCTTGTCATTGAGGAGATTCCTTCTTCATCTGAGTTTTTCAGTACTCATCTTCCAGACGATGGCATTGAGTCTCCTATTCTTCTAAAAACTATAGTTGATTCACCACACTCCTCTATACATAAGTGTATGTTCAACTTTCTAGAGGATATTTTAGCTCTATCAACTACCTGTACAAGGTCATTGACACTCGACTCGCAAGAACTAGTAGATGGGAATATTCAGGCAACCTCATCTCTAGCCCTTGCTGCAAGTGATATTCTTGGTACTACTTTAGTTATTGTCCCTTTACGATCTCGGCTTCCTTCCCCCTATGATCTAGATTGGGAGGAGGATGAATTGATGGGAATGATTGATTAGAGCAATATCCTTCATGTCTTTAGATTATAGTTTGCATGTTCATCTATGTTCCCCTGTACTTGTTTATATATGTTTGTGCTCTCTTGGAGGATCCAAGATACCCTCGTAGGTACTTGGATATAGGGGAGACAACCTATTGTACATTTCCTCTATTTTCATCACCATTCTTCTTCTTTATTCTCGACATTTGGGGATGATGCAAAACATTGGGGACATTTAGGTCTTCTTCCATGTTGACCCAGATTTTTATTTTTGCTTTTTCTTTATGTACTTCTTCATGATCTAAAATATTTAGGGATATGATGATGATTCATGCATATTTATATACATATTCTATTGATATGAATCCTACTGACCCTGAATACTAGGATCCCCCTATCTTTCGTGTGCATTTATCTTTGATGTTGTAGGCTCCATGTGTTATCTATTCTCAAGTAGCATTCTATGAATGTATCTCATGATGTTTTAATGACACAGCTCTTTCTTCCCTTAGAATAACTTGTCGTTGTTTATGTAGCACAATTCATTCTAAGGGGGGGATATCATATGCATATTACAGATATCTTATTTTATAATTCTTTTAAAAATATATCTACATCCAGTTGTCTTATCCATTGTCTAGCATGAGGGAAACCCACTAGACCTTGTCTTTATGAACTTCTATGTCTCTTTTTTGTGGTTGTCATATGATGCAATTTGTAGCAGTCATAGGCCAATTGGATTCTTGTATGGTCCCTAGCATAACACAACTTGCTACCCATACAAATTGGTGCCATCTTGTATCTATATAATTTTTAATGTCTAATTTTTTCTTTTCACCTAGCATGTTTATCTGCAACTGACATGTTTATGGTGATGCAGCTTAACTATTTTATGCAGGGTCATCTTAGCTCTCTTCCTTGGGGGAAACTCCACACACATAGAATACTTTGCTTCCTCTTCGTATCCTAGGTAAAATACTCTCCCCTTTCTACTTTAGCTCACATTTTATTGAACATATATGCTTGGTGAAGTGGGGGAAACATGTAATGTTGTAAATTGCATCCTATGCAATTTCACATTACATACGCCTTCCCCTTTAGTTCCAATTAAGATAAATATGCTCTTTTTTAACTTAAAACCATCTTTCTGCACCTGACATGTCTAGCTTCTTGATGATTAAGTATAATTTTCACTTGGATAGGTGCACATCGTAGAGATGTATGTGCATTGCACTTGTGTCCCATGAAAATCTACAACTAAGTTGGTCATTGGGATGTTACACCTACCTTTTTTTGGCAGTATAACACCTTTTCCAACTTCCACCCTCATTGGGAATTGTTCGATCAGGTTGTTTGGACCAAAAAGACATTATTTCTCAAGGATTCATTCATTCATTCTTGATATTTGGAACTACACACACAAGTATAACATTCTACAAAACTTCTTGAGAATACACAACACTTCATCTATCTTTTCTTTCTCATTCACAACATTCTCCATCTCTCTTCTTTGTGCATATCTTTTAAAGAACTCTTGCATAGCTTTAAGAATAAACTCTATTGTCCCACCATTGATGCAAACACAAGGATACCTTGCAAAGCTCCATCACTCTCATTCAAAGAGGAAACTGTCATCTTGGAAGTTCTTGTTGCTTCTTCACTATGCTAGGAGGTTACTTTGCTTCTTTTCTTGGGAGTGGTAACTCTTCAACATTTTACATTGAGCATATTATCTTTATCTCGTTAGTATATTTTCATTTCTATTGTTTTATATTTATTTCTATCATTTTTTCTAAGGTTGTCTATGGAGGTGGGAACACCAAAATGTGGGTTTGACTGAGGTAAACTCCTATATAGCCACCCAACCCCTCTCTTTGGTCTTATGTGTGTAGTTACAAGTGGAATATCTTCTTGTAGAAAGCTTTGATTTCATCAAATATCGCTGGTGATATACTAAACTCCACCTTGTTATTTTTACTTATGTTCACTTAGTATTCTCATTTCAGCTACTTTACATTTATTGTCTAGTCATATTTTACATATTTTCATTCCTAAGACACTATACAGGACATTTTGTATTTCCTTGTGACAATTTATTTTGTTGTCCATATGAAGCACCAGTGTGACATGTTATCGTCTGACAGTTGTGTGTTAGTCCTAGACAAAGAGCTTGTCGAGTTATTTAGAAAACCTTTGTGCTCTATACTTTTGGTTTTTGAGGTCTAAAGGGTTCAAATAATTTTGTGCTCTTTAAAACACATTTAATTAATTAATAAGTAAAATTTAAGGTTGCAGTTACCTGAAGGCTTACCTGATTGGAGGATTGAAACTTGGATCCTCGAGGGATTTGATTATCCTTCGTAGTATTTCACTTTTCATACTCTACAAAAGGTATATGGATATATTACAATCTATACTTAAGATTTACATAGTCAAATCACAAGTACTAACATACAATTAAAATTGTATTGAGAAGGGTCTATGTATATATATATAACACTTCCCAAACCATTTTAAAATTTTATCCTTTCAATAGCTACTTCATTGATTATGATATATATATATCATTAATAAATGCTTCAAAAAAGGAAAAAGAAAAAGATATTTCTATTTTAAATATATTATATAGGTATATATTATATAATATATAGGTATATATTATATAATATATAGGTATATATTATATATTATTGCATTTTATAAACTATTTTATACATGAAATATAATGGGTTTTAAAATTTAAATGATAAAATTTATAAAATATATATATATATATATATATATATATTTATTATATATTAAAATTCACTATTTAACATTAAAATTATTATTAATATTTAAAATTTAATACTTAACATTTAACTTATTATTAACAAAAATTAAAAGTGGGTCATGGCCTATGCAGGGCCCAGACCTTGCACAATGTGACCCACAAGGGGGGCTCGGGCCCAAAGGATCATGGCACCCTTCTGCAAGCTGCATAAAGGGGGGGTTTGTGGGCCCCTTTGGTGACCTGCAACCTCCCCAAGGGAGGTGCCACATACATAGGAACCATCTCCATCCAACAATACCCAAGAAAAATTAAATAAAATGAAACATGATTTACAATCCATTACAGGCTCAGACTTGGTTTAAATAGAAAATAAAATATGTGTTCATATGTGTATATATATACATATATATACCCACATAAAAAAGCATATGCATTTATGTGCGTATTTTTATAAAAGCCACTAGATTGTAATGATGGTAATAAGAAATAAAGCCAGAGAGAATAAACACAAGGGGAAATAAATAAAATAAAAAACCATAAATTAAAATGATGTAAAATCTAAATGAAAGAGTATGAAGGAGATGGAAATAAAAATGAATCCCATTTAGAAATATTTGAGAACCTCTTCCTATCAAACCTACAAACACAAATGATAAGTAAAATTAGAGTAAAACATGTTTTATAGAACATCCTTATGAATTAGGGTTCAATTTGGTTGCCCTAAGATCTAAGGGCCAAGATTAAAATAAATCCAATGACTAAGATTGTATGTACATTCAATTAACTCTAATTAGTAATTACTTTAGTTAATCTCGTTTAATGGCTAATTATGTCCATGGTGGGGACAATGGACCTAAGGACCCTCACTTTAAGTTGTGACTTAAAGTCACTTTTTAAAATATTAAATAAAGTAACTTTTGAACTTTAGATTTATTCTAAGTGAGACTTAATAAATTAACTTAATTCTTTTAAATTTGACTAACGCCAAAAGTATTCAATATTATAAATTCTTTGCAAAATCAAATGGATAATTAAATATGCATGAGATAAATTCTCTCAAATAAATCTATTATGAACAATTCTCATTTATTATAAAGTTCTTTGATAAATAAATTAATAATTTTAATAAGGTTAAGCAAGAGGCTTATCTATGAATGGACCCAATTAAAACTACTTATAATATCACATAATTAAAGAAAATATTTTATTTATATATTTAACTTGGTAAATGCAAACAGGTTTTGTCACATTATCAAATGGGATATAATATAATAAATCATTAACTCAATTATACCGAAGAAGTCACGGGTGATCGATGTTTCATTCCTCAAGATTGGAAATGACTAAATACACCAATTAAGAGAAAGGTCAAAGTTAAGAAATTAACTATTTATGAATTTAATAGGTATCATATCTCAATTAACCTATCCTAAGTGGTTACTTGGATAGATGTATTCTTAATTTTTTGAGTGACGTTCAAACCAACATTCTTTTTAATAGGAAAAGTATATAATATATCACATTGATGACCCTTTTTGAATTATTATTATTCTATCCAAAATGACACTTTTGATTTATTATTATTCTTATGAGATAGAAATTATTGTTTTTAATGTGTTTATGTGTTGTGATAATTGAGTGGTGTGTTTATATATCTATTAATGTAAGACTCTATTGTTTGATATTAAATTATTATTGATTTACCAAATTCTACTAAGGTATGTTAGAATTATAATGTTTTAAGAATGAATAATGGGGAAAGTTGGAACAAGGTTTGGTACGTGAAGTGTTTAAACACCTAATCCTAGTTATGAGGAAATACCCTTATCTTAATAAATAAATTAAGATAACTATAATAATATTAATTAGTTTTTTTTTTTTAATAAAATAGAGTTGACTTTGAAAGTTTGAGGGTTTTTGTATTTAGTCAAATTATGTGCAGATTTTAATTGAGGATAATTATAATTTAATAAATAAATATTTCATATTCTTTTAATATTCAAGTAAAATAAAAGGAAAGTATATCTAGTGGTTGTGAACTCTTACAAAAAAACATAAAGTTGTTATAGGAAAAGCTAATGGGGTGTAGCAAAGAAATTATATGTTGCTAAAGTGAGTGGAAATGGATTTGAGGAAGAAAAGGGGTAGCTTTAGACACGTTAGAAGAATGACAGATCAAAGAATATTTTTGGGTTGCACCCAAGGAGGTTTCTATGGTTTCTCACTCAAAGAGCCAAATTCCTTGGAAAACCTTTGTATTAGTAGTGGAAGAGGCACAAGGTAGGGCTAAGGTATTAGAAATGTATGGATGGAAAGATACCTTAGAAAATATGATCAAGACTATTGAGAGGATTCTATTAGTAAAGATGGATAAAAAAGTAAGTGAAAAAGTTGAGCACTATGTAAAGCTAGAAATTGTATGCCAATTTAATAACTTATGGCCAAGTTTCTAAGTGTTGAACCAATTTTTAACACGAGCATGGAAACCCTTAATATCTAGATCAATGGAGATCTTCCCTTGTGTGCAAGGGTTGTATAGCTATTTTTGTATTCATGATATTATTAAAGGGCCCTTAGGTTCATGGAAGTACCTCTTTATATACAAAACCCTAGTTTATAGATTTTAACCTGATAAAAAACTTCAAATTTATGTCAACTAAGTAATACTACCCAATCTACCCTTACATTTTTGGATTCCATATTTTTTGGAAAGTATAGGTAATTCCTTGGGGAAAAAGAGTCTTTTGAAACTAAAAATATCACATTCCACCTTTGCCCATATCTTGGTGAAATTGATTTATCTTTAGGTTTTTCAAATTTTAACCCAATAAAAAACTTCAAATTTATGTCAACTAAGTAATACTACCCAATCTACCCTTACATTTTTGGATTCCATATTTTTTGGAAAGTATAGGTAATTCCTTGGGGAAAAAGAGTCTTCTAAAACTAAAAATATCACATTCCACCTTTGCCCATATTTTGGTAGAAATTGATTTATATTTAGGTTTTTCAACACAAATTTGGTTAAGAGTAGAAAATAATATATGGAAGAAACATTTGTATTATAAAAATTTGGGTTTTAGATGTAGAAATTACTTTTGTGGCAAATCTTTTGAAAATATCTTGATGGAATAATATTGAGAAACAATGTATAATTGAGATAGACTCTCATATTTATGCTCAATTTCTCTCTTCCCATATATTTTTGGTGGAGGATATTATAGATCCTATGGCATATAAAGGAAAGGATGCAAAGAAGCTAAAGATGGAGGTTTCTAATAGCCCAATAAATATGGACTATGGCAATAATTTTTACCTCCAAAGTTGTCTACTATTGATGGTTTAATTAGAAATACTCTTGATTTAATTCATGAGAATATATCTCCAAATGCTCAATGTATGCATTTGGAAGACTTAAAAGAGAAAAATGAGGAAGGATTTAGAGAGTTACCAATGTTAAATTTTCAAGAGCATCCTATGTTTAAGAAATCTATAGTAATGGACTTTCCCCTAAGGGAACAAGGATATGGAGATGTAAATCTAGAAAATGATTCCCCAAAATTAAACAATTGTAAATATATATCAAATAAAAAATATAATATTGTAATAATTTAATAACTTACAATAAAAGAAGATGAAATTTAGTGTAGATCAAAATATTTGGTTTTGACAGTATTGCTAGATTGAGACCAATTAATATAGGATTGTGAAGGTTAAGGCTCTAATGTATGAGGTTATGTTTATTCCCAAGGTGAGGACCCAATAAAAACCCAAGGTGAGGCTCCAATAAAAACCATAGCTAATTTATCATAATATTTTAGAATAAAAGCATAATCTAATTTAGAATTAGATTATAAAAATAGAGCCAAGAAAACTAAATAGAATACCAAAATTGAATCAACCAAATACAAGAGATTATAAGTTGAATTGATGTATTTGTATTCATCAAATGATGTGTATATAAAGGAATTTTGAGCAAATCAAATTTCAAAATATGGTGGGAAAGTTTTGTTCAAAATTCATAACAAACTGAGAGATAACTGCCTCTCTAACTACCAACTTGTCACCTAATCAAGTGGTTAACCTACATAGTAATATAAATGGTGTAAATAAAGGTAAAAAAATGAATTTTACACCAACACCCCCCTTAAGCATAGCTTGGGTGGGGACAAAATATTGGGTCTGAAAAATAAGGCCTGATAAGGTACCCACGTACAATACACCTCATAAGAAGACAAAAAAACCTTATAAGAAAAACTCCCCCTAAACAAGGGTAAATGAAAAGGACTAGAAGAACCCCCCACCCCAAGAATTATTTTTTGATGAAGTGGACCAAACCCCAAGAAGATATCATAGATGAATGAACTTTCTCTCAGTGAAAGGTTTGATGAAGATTTCAACAACCTGCTCTAAAGACTAGAAAAAGACTAATTCAATGATCTAACCATGAATGATCTCTCTAATCAAGTGCATATGAATCTCAATTTGTTTTGTCCACTATCGTTGGACTAGATTAATTCATATCTAAATAGTAGTCTAATTGTCACAATAAATGAATATGGGTTGTTTGAAGGAAATACCAAACTTAGTGGGAATACCTTGAAACCAAATAGCCTCAATGGTTACATTAACAAATCCTTGATACTTGAATTTTGTGGAAGATAAAGAAATAGCATGTTTATTTTTGTTAGAACCAAGAGAAATAATAAGTTGAAGTTGAATTACAAGTCTAAGAATCACTAACCCAATTTGAATCTATATAGCCAACCAAATCAACCTCTATGCCAACTCTATAGTGAATCCAATGCAGCTTATGAGGCCCCTTCATAAATCTTGAAACCATGATAACAACATATAAAATTTCAAGCCTAGTATGAGTCAAATAAATGAGACTACCACCAAGTTGGCAATACAAGGTAGCATCAACCAATGGTGTAGTATTATTAGCCTCAAGATTGACCCCAAATAGAAATGGAGTTAGAAATGGCTTGTATTTAATCATGTGAAATCAAGAAAGAAGATCAATGGTGTACTTGGGATGAGCAAGAGTGATTCCTAAATTAAACTATGTAATCTCAATGTCAAGGATGTAATGTAGTAAACCAAGTCAATCATGTCAAATATATTTTGGAGAGCTGAATTTGTTGTTGCAATAGAAGATGAAAAATTCCCAATTATTAGTAAATCATCAAGATAAAGTACCAATATCAATAATTAATCATGCCACAAGAAGTACACATTATGATCTGAATGGAATTGAGTGAAGGTAGAAGCTAGAAGGAAGGACTCCATTTTGGTGTACCAAGCTTTAGGGGCCTATTTGAGGTCATAAGTGGATTTCCTAAGTATACATACTAAGGATAAATCCTAAAAAAACATTATTGGTTTCTCCATGTATATCTCCTCCTCAAGGTATCCATGAAGAAAAGCACTCTTCACATCCATCTAATGTGCATCCTAGCCATATGTAGCAACAATAGCCAATGTGAGTCATATATAAGTCATCTTGGACATGGGTGCAAAGTTCTTAGTGTATTCAATGCTAGAAACCTATAAAAAATCCTTCACAACCAATTGTGCCTTGTACTTATCAATTGACCCATTTGTTGGTGTAAATAATGACTTTCCTAAACTAGTTAGTTATTAGCCTGCCTAGGAGAATTCTATTCGCATTGCTTAAGTCTCCACTTAGGGACTTATAGAGTTTTTTCTCACCTCATTTGGTTGAGACAAGTTTCCTCACTTTGTGAGACACCTCATGTGGTTGAGACAATTGTCCTCACTTTCTGAGACACCTATTGCATGGTTGCATGCCACTCACAGTCGAACACTTGTCATGTGAATTAAAAAGTGTTCCATATTTAAAGGGTTAGTTAGTTATTTTGTTTGACTTGAATACCTTCACAACCTTGCTTAGTTAAGCAAGGTTACATTGTACATTTCATTTAACTCTTGTATCAATCAATTAGGCTTAGTGTGTAAGTGTTCTTTGTGGAAGTTTCAAGTTTTTGTTGTTATGATCTTGGAAATCACAACATGGTATTAGAGCCATGTATGCAAAACCCTTCCCAAAAGCTTACATATATTCTATTCAAGAGTTCCCAAAAGATAAAAACACTTTGAAGTCTTGTAAGTGTGGAAGACATCACTTTTGTACTTAAGAAAGTACACCCAAGTGTGACAAGATTAGTCATCAATGAAAGTGAGTACATACTTGGCTCTTGAAAATGATGAAGTTGGAAATGACATGAGGTCACTATGAACCAACTCAAGTAAGGTAGTATCATGATGGGAATTACCCTTTGGAAAGGGTTCATGATGATGTTTTCCAAGTACACAACCTCAAAAAACACCCTATGTGCAAGATACCTTAGGGAGTCCAAGTACCATATTTTTAGTACTCAATTATTGAAGATACTTGTAATTGAGGTGTCCACACCTCTCATACCAATGTCTTATCAAAGATTTAACATGGTTAATATGTGATTCTCCAAAATATGACTCAAAACCATGAAACCTATACGACCAAGACCCATGATCTGATCTTCCTTATGCAACAATCCTCTTTGGATGGTGTAGTTGTTGAATAACTACATCATATGGTGAAAACTTGACTACCCTTCCATCACCAAGATGACAAATATGGTAAACTAAAAGGAGATTAGCTGAAATCTCAAGAATATAGAGAACATCAATTATACCCTCTATCAACTATATTGTACAAGACCCCATAGCTGGAATCTGTGAAGAATTTTCCACTAAAATATGAGAACTAGTGTTGTAAAAAAAAATGCTAGAAGATCTTATGAGTGAGTCATACAATGTCAGGCTCCTGAGTCAACTATCCAATTGTCCTTGGATGAATATAAACCTCTAGTTGTAAGGTAATGTCCCTTAGTAGGTTTGGAAATATCAATGTTGTGCCTCTGCATTTCCTCTTCCAAAGCTGCAATACTCTTATGAAAAACTTTGCCGTCATGATTTTGTAATCCACAAAAGTACAATGAAGTTTCTTTTTATATTTGTAAGTCTTCTTTCCTGACTGTGTAGATGATGTGACTTATGTGTCTATTGAATTCTTCCATTTAGATGATGGCTCATTCTTTGAAGTTGATTCTACCTTATGTTTATTAGAAGGCTTCTTTACTTTTCCCTTAGATGATTGGACAAGTGCCTAAATTTTTGAAGAGTTGATAGCATCCATAGAGATTAGTTTAGATTGTTCTCTTATCAGTTTATCATAAAACTGTTAAAAAGATGGAATTACATGTTTTGTTCCAAGAGCATCCATGGTAGAGTAAAGGGAAGAATAAAATATCTAATAAAGACCTCATAACTTGGAAAAAAATCAAGAATACTCTCTTTATTTTTTTTAGTTTTACCACAACCTTGAAGTCTAGAAAGTAAAGACTTAAATTGAACAAAGAAATATTTAATAGAAGAGAAGGTATATAGAGACAATGTTGGTAATTCAACATCTAATTGTAGAACCTTGAGTTCATCAACTTTACCAAAGAGATCTTCAAATTTATCCATTTTCTTAAGAGTTATACAACTAGAAATGTAAAATTGCAAGTTATCAGAAATAAGAAGACCTATTATTCACATTGCTTCATCTAACTTGTTTTGGTAATTAAATTGCTCAAACTCCCTAGTAAATTGAATTTTTTTTCCATTAACCATTTTCCATAATCCCTTAGATTGAAGTAGTAGTTTTACTTTCACTTTCCATGTGTGAAAATTATATGGATTTAACAAGTTGATTTTAGGATCCATGATGCACACACAAGGCACTTGAATTGTTCCTTAGAAAACCCCAAAAATTGTATTAAATCTAAATGTAGACCCCCTAGAAAGATGCAAAAATAATAATTACAAGTTTTTTTCAAGTTTGGAAGCCAAATCATCCATTTATAACTCATGGATATTTTTACAAATTGTGAAAAATGGGTTCTCCAAAATTTAATTTTGACTTCAAAATCTAGAATCTTTGTAAAATTTTGAAAAATATTTATTAATTTTTGACAAACAAGGTGAAAGTTATGTTGGAAATAGGTGTTTTCATTGATTTCAACCCAATATGGGTTGTAATTGATGTTATATGTAATACTAAAGTATGTACATACCCCAGAGATAGTCATTATGATATTATATCAATTGGTATTAGTCAGCAGGGAAATATATGGATGAATAAGGCTGAAATGATGATCTGTGTGTTGCAGAGGTGGGTACACTTGTTCTAGTGTGTTTCCAATATGTCTACTATGATATCATCTCAATTTCGTGCATCGCACATAGAGACAAGGTGCAAAAATTTCACTATGGCATTTACAATGCAAACTCTAAGGTAGAGTCATGGTTTACTATTCCACATCTTTCTATTGTGAAAGATTATGTCTTGCAATTCAAATTATATGTTGTTCAAGTTATGAAGGCTTTATATTCAATATATCAAGTCATCAAACCTTCTACAGTAAAATTTGAATGTAACAGTGTTTCGGTATGTGCTTTGGTAGAGTATTGTGTTGATGAGGGCTTACTTGAATGCTCCACATTCTAGGTCTAGAAGTGAAGGGATGATCTTGCAGTTTTGTAAATATGTTTTGTAATGATAAAAGCATACTACTTAACAATATCAAGTAATATAGTGGTTCGCAAGTTTATTTTTTGGATGACAGTTAGCTACATTATGTTCAATTGTTATGTTCATATATATTCAGTAGGGTTTCTCCTTTTGTTCCAGCATATGATGATCAATTTATTTAGGAGAAGGTTGAGGATATATTATGCATAAGCTATAATTATTTATTCTTGGTTTGCATGATAGTTTGGGTCTCTCCTTGGGAGTGCAAAGGCGAACATATGGTAATTTTGATGATTTGGGTTGATAGACTTGTCTTCGTCATCAACAGTTGTTCCTAATTAGTTAATTCTATTTTTAGATAATGTGATATGATGTGTTTGGATCCTGTAATAATGTGTTCTTATTCACATTTTTCTCTCTTTCAAATATTATAAATAATTGGAGTCGACTAGTGAGATTTCAAGAGTTCTTTCTAAAGGTCATCATGGAGCCAACCTAATAAAGGTTTTGATTTGTTGCAGAGGATATATATAGAAGATCAAATTAATTTGTGAAGATGATGATTGAAAGTGAAGGAAGATAGAATAGAATGAAAAATATGAAGTGTCCAAAATTAGTGTGAATGGATAATTGTGTGAAATAGTGACTACAACTTCAGCATGTGTTAGATGCCTCTTCAAAGTAGTTCATAACCAATTTTATTATTCTAATTTTTCATGTATCCCACTCTAAGACAATGAGTCTTATCAGGTCCACTGTATCTTTCTCTAAGGTTATATACCTTAGTCTAAAATTCCATAGGCAGTGAGCCTTAAAACATTGTAATTCTTGTCAGCAGTGAGCTATATATATTGTAAGTTAATCCTCATTGTGGTTTTTCCCTTATTGGGTTTTCCACATAAAAAATCCTAGTGTCTCTATGTGATGCATGTGTTCTCTTTTGTTCCTTTTACTTATTGTGATGTGTTGTTAATCTGTAAATGAAATAATTAAGTTTTAATATATGTTGATTCACCCCCCCTCTATGCACATCATTGTGTTCAACAATTAGTATTAGAGCCAAGAGCCTTGAGAAGAAAAAATCAATGATGTGTTTATTCTAGAACCAGATCTAGAATCAATGGAACCTAAAGGTTGGGATGTCAATTTGAAAGATTGTGAAGTAGATTTTGAAAGAGAACTTCAATATGCTCTTGAAGATCTGGATGAAGCAAGGTTGCAAATTTCTAATATGAGTGCATGTTGGAAAAATTAAAAGAGACAATAGATAAATTTAAAAGTCAAAATTGAAGAAGGCGAGAGGATTGAGGATTACCTAAATATCAAGCTCAATCACAAGACTACTAAATGCATAAAGCTTGAAGAAGAAATTGTATCCCTAAGAAAATAACTTGAAAAAGCTAAAGAACAAATTGAAAAAGATATAAATTGAGAGGAGGCTCTGAAATTCTTAATGATTTAATTAACTCACAAAAACCCGCAAAAGAGAAATCTGAACTAGGTTTTGAAAAAGGGAAAATCCCCTTGATCAATGTGTCTACAAATCTGTATGATAAATTCAAAGTAGGAGGATAGACTAAAAAAAGGAAGGATAAAGAGTGCAAAAAAATTCCTAAGGAAACATCCTCTGGAGATGCAATGGTAAATCATGATAGCAAGAAAGAAGGTGGATTCATTCCTATCCAGAGAAAAAAGAAGAACTACATAAAGCCTACTCCCAAACAAACTACTCCTACTGGGTTCAATGGTAATTGTTATACTTATAATAGGTTTGGTCATAAGGCAGTTGAATGTAGAAGAAAAATGAGTCAGAACTCCTTCAAGCCTTCAAGGAACAATTTTATGAACACTCAATCATTTCATGGCCAGTGCTATGCTTTCACAAAATTTGGCCACAAGGCTAATGAATGCAAAAGTAAAGTGATAAGGAACAATGCTATGACCTCTCAATCCTTCTATGTATGCTGCTACACATGCAACAAGTTTGGTCATAAGGTTGTTGATTGTAGATCTAATATGAGAAGAAGCATTTTTGCTCTGTAAGCTATTATCATCTGCTACAATTACAATAAACCAAGACACATTGTTAGATTATGCAAGGGAAAGGGTGTAAGATCTTTTTCTCCCCAAAAGAAGCCTCACATTTGTCAACAAAAGAAGAAGATGAACAAATTTTTGTAGAAGAAGGAATAAAATGAAATAAAGAATGATTATGTACCTCAACATGGTGCAGATGAGTCCTCTGGTAACTAAGGAAAAAGAGTATTGATTCACGGGGAGTTGTAATTGAATATTTTGTCAAACCCCTGAAATGTATGAGATGTTGAAATCTTCAGCATAATGGTAATTAGAAATATGAAATTGATTGGTCATGCCTCCAAAGCAATCACACCTTCTGCAAAAGTGTCGTAAAGGATCTTTGATCTCTGTAATATCTCAAACTATAAAAAGCTACTAAGTGTCAAAAGAAAATAAGTGCATTTATTATAGAATAACTAGGGTTGGTACGAAACATATTTAGTTCCTAAATTGAATTGAATTAATCTCATTTAAAAAGTGTATGCAAGTACTAAGGAAGAAGAGAAGAAGACTCTATATGTTGCAAGAAAATCCTAACAATAATTTTTTATTATGATATTGCTATCAGGATTCAACCATGTAGTTTTACGAGTCAAACTCATTGACCCATGTTTCATGAGTAGTGGTTCACAAGAACCCATCTCTCATGATAATGAATGGCTCACTTAGCACTCATTTCATCTAGGTGATGCTCACAGAGGTGAAGCGTTGGGCCTTCCTGAGAGGTCACCCATCCTAGTATTACTCCAACTCAAGCATGCTTAACCAAGGAGTTTTCCCCAAGGTTAAGCCCACTTAGCTTGCAACCCCATTTCCAAAACCATAAACAAGTGTTGTACCTTATGAACCATCCATTATAGAGCCCCTTTAGCTCATCAATTGATAAGTAGGAGGTATTTTCCACGTGTCAAATTATGATATTGCTATCAGGATTCAACCATGTAGTTTTACGAGGAAAACTCATTAACCCATGTCTCATGAGTAGTGGTTCACAAGAACCCATCTCTCATGATAATGAATGGTTCACTTAGCACTCATTTCATCTAGGTGATGCTCACAGAGGTGAAGCGTTGGGCCTTCTCGGGAGGTCACCCATCCCAATATTGCTCCAACTCAAGCGCGCTTAACCAGGGAGTTTTCCCCAAGGTTAAGCCCACTTAGCTTGCAACCTCATTTGAAAAACCTTCAACAAGTGTTGTGCCTTATGAAGCATCCATTATAGAGCCCCTTTAGCTCATCAATTGATAAGTAGGAGGTATTTTCCATAGCGTGTCAAATTGTGATATTGATATCAATATTCAACCGTGTAGTTTTATGAGTCAAACTCATTGACCTATGTTTCATGAGTAGTGGTTCACAAGAACCCATGTCTCATGATAATGAATGGTCCACTTAGCACTCATTGCATCTAGGTGATGCTCATAGAGGTGAAGCATTGGGCCTTCCTGGGAGGTCACCCATCCTAGTATTGTTCCAGCTCAAGCACGCTTAACCAGGGAGTTTTCCCCAAGGTTAAGCCCACTTAGCTTGTAACCACATTTGAAAAACCTTCAAGAATTGTTGTGCCTTATGAACCATCCATTATAGATCCCCTTTAGCTCATCAATTGATAAGTAGGAGGTATTTTCCACAGCGTGTCAAATTGTGATATTGCTATCAGGATTCCACCGTGTAGTTTTACGAGTCAAACTCATTAACCCATGTTTCATGAGTATTGGTTCACTAGAACCCATCCCTCATGATAAAATATGGTCCACATAGCACTCATTTCATCTAGGTGATTCTCACAGAGGTGAAGCATTGGGCCTTCCTGGGAGGTCACCCATCCTTGTATTCCTCCAGCTCAAGCATGCTTAACCAGGGAGTTTTCCCCAAGGTTAAGCCCACTTAGCTTGCAACCCCATTTGAAAAAAATTCAGCAAGTGTTGTCCCTTATGAAGCATCAATTATATCCCCTTTAGCTCATCAATTGATAAGTAGGAGGTATTTTCCACAACGTGTCAAATTGTGATATTGATATCAGGATTCAACTGTGTATTTTTACGAGTCAAAATCATTGACCCATGTTTCATGAGTAGTGGTTCACAAGAACCCATATCTCATGATAATGAATGGTTCACTTAACACTCATTTCATCTAGGTGATGCTCATAGAGGTGAAGCATTGGGCCTTCCCAAGAGGTCACCCATCCCACTATTGCTCCAGCTCAAGTGCGCTTAACCAGGGAGTTTTCCCCAAGATTAATCCCACTTAGCTTGGAACCCCATTTGCAAAACCTTCAACAAGTGTTGTCCCTTATGAACCATCCATTATAGATCCCATTTAGCTCATCAATTGATAAGTAGGAGGTATTTTCCACAACATGTCAAAGTGTGATATTGCTATCAAGATTTGACCGTGTAGTTTTACGAGTCAAACTCACCCATGTTTCATGAGTAATTGTTCACAAGAACCCATATCTCATGATAATGAATGGTCCACTTAGCACTCATTGCATCTAGGTGATTCTCATAGAGGTGAAGTGCTAGGCCTTCCCGGAAGGTCACCCATCCCAATATTGCTCTAGCTCAAGCATGCTTAACCAAGGAGTTTTCCCCCAGGTTAAGCCCACTTAGCTTGCAACCCCATTTGAAAAACCTTCAACAAGTGTTGTACCTTATGAACAATTCATTATAGAGCCCCTTTAGCTCATCAATTGATAAGTAGAAGGTATTTTCCACAGTGTGTCAAATTGTGATATTGCTATCAGGATTCAATTGTGTAATTTTACGAGTCAAACTCATTGACCCATGTTTCATGAGTAGTAGTTCACAAGAACCCATATCTCATGATAATGAATGGTCCACTTAGCACTCATTTCATCTAGGTGATGCTCACAGAGGTGAAGCACTGGGCCTTCCAAGGAGGTCACTCATCCCAATATTGCTCTAGCTCAAGCGTGCTTAACCAGAGAGTTTTCCCTAAGGTTAATCCCACTTAGCTTGCAACCCCATTTGCAAAACCTTCAAGTGTTGTGCTTTATGAACCATCCATTATAGATCCCCTTTAGCTCATCAATTGATAAGTAGGAGGTATTTTCCACAGCGTGTCAAATTGTGATATTTCTATCAGGATTCCACCGTGTAGTTTTACGAGTCAAAGTCATTGACCCATGTTTCATGAGTAGTGGTTCACAAGAACCCATACCTCATGATAATTAATGGTCCACTTAGCACTCATTTCATCTAGGTGATGCTCATAGAGGTGAAGTGTTGGGCCTTCCCGAGAGGTCACCCATCCCAGTATTGCTCCAGCTCAAGCGCACTTAACCAGGGAGTTTTCCCCAAGGTTATGCCCACTTAGCTTGCAACCCCATTTGCAAAACCTTCAAGAAGTGTTGTGCCTTATGAACCATCCATTATAGATCCCTTTTATCTCATCAATTGATAAGTAGGAGGTATTTTCCACAGTGTGTCAAATTGTGATATTGCTATTAGGATTCAACCATGTAGTTTTACAAGTCAAACTCATTGACCCATGTGTCATGAGTAGTGGTTCACAAGAACCCATCTCTCATGATAATTAATGATCCACTTAGCACTCATTGTTTGTCCAAGATATAGTGTCTCAACTTCTATGCCTCAAATTTACTTGTCTGCCTCACATTGTGTTGATGTGGTATGTGAGTTTAGGCAACCTATAGGCATCAGTGCCCCAATATGTACCCTTTCCTTTCCTATTTTTGATTTGTCATTTTTGTGTAATTAATGCATGAATTCAAACTAGGCGGTAGCGGTAATTTCATATTTTCCATGCACTTGCATTGTTTCTATTGCTTTTGTTGTTTATAACTGATCGGCACTTGCATTTTCCACTTTCACTTGATTAGGATGTTCACTCTTGAGTTAAATGTTTTCCTTTGTTTTTGCATTTGATTGATATGTTCGCTTTTGAATTTTTCAATTTAAAATAACCACATTTGTGAAAAAAATTCACTCTTGATAAAATTGTTCACTTTTGTTGTTTGGATCGCTTTTGAGTTTTTGTCACCTTTTCCAAAATAGTCATCACTTTTGGCTAATTTTACTGCTTTTGCTAAAGTAACCACTTTTGACAAAACATTTTCACTTTTTACTATTTTGGAATTTTGAGCCAGTTTGTTCATTGTCATAGGTTCATTTTATTTTTTCGTAGCAAATTTTTAACGTCATGGGTTGAATATTTGTAGGCGGATCTCAAACCACTTATGTCGAGGGTGTTCATGTGAATAAATGTCTTGTACCTAGCTAATTCATTCACTAGGTAATGAGGGGAAATATTCACATGTTAAGTTTACTTGGGATATAAGATTCTTTCTAAAAGTCATAGTTGGATTTTTTAGAACTTATCTTATCTAGCTACGAGCTCGGAAAGGATGTTATTTCAGTTCTAGATGAATTTGAGAGAAAAGTTACTCCGGATTCTATCAAACTGTAGAAGATTTTTTAGCACTTCAAGACAAGAAATTGTAGAGATTATAGAGATTGTAGAAGAGATTGACACTCAGTGCAACAATCCTATTGACATTGATGGTCCAGTTTCTTTGATCAACAGTCTGATAAGCCTCATCTACTACTATAAATGCATCTGGTTTGGCATCACTGACATGGTATCATAGCTCCAATGTTGCAGATTCCTTCCCATATTTGAGGGTTTCATGTTGGCTTGAAGATTTTGTTGGGTGCATTTTGGAGTTATAAGGACCTCATGATTGAATCTAGGGCGTCGAAGAAATTTAGGTTTTCCTTTCATTTCATCAAAATTGGTTATGTTTTGGTTGATCTATGAAGGGTTTTAAAAAGTGTGAAGAGTAGTTGATCTCTAGGAGGTCACTGATTTTTTGGAGCACTTTGGGCCTAGATCGGCATCACCATCGCATTCAGAAGGCCATGCAGATGAATTGTGACTATAAATTCATCCATTTTTTAGTATATTCATCTTGCGTACTTTACACATCAGTATATTTCCTAGCAATCACTGACCGAAGGTACATATTCTGGCAGGTTTCATTTATTTGTAGGGGGTTAGCATCATACATCACATCATTCGGCATACTGAAATATTCCAAATCAACGTCACATCCTATTGTTGCAGCCTCCATCCATGGGTACAGTCCTTGTCAAATATGTATGGTATGAAGCTTCCTTTTAAAGCACAGGTTTTCTTATAAAATAAATCTTTTATTTTGTCGAATGGTCAAATATTCATTGGTTGGATTTGAAGATTTAATCTATTAAAAATCTTTTGTTATGCTAGTTCAAATCCTTTTAATGACCTTGTTTTATTGGCATGTTTAATAGAAAACTTGCTTTATTAAATAAAGGTCGACATACATTATGTTGAGCCAATTTTTTTTGCCCAAGGATCTAATTTTTTTGCCCCTAGTTAGTTAGCAAGGTCCTAAAAAGGCCATTTTTTATTTTGGCATAACTTTCACATACAGAGGCAAAATTTTTGAAACAAACTATCATCAGAAAGCTGAGAAGCTCAATTTTCCAATGGTAAAGTTATTTTTCAGAAATTTTGTTGTTTGGTACTAGTTTTTGATGATTGAAGTCAGATATACATTTTTGGCTCTCAAGCTTGTAACTTCTTGCCATGATCTCTGATTTTTGCGATTCTTGTAGCATTGGAAAGGTATTGAGGAGCTCTATCTAGCCATCCATGCACTTTTTCCTATTTTTTTCCTTGGTATATTATGATTTCATATTTTTTCCAATGGGTCTACTAAAGGATACTTGAATATTTTGGTAGTTGGGAGGGTTTTTTTTTTATCATTATACTTCATTTCAATTGTATTGTATGTGTTGATCTCATATTGTATCATTTGAGAAGTGTATTATCATTGTAATCATGGGTTATTCAACTCATCCTTTAGTAATAGTTCTAACTAGGGATAATTATGAGTCATGGCAAAAAGGAATAATAACATATTGTAAGTGTCTAAAAAAATTTCCACATCTTTATGGACTCATTCCTGAACTAGAAACAAAATATAGGAAATTAGTTTGGGGTAATAAGAATGATCATATCATAGGACTGATTGGCTCTGCTTTTAGTGTAAGCATCTTTAGAGAAATTTATCATAAATTCTTCTTTGACATGTCATGCCCACGCATAATTTGGACCAAATTTTGGGAGATTTTTGCAGATCCACATAAGCCTCCATTCCCAATAGATCATGATTTAGATTGTGTCATTCCACTTGATGATGTTGATAACATACCCTATGATGATGACACCTTAGAGGAGATTGAATATTTTGCAAATCTTGAGAATCTTGATGATCCAGAGACTTCTCTTGCAACTGCTTCTCCAATTGAGATCACATATTCATCTTCTATTGATGATTCATTGAGTACTACCAATGATTCATTGCAACAGGTATCTAATAGTCTTCCTAATTGGGATTCATATTTGATAAACATTGCTTCTTTGTTTGTGGAGTCTCACATTACTAATTTGGAAGACCAATTTAAGGTTTTGTCTCTCCTATTTGATGATATTCATGGATCAACTATTGTCACTTCATGTTTGTCTTTGGAGTTAGTTCAAGATTAGTTTCCACTTGTTCTCAATTTTTCATAGTTTGTTGTGATTAGACATGTACCTGATTGGGTGTGGCACACATGAGAAAATTTCAGAGACACAATCTACATACATATGTATTCCTCTTCCTACTAGTTCCTATCTAGAGCGGGAAGCATTCCTTCATTTATATTTGGTGTATCTTCTTCTCAAGGGGAGAAGCATTGTTTGTATGCATTGGATCATTTTTTGTCTTCAGACATTAACCATTTTTGTAGGTGATCATACATTGTGGGGGGGATATCTTATCTCTATTTTTCCCTCTTAATGGGGGGTTATTGATTGTATATACATGATGGATGTAGTCCTTGGGGGGTATCATTGAGTCCTCCATACATCACGTTTATTTTGCTTTATTTTTTTCTCTTTTGGAGAGGATTTTTGTCCCATTAGGTTTTCTCCTTTTCTTCGCTTGTGAGAGATTGATTGCATTTGCATTTTCTTTGCAAATGGGTACCTAACATGGCCTAGTAGCTAGGACCCATAGCCATAGTCATATTTATCTTTTCATAGTTTTCACAATAATCTTATCCCTAAGTTGCACTTAAGGGGGGGTGTTGGTGTGAATAAATGTCTTGTACCTAGCTAATTCATTCACTAGGTAATGAGGGGACATATTCACATGTTAAGTTTACATGGGATATAAGATTCTTTCTAGAAGTCTTAGTTGGCTTTACTAGAACTTATCTTATCTAGCTAGTATTGCTTGATTCCTAGGTGATTATTTTGTTAGTTGTCTCATATTATACGATTAAGACACTTTTCATAATCTTATCTAATCCTATCTCTCTACCTTGCCTTTATAAGCAAGGAATCTCATGTATATTTGTATATTCAACCATTATTTAATATTGCATTGTTGAAACAAGATTTCTTTCCATTTTCTCTCTTATGGAAGATATTTTGGTCTAGCAACTATTCCTAGGGATGTTGGGGAGTCACCATTAACTCCCACAGAAGGAGTGATGGTCACATGCATTGTTTGATTTGATCATTGGTTTTCATGAGTTGGAGCAAGATGTACTTGATGTTGTGGGGCTACGACACATTTTTATATGCCTATGATTAGATGCCACAAAGCTATGATGACCCCCCTTGTGGAGTGATGGCATTTGGAGACATCATCTTTTCACTTACCTACCAGGGAGGCCTCCAATACCTTAGACGATGTATGGAGGATTCTTAATGTACCTATTCATGGAGAGCTTGTGACCTATTTCGTACGACAGGGTACAAGTGTTATGTGTCAAGTACTTGGTGTTAGGCGTCTTCAAGTTCGTGAGTCTGAGATAGACCTATCTGATTTTGTTGAAAGTGCAAATCTAGTTTCACTTGTTCTAAGTGCTTTGGTTTTGGGGCTCGTCATTCCTAATCGATGAGGTAGATATTTCCTCATTGGTTGGGGTGTTTTCATTAAGCAGATGTTTGAGCATGGAACTAGATATGCATGGGGTTTGTGTCTTCTCACTCACTTATATAGAGATATGCATGAGGTCGCCTATCGTGGAGGTAGTTCTATTTTTGTTGGTGTCACTTTACTTCATGTAGAGGCTTGAGAGCACATACCATTTACCAGGCCTAATGGTATCTTGGATCAGGTTCCAAAGGATCCTTTTTCGTATAGATATGGTGATTTTCTTCACTACACCTCACCTAGGAAACTACATTACTAGTGCCATGATATAGATGATATGTATGGTTTCATTTGGAGGTTGTATTTGGATTGTGATGCATGTAATGATGATCAGGAGTAGCTATCATATTGTAGAAAAAATTGATGGCTTATTGGTTGTATACATTCTATGCTAGAGAGATATCTACCTGACCATGTTTTTTGTCAGTTCGGTGAGAGATAAGGCCATTTTGTTGCTAACTACAAGGCTCGTTTTATAGGGAGTACTCGAGAGGTCAGAGCGTGGGGTCTTTAGGCAAACCATGATGGAGTTGTTGTAAATTTTAGAGAACTTGTCCCATTCAAGTGGGGGTTTCCAGTCGAATAGGTGGATCCTGGGACCACACTAGACTATGATCAGTGGTGGGCTAGGTAGATTCCTCTCTACTTTATAGATCCTACTGGTGGGGCACCATCTATGGGGAGAGCAAGGATTACTGATTGTCATGGGGAGAGGCAGCGAGTTAGGATCGCTCTAGGGAAACTAGACAGAGTGAGACAAGACAGTCAGCACAATGGACAGGACTATCCTATACAACAAGACCAAGCACAGGTTCTAGGTCCTCCACCACCTGGAGATGGTGCAATATAGTTAGCTTAGATGATAGCGGCCAAAAATGCAAAGGTAGTATGGTGAAATGATGTGGAGGCTCAAGTTGTTACCCTAACTATGGAGAGAGACACAACTAGGTAGGAGTGAGATGGCTTTAGGCGGTAGTGGAATAATGAGACTAGGCATTGTCTTGTTGTTGAGGCACAAGTGCAGGTCATCACAGCTGAGAGGGATACCCTCCGGTCAGAGTGTGATGCTCTCAAAGTAGAGTGATATTAGTATATGAGGGAGGCCACCTACTATCAGACACTATATGAGGTTGTCATACCTAAAGCATGGAAATGTCCCAGGTTTGGTGAGACTAGCACAGCCAATGTTGCAACTGATTCTAGTGACCAGTCAGTTAGGATTTCAGATCAGTCGTTGGTCATGCCACATTCATCCCCTCACTAGAGTAACGACCATCAGAGATCTCCACCTCTGGTCAGGCAGTAGGATTTATTTGTTCTTGATCTTTATGATGTTTATTGTTCAGAGACTTATATTGTAGACATGATTTTGTGTATACATTCATCGACCTAGTTGAGGCCTCGTATATATGTATCTTTTGTATTATGATATCACACATGTTCTTTGATGATGTACTTAACATTATCATTTTTTATGATGATATATATGAGATATACATGTTTTTATTCGGCTCCATTATGTGTTATGTGATGATTATGGATGACAATGTATGCTTATACATGTTCTTGTACTTTTCTGATGTATGCATATGTTGTGGATGGATGGATGATCGATATATCTCTATGATATATGATTTTTTATTATGTATATGATGGATGTTGATGTCTTATATGTGCGATGTATGATTATACATGACACATGATGTTTTTATTAATTTATTATCATCATGATATGTATTGATGAAATGGTCGATGCAGGATGGATGTTGTACTAATGATATTGTGATGTAGGATGGATGTTAGTTAGAAGAAATATTGGATGATGGATAGAAATTTGATGTTGTTAGTTATTGATGAGTTGCTTTTTCTTTGCATAGAGACTTTGTATCATTAATAATCCTTATTGATGTAGCAAACAAACACGATGCACCAGGGTATTGATAGCCAAGGTGAATTTTGTATCCATTGTGTGGACTTTGACTTGGCATACAAAGAATATTCTTTCTCATACCAAACATACGAAAACCCTATTAGGATATATGGTGGATTTGTGTTAAAACTTTTCAAACCAGTTACATAGAGAGGTATGAAATACCTAATCATGCAACTACTACACAAAGTGTCTCAAAACAACTTCCATACATTGAACAAAGCAATTATTTGTCATGGTAGTATCACAAAAACATCTTACAAATAGAACTAACAAAAATTGACAATCAATACCACCATTTCTTCTTCTCTACATCCTTATGGACATCCTTAAGAGATCCTGGGAATGTGGTATTACGATAAATCAAAAAAATAAAACTACAAAAATATAACCAATGTTGCAGTATCACTTGCCATATCTATTTTTAGGTTTTAGGATGTTATCTAGTATTGATGATGTCTATTGTAGGAATGGATATGTTAAGACATATCTCAGGATGTTGTTGGTGAATTGTTAATAGATAGGTAGTTAACACTTTGGCCTTGTTTTCACTTGATAGTTGTTTAAATGTTTCAATCTTCTCTTTGGAATTTTTTATTTTGATGTTTTTTCCTATTTATTGCTTGTGTTGTCAAAGGGTGTTGGTGATGGTTTTTTTATTATGGATGAAAATTTTATTGAAGTTGGTGACAATGGAGGTGGGCCCTTTTTGGTTTTCTAAGTTTATACATATGATGCTATTTTTGTTGTTTTCAAGGGACTAACCTAGGGCCTCTAGGGCTCATCAAAGATAAGCCTTTCCAACATTGTACACGCAAAGGCTCGTAGTTCACTTGGTTTGATAAGAACATGTTTTTGACTTTTCTATTTTTTGGATGTTTTTGAATTTTCTATTTTGTGAATGTTTTTGAATTTTGAATTTTTTGACTAAGTTGAAATAAAGCATGATAGACACCTAAGGGGACTGACCTACACCCTCAGGGGCTGATAATCCTTGCCTATATTGTACACACAGAGACCACGTAGTTAAACTTTTGTGACTCAAAGCATAACATTTTTTTGGGATTTTGATGTTTTACGACTTTATTTTTATTTTGTTTGTTTTCTGGATGTTTTTGATTTTATAGTTTTTGACAATGATGAAATTCACAAGGATCTAATCCACAATCATTTTTTGGAAATTTCCCCCAATTCAAGACAAGATTACTTTCTCTAGGGGAGATGGACGTTGATGGTGCAACAAGGTTCAATACTTAATCAGTCATCAAGCCATGGTTAGACACACATTTTATTATACAATGAATGGGTGGATGCTTCAGATAGTGTTGATAGATAATGATACAAGTCTTATTCATATGTAGCACCTATTTTCTAATTTTTCACTATGGTACCTGTTCTAGAAGCACCACAAAGTGATTTTCACTTAAAGAATGTTCTATTTCTCTTTACTGTTTTTCTTTCTTTTTGATGTTTTTTGCTTTTTTATCTTTTTAATTTTTTTTGGATTTTTGGATTTTTATCCTTTTACTTGGAGTATACTGATGTGCTTCAAGTATAGAACTTCTTAAGATGGTTGTTGTTTGGTGGTTCAGCTAAAGGTTATCCTTCAGGAGTAGCCAATTGATAAGCTCTAGAGTCATAGCTTGTTGTGATGATGAACAAATCTAACTAGTTGGGTTCAAAATTACCTTTACCATCTTGATTCAACTATACCTTTTGATTCTCTTTGAGTACCAATTCACCAATCTGAAAGTTTATGTTTTTTATCTTTCTATTGTAGCTTTGTTTGATCCAATTCTAATAAACTTGAAGATGGTTTAATGAGCTCAAATGCCTTTCATCTAGGAGTTCCAACTCATTCAATATGGATACCCAATACTGTTCATTGATCACCATGCCTTTTAGTGATATTCAAAGTGAGGGAATTTTGACTTTGATAGGTAAGATAGCTTCTAATTTTTAGACCAAGGAAAATGGTGTGGCCCCTATAGGTGTACGAATACTAGTTCAGTAAGCCCATAGGGCTAGGTTTAGTTGTAGATGTTAATCATGACCAACATCATTAGCAGTCTTTTTTAGTATCTTCAGGATGGTTTTGCTAGATGCTTCAACCTGACCGTTTCCTTGGGGGTAGTAGGGTGTGGAGAATTTGTTTTGGATAGAGAACTTAGAACAAAGCTCTTTGACATCTTGGTTTTTGAACAAGGTCCCATTGTCCATTATGATGTTTTGGGGAATTCCATATTGACATATCAGATAATTCAAGATGAACTTGGATATCTCTTTACTGGTGATGTAATGGAATTTCTTCTATCCATTTTGTGAAATATTCAGTTGCGGTGATAATAAACTTATGCCCATTGGAAGAGGCGGGAGAGATCTTACCTACCAAGTCTAATCCCCATTGCAAAAAAGGCCACGGTGTCATGATAGGTCTTAGCTCCTATGTTGGTGTATGAATGAGGTCATTGTGTTGCTAACATTGGTGACATTTTCTTGTGTAGGAAATAGCTTCTTGCTCCATAAAGGGCCAATAGTATCATCCTCTTAGTAACTTTTGTACTAGGTTAGGTCCACTAGAGTGGAACCTGTTGATGCTGAAAATGAGAAAAATAGTTGAATCTATAAACCAAAATCAAATTTTCAACATCACATCAATGTAGTCTCTCCTAAATGAATACAAACGCAAAAAATGTAATACTAAACTACGAAAAACCAAACATAATCACTCAAAATAAAATTAACTCCATTGCTTTCCCATCATCAAGATCTTGAATTACACATTTGATGCTCTCATATTTTTATAAGCACAAATGCATCAAGAAGCTATGATGAATGGATGTAAGAGTTTTGTGGTTGAAATCGAATATGAATGCCTAACAGTGAGAAGAAAGAGGGCTTATATAGATTTCCTCACAGGATAGATCATGGTTATGGGAGAAATGTGGGATTAAAGAGTGAAATGGAGAAATGGATATTTATCCCATATTTCTTGATCAAGTGAAATTGATAGGAATGAGAGAGTTTATGATATGATGGAGGTTTAGGAATTTAGAATTAAAGTGGATTTGTAAATTAGATGAATGGTTTAATTTAAATGAATTTATGTATGAAAATGCAAATGATTTAATGAAATATGCAATGGATATAGATTTATTTAAATTAATGTATGGATACTTTAATGATTATGTAAATAGAGTATGGATAGATGATTTATAGATAACTGATTATGCAAATGGGTAAATGATTATAATATTTTAATGATTTAAGTAAAATAATGAATAAATAGAAGAAAGTATTAAATGAATTAATTAAATAGATAATAATATATATTTAATTAATAGAAGAATAATAGGATAACTATGAGGATAAATTTTAAGTGTCTACAGGACCCACAAATGCCTTCACGTATCTCTTGTAGGCTAGTTTGTGCTTCTTCTGAGTCAAGACGTTGGAGTAAAGTACCCTCTAAACTTTGATGATATAAGATGTCTCCTAGGACTATGAATTGGGAAGTCCTATGGGAAAAGTTTTTCTTTTGGTTGGTTTTCAAGTGAGGTAGTATGATACCATGTTGGATATAGTCAAATGTATCATGGTACCATGGTGAGTTAGGACCAACAACAACACACTATTTTTTATTCCAAGATATTGAATAATAGTATGAGTAGTTGGTCCACAAGGAATTTGTACTTAGAAATGTTTTGTGGGATGTCAAGGAGCGAACCTATCATTTCCATTGTGTTAGCTACTCTATTTTTGATCCAGGGAACCTGTTCAAAAGTGATAGTGAAAAAATATTGCTTGAAACTATCCACCATCCTTTTATATGGCATCAACTTGTCATTTTTTGTTTGATACTCACCGTTTACTTTTCTAATTACCAATTGAGTATCTCTGTAAACTTTCAATTCTTTTATCCTCCATTCGATGACCATTTTGAGTCTTGTGATTAGTGCTTCATACTCCAAGATGTTATTTGTGCATGGGAAAGAAATTTTGTAAGCCTTAGGCATACTATCTCCCTATGGTGTGAGAAATAAGATACCTACTCCTGAGCCATGTTGAGTGTGGGACCTGTCAAAATACAAGGTCCAACGACTTATCTGTTATATTAGCAATATTCTTTCATCTGGGAAGTCTATTATGAGAGGCTAGTGATCTTCCATTGGTGCTTCTACTAGTTGATCTGCTATGATCTATCCTTTTATGGCTCTCCTATCTACGCACTCTATCTCAAACTTGCTCAATACCATCACCCATTTAGCAATCATTCTTGTTCGAGTTGCTTTTGCTAATAGGTACTTTAGTGGATCTACTTTTGAGATCAAATTTATTTGTCTATTCAAGATATAGTGTCTCAACTTTTGTGCCACAAATACAACAGAGAGACACACTCTTTCTATGGGAAAATAGTTCAATTCATAGCCCACCAGTGTTCGGCTAATTTAGTAGACCCCTCTTTCCTTGTTATTATCATCTAGCTATGCTATGAGAGCTCCTAATGCTACTTGTGTTGTAGACACGTAGAGTATCATTGCTTTATCTAGATTATGGGGCATTATTACTAGAGGAGTGAGTAGATACTCATTGACTTTTTGGAACATTTGATCACATCTACCATCCCACTCAAATGTGATGTCCTTGTGTAGGAGATGGGGGAATGAATGAAACTTGTCTACCAGTTGCGCAATGACTCACCTGATGGACTATAGTTTCCCTTGTAAACTTCTCAGTTGCTTTAATGTCTTTGGAGGGGGCATCTCTTGTATAGCTTTTACTTTTGTAGGATCTACTTCAATGCCTCTTCTTGATACTATGTACCCTAGCAGTTTACCAAATGTTACCCCAAATACACACTTTTTCATATTGAGTCTCAAGTTATACTATTTGATCATGTCAAACACTTTTGCAAGGTTGGTCAGATGCTCTTCTCTTTTGATGGAATTTTCTAGTATCTTATCCACTTAATCTTCCATAGTTGTATGTAGAATATCATGAAATATTGTAGTCGTTTCTCGCTAATAGGTTGCCCCTGCATTCTTTAGACCAAAAGGCATGGCATTCCAGCAAAAGGTCCCACATGTGCAAGTGAATGTTATTTTATGTTGATCCTCAAGGGATATATTTATCTAATTATATCCTAAAAAATCATCCATTAGTGACAATATTTCATGCCTTGCTATTAAATCTACAATCATATCAATGCCTAGGAGGGAAGTCATCTTTTGGAAAAGATTGTTTTAGATCTCAAAAATATGCGCATATTCTTATTCACCCAATGGGCTTTAATATAGGTACTAGATTCGATATCCATTCTGGATAATCAATTGGTCTGATGAATCCTACATCTAGTAGTTTCTTCAGTTCCGCTTTTATCAAAAGTGTTATCTAGGGATGCATCTTTCATAATTTCTTCTTGATAGTTTTATCTCCAGGAAAGATAGTTAGGTGGTGTACGACCAATGTTGGATCTAGCCCTGGTATGTCTGCATATGTCCATGTGAATTTTATCTTCCTTTCATTGATGAATGTTGAGAAGTTCACTTTCTCTTCAAGATCAAGTGACACTGCATGGTATGTGATCTTGGGTGTTTCTGTTGTGCCAACATTTATAGGTTTTTCTTCTTCAACTAGGAGTGTCAACTTCTCTTGATATTTGAAAATAGGCAAATTGAATCCTCCATCTTTAGGTGCCTCAAGGAGGTTTTCACCCTTAGATTACTCCTTTATTTTTCTCTTTTCAGGATTCAATAGAGCCACATCGTGGTTTTCCCTAGGGGATCTCAATTTGATTTTTACATTGTATTTTTCAATTTTGTGAGTAGAGGACACAATCTCCCCTCCAAAATATGCTTATTTTTTGAGTTCCATGACAAACCCTAATTTATGATCTCCTAATGGTATATTGGTTTGAAGCCCCATAAACTCTTCAATACCTTCATCATTTTGAAATTGATCCAAAACAGGTGTATGGTGTTGTTGGTCCCAATCTATTAGTTGTGGGTAGCAAAAGGGTAGGTTGTCGTCGTTACCTGTAAAGCTTACGAAATTTGTGGAAATGGTCAATATGTCTCTAGCATCATTCTCCCATTGGGTATCTAGGTCATCATTGCTAGAGGTGACAAAGGAAGGAGAATCACATTCATACTCATTAGAGTCTATTTCATAAGTACAGTTTTTGAATGTAGGTTTTCTAAGTCAGATAGGGAATATACTTATGCTAAATATTTCAAGTAAGCCCTCAATGGGTAAATCATTGTCCATAAGATGGTATATATCTGATGTCTTAACATCAGTAGAAGGAGCTTCTTTCTTAAAAGAGGTACATCTAGTGTTTGGAGCAACCACATCTATCGAACCATAGCCTAGTCCCATGTTCTTCTTTCTTTGTTCCACTATCATAGGTTCCCATTTTCCTTGTTTATGCCACCCAAGATGACATTTTCCAGTGTATCTCATTTGTTTAGCCATTTGGCATCCTTTACTACTAGGATTAATGAGAAGGGGTTATATCTATTTTGGTTCTTTTTGTTCTTCCTTATAGATCATTGACGGGAGGTCCTCTTTGAATATTTCCTCATCCTTCATATCTCCCCACTTGGTAAAGATCGTGGGTTTGGCTACCATTTTTACTGGTTGAACATGTTTGATCTCTTTAGGCCCACCATAAACCTTTGGTGTTGGGGGAAGCATTCCAATGCAAAAGGCTTGATTTAAATGATAGTTCGTGTTACCTTTGTCATGTACTTGAATCTTGGACTCAAATTTTGGTTTCTCACTTGATGAGGGTTTAGTTGAGGTCAATGGTAGTGTTGATGGGTCGATATATGAGGAGTGAAATGATATATTATTACTAGGTATATGCTGGATTTTTTTAGTATTTCTCCTCCAATTTTGTATAGTAGTGGAAGGGTTCAAGATCAACATATAATGTAACCTCCTTTCCTGCTTTTGGAAATTTTAGACACTGGTGAAATATCGATGGAATTTCTTATAGTGCATGAATCCATGGGCATCCTAGAAGGTTATATGGTATATCAAGGTACAATACCTGACATGTTGTTTCTATTGTTGCAAGTCCTATCTGTACAAGTAGCCTAATTTTCCCTTCTTAATTTCTTTTTAGGTCATCATAATTCCTTATAATAATGCTTTTTCCCTTGTCAATTACATCATCAGAATACCCAAACTATTTAGCAAATTTCAACGTATAAATATTTAATCCTGCACTATTATCTATCAATACTCTTTTGACCATATGTTTGTGGACACCAACCTCTATATAGAGGGCTTGGTTGTGGAATGACTTCTACAGAAGGTCTTTCTCAGAAAAGACTAAATGATGATTGGTTGTGATTTTTCCAACCATGGCTTGAAGCTGATCAGGATTGAGGTCATTAGGGATCGATGCTTCCAAAGCTTTCTCTAGTATTTCCCTATGTGCAGGTGATAATTTCAATAGCTCTAGGATGGAGATCAAAGCGAGAGTCTTCTTCAGTTGTTCCACAATACTATAGTCATTTGATGACTTAGTTGTGGGTTTAGGTAGGGCTCCTTGTATTGTAACTTTCCCTTGCCAGGTAGTTACATTACATTTGGGTTCCCTGCCTCGTATTTTTAACACATTAACCCTAGTGTCATCTACTCAGGAGAGGGTAACTAGGACGGTGTCACCATAGGTGTAGTTGGCATTTTGATAGTCTTGTTCTTTCCCTTTGTCATTTTTCTTACCATGGTTGCGAATTGGATTCGTGTAGATTTGGAGGTCTTTGTTTCCAAGACGGTGTTCGATATCAACTTCTCCTTTGTCAATTAAGTCTTGTATTACATGTTTAAGTCTCATGTAGTTATTCGTCGTATGCCCCTTAATCTTCTGGAACTCACATAATTCCTTCTCATTGTACCATGGTGTTTTAAAACTTGTCTCTTCATAGTTTGGACGCTTTTTGACTTTGATGAGGTTTTGTTGAACTAACTTGTGCATGATTGTCTCAATTATTTCTCCTAATTGAGTAAATTTCCTCCTTGGCTGGTCATATTGTCTTTGTTTTCCTCTATGATTTGTCCGTTGGTTATCCGATTGATTATTTTGGGGATAGGTGAGTTGATTTTTTTGTACGTTGTTGGGAGCGTAGCTCATTTGTGCAACTTGGGGTTTGTTTTGTGGTACATTGAAATTTTGCACATTCCATACAGCTCTAGCATCAACTACTCCATCGTTGGTAACATTTTTGCTCTTGGCCCAAATTTTAGGTTTGTCATTCGAACTAGAAGGGTTTTTGTTTAGTTTAATGACTCCCCTTGTTATGAGAGCTCTTTCAATGTGTAGTCCCTTTTCAATAGTCTCTTCTAATTTATTAGGGCACAACATGGTGAGTTGGTAGTTGATTTATGTTTGGACATTGGAAATAAAGATATCCACTAGTTCTTTGTTGGGAATGGGCCACCTGCATCTACTAGCTTTATGTCTCCATCATTGTAGGTAGGATGTAGAGGATTCTCCTTGGTTTTGTTTAATCTTGTAGAGGTCATTGATGGTGACATCCTGTTCTATGTTGAACAAGAAGTGGTTCACAAATTTGTTAGTCAACTCATCAAAACTCCTAATACCTGGTGGTAGATGGGAGAACCATTCCATAGCATGACCAGTAAGACTACGTGAAAAAAGTATCATTAGGTAGGAATCATTATTTTGCACTTCCATACAAGCCACTGAGAAATATCACACATATTCAACCGGGTTGCCTTTTCCCTTATACTTGTCAAACTTTGGTATTTCAATTTTTTTAGGGAAAGGGAGCATAGTAATAGAGAAATCAAAAGGGAATGAAAATATATCCTATAAAGTGTAGGTCTTCTTGGATTTTCTAATCTGGATGTCCAATATCTTCTAATTTAGGGCTTGTAGTTGCATGCCTACCTCTATGCTTGGTATGTTTGTTTGGAGACCTTATGTGTAGTAGCCTTGTTGTCCTGCAATGTTTTTTTGGTCATAGATTGGGTATTTTTGAGGTATAGGACCTTGGTAACCATGGTGGGTGGAAGGAGAGTTAAGTCCTTATTGTACATAAGGAGGGTTATATCCTTGTTGATTATAAGGAGGGTTAAGTCCTTGTTGTGGGGAAGGATTATTAAGTCCTTGTTGAATGTAAGGAGCATTAAGTCCTTGTTGATTTTGTTGAAAAGGGGTACCTTGATAGTGTGTTGGTGGTACACCTTGTTGTGGTGGATTCTGTTGAAGGGTACCCTATTAGTGTGTTGGTGGTATACCTTGTTGTTGGGATGAACTATTTTGAAGGTTACCATGGTAGTGCATTGTTAGTACACCTTGTTGTTGGGATGAACTGTTTTGAAGGTTACCTTGATAGTGCATTGTTCATACACCTTGTTGTTGGGATGAACTGTATTGAAGGCTACCCTGATAGTGCATTGGTGGTACACCTTGTTGTTGGGATGAACTATTTTGAAGGTTACCTTGGTAGTGTGTTGGTAGTACACCTTGTAACGCCAAATAAAAGCTTTGCACAATAGACACAAAGAATATCGTTAGAAGCACACATGCATACAATACTAAAATCTAAAATGCAAATTCATTTGTTAAGCAACAAAGAACATGGGAAAGTAAAAACGTAATTAAAAACTAGAACAATCTCACCAATCTTCAAACGTATTTCCATGATTCATCTCGATTGCCCTTCTCCATTTTGCTTGTGTAGTATAATTGCCCTTAGATTTTCAAGTTCGTGCAAGTATAGCCTAAGATAGTGATTAGCAAAATATCGAAGATTCAAGACAAGGTGCTTTCCAAAGTTACAAAATTCGCGAGAGAGATTGGAATGAAGAATGACAAATCAATTTATAGAAAATTGATTATTCGAATGACAAGTCAAGATTGAAAGATCAACGGATGGTTGAGATTGACTGATTAGACATGCATTATGTTAACTGATAGTGATGACACGAGTGATTCAAATTAGAAATAGAATTAAAGATTAAATAAATGATTTAATCTTCAGTTCGGCATTCGAAGACATAAGAATTATCTTTGCATGACAAATATAAATATTGATTAAAGCAACTCTCTGTTCGAACGCACGCACAACACTTAATTAATTAAATAATAATATTTAATTAATATGCATGTGCACGCAAATGAGTTAGAACTGGATGATTGAATGGTTAGACGAGGAGATTACTCGAGAATGCCACTCAGACATCAAATGAATAGTTAACTGAACGATTAAAATAGATGTCAAGTTGAGTAAAAGTGAATACTTAGATAACTCACATAATTATCTAAAATATAGAAGAATGTGTTAAAATAGAATTTATGAATTAAATAATTCATTTAATTCAAGAGACAATATTCGAAGGATAATTAAATAAATAATATTTATTTAACTAAGTGATGAAAGGACTCAAAATGAATAATTAAATAAATTAAGAATTTATTTAATTATAGTTGAAATATGATAAAGAATAAATTAAATAATGATTTATTTAATTTAATTGGAAGAACAAGGTTAATTAGTAACATAATTAAATAACAAGCGTTTATTTAATTAATAAAAGAAATAAAGAAAAGTGAATTAATTAAATAATTGAAATTATTTAATTAATAGAAGAATTAATGTTAAGATGAATAATTAAATAATTGACATTATTTAATCATCACCATGAATAATACGAAGTATGCAGAATATGGAAGTCGCAGGCTTAAACCAGATTTCGGTGTCTACATTTTCCCCTCTTTGATACAATGTCATTTCGGCGTTGTGTCAAAGAAAGCCGATGAAAAATATGCCCCAGTAATGCTCCAGATTAGAATAGGTGAATGTATGCCCCCTCGGGAAAATGGACAAATTATTGATATGTTCAAAAAAATTTGGAAATGCTCCTGATTAGTGCAGTTCAAAGAACATGAGTGTGCTCTCGAAATTGATGAGAGAACTAGAAGATGAAAGAAAAAAATATAGAGGAAAATAGATAAGGGTGGTGAAGATGTAGAAAAGAAGAAATGTTAGTGCGAAAAGAAAGATTGAGAAAGAACGAAAGACAGGAGATAGATGTTAGTATTAGCAATCTTCGATGTTTCCCTGTATCACAAAAGGTACTGCACTTTATCATCATTGGGCGGGACTAATACAAATGGAGAAAAACACCATGATATAACATAAATCAAGGTGTGCAAGGTCATCCACTTGCTAATAACAGACAGTCACAGACAAGGATTGTCATTAACTCATACTAAGGGCACAAGTTGCCCCAGTCTTTTTGTCAGGACAAACCACAGACATCAAACAAAAGAAAAGACGGGTCATGAAACGTCATCGCTCCTCTAAATCCTTCATGGGACATCCTTGAGGAAACTAGTAACATGACTCAAAATCAAATAAAAAAAAAGACAGTCGACAGACAGCAGTCAAAGAAAATAGAATCCTGATACATCGTTGCTTCTCTAAATCCTTCATGGGACATCCTTGAGAAAGCTAGTAACATGAATCCCAGTCATCAATCAAAGATAAATGATAAGATAAATAAGCCATAAAGTCAAATCCAGTAAAATATTTGCCAAAACATGATTTGTTTGTTTGAATTGTTGATTGATAGAGCCTGTTTGCAGGAGATACACATACCGGATAAGACTGTGAGTCCGGTTTCGATGTTATGACTATCTGTATAAGGCATGACAAAGCCTGGTTTCAGAAAGACATGTATCGTATAAGACGTTGAGTCAGATGCCGTTGATGTGATAACCTATGTAAGGCTATGTTTGATTGTTTGACCCTGTCGATTATGCAAGAAGGACTCATCCTGTATAAGACATAGGTTGATTGTTTTGATAACATCTGTTTCCAAGAAGGACACATCCTGTAGCAAACTGTTGGTTGATTTGTTTTGATTGTTTTGTTTGGCAAAGTGTTTGATTTGACTTAGAGATATTGCTGACTTGTTCACCAGATTGATGCATGACTTGATATGACATGGGGATAAATAACTGCATGTGACGATAAACCCTAAAGGACTGACCTAGTGCGGCCTCAGGGGCTCATCGATTGATGGCCTTGCCTACGTTGTAAACGCAGAGACCTCGTAGTTTGACTTGACTGTGACCAACAAGACTGATTACAAACAGAAGACATGTGTGAAAGTGAATGTGACGAACCCTAATGGATTGACCTAGTACGGCCTCGGGGGCTCATCGATTGATGGCCTTGCCTACGTTGTACACGCAGAGACCTCGTAGTTCGACTTGACCAATGACCTTGCCATATAGACATATGGATTGACTCATGAATTTATACAGACAAACCTAACGGACTGAGCTAATTCCTCGAGGGAACATCGGCAGATGGCCTTGCCTACGTCCAGTCGCAGAGGCAACGTAGTTCGACAAACGACAAAGACTGACAAGTGCGACTGACTCCGACTCTGTTTTTTTGGATTTTTGAAGTTTTTCAATGTTTTTTGTGTTTTCTCAGGTCATTTTGCGATGTTTGTGGATTTTTCTATGGTTTTACATCTTCAACACAGCCAATGTAAGAACCAATATGACACATGTCAAGTGTTTGCCCCTATTCGAGTATAAGACCAATTGATAATGAATAGGGTAAAACGGGGGATATGAAATGCTCTCAATGTCAATCGTTCCAAGTTATGGGAAAGACTACCACTTATTAGGAATGATATATACAAGCGATGAACAGGAAAGATAAGGGATATGTATAGGGATAGGTATTATGTACAAGGTAGTGGACTATGTATAGGGAAGTGATTCCTACAAGCAACCAAACAAACATGCACAAGAATCCAAGGACAACCATGATCTTGCCCCTAGTCAAGTTGAAAACCAATTGATAGGTGATGAGGATGGCGACAATGTTGTTTGACGTAGGAAGGACACATCCCGAAACAACATGAGGATGATGATAATGTGACTAAAGGATCAAGGTTTGTAGCCATGCTAGAAACAAAGCCAATGAATGTTTTGAATGATGCACTAGAATGCATAGAAAGATTATATGGATTGGGCTTGTTGCATTTGGAATGACTTTTCAAGATTGGATGGGATGATGGAAGATCCTTAGACCATTGACAAGGGAAAAACCAAGGCATGCAATAGGTATTGCGTATAAGGATAACTCGTTTGGAAAAATGCTATGAAGGCTATGACATGATATTTCGTCGATAGTGTATGACCAAAGGATAGACATGTCAAGAGTTTTTCCAAAGCATGATTTATGTTTGTACCCATCCTTATCAAGATCAAAGTAGCTAGGAAAATGGACATGAGAGGTAGGGCTAAGATGGATAGATGGAAATGTCATACGAAGGGTATGGGAGATGAGACAACTTGCCCCCAAGTGTAATAGTCCACATAGATAATGGCTTACACATGACACCTGTTTGCCAGGTTTTCATCATGGTACTTATCCAAAGCACCATAAGAATGGTTTTCACTATTGGATGGAATTTTTCTCTTGACTTTTGTTTTTCTTTTTGGTGTCACCAAGATGCCTGTTTTCCAAGTTTTCATCAAAGTGAATTTCTTTCTTTTTTTCTTTTTTTCTTTTTTTTCTGGATGGCCTTGATGCTTCAGATGATCACTGATTGTGCCGAATCCATTGATGGTGTTGATGTAGAGACCGGTGCCATGATATGCAAATAATGACCTCGATGAAGTAGTTTCCTTGTCAGGATCATAGCACTTGCATACAATTGATTGATGTCATTGTGATCCTTGTTGACACTAGAGTTGGCCTTATCAAAATACACACATCGCGATAGAGTGTCATGGGAGTCCTTACAATAAAGAGTTGCTGCCAAGATGCGATGGATTTGTGATGTAGGAATTTTAGACTTTAGGCGAGATGTAGGATTATGACGGATGATGGTAGACGCGTTTGGAAATTTAGATGTAGGAATTTTCATTTGCCAAACTTGGGGTGATGGATGATGGAGACTGGGTTTCAAATTGGGATAATGTTTGGAACCATGACTTTTATATGCCTTGTATGATGACCATTTTGAAGGAGGTGGACATTTATTATATGTGGGAGCCCTCTTTTCTTGTGGCTCCACATTTTGATTGACTTTTACTTTTGAACTATTTTCTTTGCTTGATCCATTTTTCTTTGGGATCCATTTTGACTTTATTTGTCCACTTGGATTTTTGATTGATTCAATGGCCTTTGATATTTGATTTTGAACTTTGAATTTGTAAGACTTTGGTTTTTGTTGGTTCCAAATGGAAGGTTTATTCATGTTGGAATGACAATTTATGGTATGGATGGAAGGAGTGTTGGCAACAACCTTATGATAAGAACTACTCATGGCCTCCATTTTGATGTTTGTATAAGATAAAGTTGCCCCCAATATCGAGGAGGTACCATTAACATCATTAGATTTGCTGACTGAAGGATAACCAAGACCTTGATGCCTAGGATTTTCTTGAAACTGTATTGGTTCTAGAATTCCTTGCTCGTGTATGCCTAGTCCTTTTCCTTGATACTGCATGCTCTGACAGATTTTGTTTGCGATGGGGTATTTTTCATTTTGGAAGCAATATGCTAACCCATCATTGTGTTTGTGGAAACTGTTACTTGGAATCTTCTCCTCTACAAGAAAGCCTGATTTGATAAAAGTGGATGATCCTAGTTGATAGGATCTCTTAGCTTCATTGACATGTTGGATATCTTTGGTGTGATTTTGTGACATATCAGATTCAGAGGATTCTACTGGTGCTTCCAAGTCGATGTCAAAGCCATCTTTATGGTCATTGTCATAGAGTCCAATGAACTCAGCTATAGCTTGATCATTTGCAAATATGTCTAGAGTAGGAGACTCTTGTTCTAGAGGAATATCATCTATGTTTTCAAAGGAGGCAAGTGTCTCATTTTGGGAAATGGATGCATTTGGTACTTGGATAGGGTCGTCTTCAAATTTTTGATCATGAATGGCATAAAGGTCAAGGAGTGGATCATTTTGGACTTCTTGCTCAATAGTAGTGTCTTGATCAAAGACGGGTTTGTCTTGAATGATATGATTGGGAATGAAATCTTGATCAAGGATAGGTGTATTTTGGATGCCATGATTATCTAGAAGGACTTCTTGGATGGACTTAAAGATAGGGTCGTGGGATAGACTACTTTGATCTTGACATGAAGGTGAAGCCATGAAGTCATGCTTTGGACTTTCCATTTGACATGTATCCTCAAGTTTAGTAGATGGGATGTGACTTTGGAGACCATGAATAGATGTATTTTCATGACTAAATGTAGATTGAGATGGAGTGGCATGGAAGGGATTAGTGGATGAAGGACTAGGATAGGACATGGAGGCATGGAAGGAATTAGTGGATGAAGGACTAGGGTAGGACATGGAGGCTTGGAAGGGATTAGTGGAAGGTTGGTTTCCCTTGTCAAGGTTAGGATAAGGGTGATAAGTGGATGTTTGTTGTGGATTCATGGAATGGATTATGCTAAGGGACTCTTGATAATGAGGGTAGATGGATGGAGGACTAGGACTTATGGATTGTTGGTAGGAATGATATGTGGGTAGTTGACCATGGGTTGACGTTGATTGGCATTTGGATTGGATATATTGTCTTTTGAAGTCTATGGCTTGTTGGAATTGACCATTATGGAGTAACTGGTATTCAACTTGACTAGCACACATATCAAGGTAAATTGCAGACATGGTGGTGAGGTTATGATGAAAGATGGAGTATGACTAAGGTATGTGATATGAGGGCTAAGGTATGACAATGCAAAGAGTGACTTAAGTCTAAGGTATGCAACCTAAGCTATGTTTTTGGGATTTTTTGAATGCAAAATAAGGAATGTTCTAAGATGAGACTAGTCTAGACTCTAAAAGGTGCAAAATTCTAAGTAAGACACTAAAGTGATCAGTTCAATAAACCCAAGGTGAAGGGACCAACTACCTAAAGTCAAACCAAGGTGTCAATTTAGTTAAGCCAAGGAACCAATATAGGACGAGGATCAAAGACAAGTTGAGTTTCCTAACTAGACTGATGAGCTAGGAAGACTCTCTGTAGGACAAAGTATAAGATGATAGGACTAGGTTCAATGACAAATTTTGTTGACACTATGACTTTTCTAGAGTATAGGTGGTGGACTACTCCTAAAGTTTGTAAAAGTGACCTTTCTAGAAGTCTAATGCAAAGTGATATGTACCCTAAGATGAAACTAAACTCTAACTGAAGACAACTATGGTAATGACTGAATGAACCTAAAGGATGCAAAATTGAGCAAAATCGTTTCAGGTTTCCGTTTCAAAGACTGTTTGTGTGAAGACCACTGAAACTGGTATAACCGTGTTGACTGGAAAGTGACTATAAATTTTGGTTTTCTGGTAATCAGACAGATGCGTCGTTTAATTTTCAGTTGCGGCTCAAAATTAACAGTTGTGGTTCAAACTGACAGATGTGACTCAGAATATACCAGATGCCACTCAAATTGACAGATGCGACTCAGAATATAACGCATGTAGTTTTTCCAAAGCAGAAGCGAGCCAAACTGACAAATGCGTCTCAAAATTAACAGATGCGACTCAGAATTTACAGTTGCGACTCAAAAATAACATATGCGACTCTAAAAATCAGATGCGTGTTTCTGGTGAACAGTTGCAACTCTCTGTGAATTTTCAGTGACATGAAATTTAAACTAACTGCATTTTCCGTGATCAAATTCTGACAATCAAAGACAATCGTAAGACACAGTGTTTTCAGTTTCAATTTTGGACTCAAAGAACGTTTAAAGTGATAACAGACAAGCACATCCTAGTAGGCCAAAGGCCTAGGGTTTGTATACTTGGTATAGCCCACCTATTATACCCCGAATTGGTGATGAACACCTTTCCTTCTCGAGAGTGGATAGCTTAGGAATTTGGTGGCATTGGCTCCCCTCCACGGCTCATTAACGTCTTTCGAGCACACCAATTCTGAATTCTTTGGGCAATAACCTCCCAAGAACTGCTATCTCTACTCAAGGGGATCAGTAGTGAGTATCTTCGGGCATGAACTTACCAAGCAACGGCCACAAATAGGTTGGTCTCTACAACAAAGGGTATTTAATTCATTTTCGTGGGGTGTGATCCATACGACGAGTCCCCTTTCGGATCCATCTCGTCGAACCACACTCGTGATTCTTGGGGTTTCCCCAAGAACCCACTTTTAGCCCTCGCTTGGTGCTACCGGAGAGTCATAGTACTTTTTCCCAAACAGTAGAGTTGGTAACCATGGATCGCATAGATGGGAGAGGATTGTAAGCTGTTGTTAATTGACTACAGTTTCAAGGAGTCCTGCAGAAGATTCATCAATATTATCTTGTCAATGTTGTTAACTCCAAATGGCCACATGGGTTCAATTCCAGATTGTTGTCAATTCTATAGTTATTAGTATACCAGTCATTGTTGAGTTCAGGAATTGTCATTAAGTCAATAAAAGTCAAATGCATCATTCTTTTTGCAAATGCGTCATTTTGCTTGCAAATGCGTCATTCTGGCTTGCAAATGCGTCACTTTAGCTCGCAGCCACAAAAAAATTGTGTTTTTCTTGTAAAAAATGCTTCCCTTAACGAAAATATGCAGTATAATATATGAATCTTCATCTCTCAACCCTTCCGGATGCAACCATGCTATTTATTTGACCTCAAAAGACTCCAAAATGTGTGATTTTCAAGATTCTTCAAAAGTACCTACACCTTTCAACACAAAAAACACCAAAAACTTCCAAACAAAGAATGTTAATCAAGAGGGTTAGTAATTCACGTCGGGTTCACCAAATGTAACGCCAAATAAAAGCTTTGCACAATAGACACAAAGAAGATCGTTAGAAGCACACATGCATACAATACTAAAATCTAAAATGCAAATTCATTCGTTAAGCAACAAAGAACATGGGAAAGTAAAAACGTAATTAAAAACTAGAACAATCTCACCAATCTTCAAACGTATTTCCATGATTCATCTCGATTTCTCCATTTTGCTTGTGTAGTATAATTGCCCTCAGATTTTCAAGTTCGTGCAAGTATAGCCTAAGATAGTGATTAGCAAAATATCGAAGATTCAAGACAAAGTGCTCTCCAAAGTTACAAAATTAAGAGAGATTGGAATGAAGAATGACAAATCAATTTATAGAAAATTGATTATTCGAATGACAGGTCAAGATTGAAAGATCAACGACGGTTGAGATTGACTGATTAGACATGCATTATGTTAACTGACAGTGATGACACGAGTGATTCAAATTAGAAATAGAATTAAAGATTAAATAAATGATTTAATCTTCAGTTCGGCATTCGAAGACATAAGAATTATCTTTGCATGACAAATATAAATATTGATTAAAGCAACTCTCTGTTCGAACGCACGCACAACACTTAATTAATTAAATAATAATATTTAATTAATATGCATGTGCACGCAAATGAGTTAGAACTGAACGATTGAATGGTTAGACGAGGAGATTACTCGAGAATGCCACTCAGACATCAAATGAATAGTTAACTGAACGATTAAAATAGATGTCGAGTTGAGTAAAAGTGAATACTTAGATAACTCACATAATTATCTAAAATATAGAAGAATGTGTTAAAATAGAATTTATGAATTAAATAATTCATTTAATTCAAGAGACAATATTCGAAGGATAATTAAATAAATAATATTTATTTAACTAAGTGATGAAAGGACTCAAAATGAATAATTAAATAAATTAAGAATTTATTTAATTATAGTTGAAATATGATAAAGAATAAATTAAATAATGATTTATTTAATTTAATTGGAAGAATAAGGTTAATTAGTAACATAATTAAATAACAAGCGTTTATTTAATTAATAAAAGAAATAAAGAAAAGTGAATTAATTAAATAATTGAAATTATTTAATTAATAGAAGAATTAATGTTAAGATGAATAATTAAATAATTGACATTATTTAATCATGACCATGAATAATACGAATTATGCAGAATATGGAAGTCGCGGGCTTAAACCAGATTTCAGTGTCTACACACCTTGTTGTTGGGACTATTGATTGGGAAGGGTACCATGTGTCACGTGCCTTGTTGATGTTGTTGATTTGTTTGAAGGTTTCCTAAGTATTTTGTTTGTGGCACATCTTGTTGTGAATTTTGTTGTGTAAATTTCCCTTGTTGATTTGGTACATTTTTGGAAGGGTCAATATATGAAGTGTTTTGGGGCATGTATTGTCTTGGTGGTGGTTTGTTACCTTGTGGAATGTATTGAGATGGACCTCCTTGATATTGTTGGGCCACTATTGCTTGTTTGATTTGGGACGGTTTTCTAAACAGAGGGTTGTCCATTGGTTGATCATTGCTTTGTGAGAAGATTAGTGGCATGTTTGGAATCTCCAATGGTTTGGGTATTTCCCTCAAAATTGATTTACCCCTCAGGGAATGAGGTAAGGATCCTTAACACCTTCCACATTAAAGTCTATAGGTAGCTTAGCACCACTTTGTGCTAATTTGAAGTAGGTGTTTGGATCCTTTCTTAGGAGTTTTTCCATTAGTTTAAGTACCTTGGGATTGTTGGAGTGTTGAAATAATTCATCATCTAATCCTTTCTCACTATCCACTTCTTCTATGAAAACTTCCCTAGGATTTTGATTTGACCTATCCATCGTTTCTTGTTGTCTACAAATTACTTCCTCCTCACTTGGTAGTTGGTTTGATGTTTCTTTGAAGGTTGGTTCCTTTTGAGGATTTATAAGGTCACTTGGTCTATAACCCCATGGGTCACTTCATTTGTTTTGTTCACTAGAGGTACACAAGAGTTACTTTTGTTTGCTTCCATCTTTTTTCTATGTTGCAATCACATAGTTGTCATAAACAAGTCACTAGTAGAATTTGGTAAATAAATGACTATGTGACTAAAACTTTTAGTCACAACAACTAAAAATGACTAAATTATACTAATTTTTTGCAACTCAACTATAAATGAGTAAATAAATGACTAATTTGGTCATTTACTAAAAAAAAATTTAGTCACACAAATAAAAATAACTAAATAGTTAGTCACACAAATACAAATAAGACAAAATTTTAAAAAAATATTTTGGGGAATTATTGGCAGGAGTGTATTGCACACGATTCATTATTCATTGAATTATGTGTTCTATTAGCATGGCACTAAGGCGTTTCCTTGCTTGCAAAAGGATTCACTTTATTTTTTGGACAAAGCAAGGTAGGGAGCTCAAGTTATTATGGCAACTGCAACTTTGCAAAAGGAAGAAGCTTTAGGTCTACAACGTTTCTTTCCCTTTTTCATGGTTTTTCCTTCTCAGAGTTTTCAATGCTTTATCTTTATGTGATTGAGAAGAAAAAACATCACTCTTTCTCATTCATTGCATTATGTATGGTGGTCTTTTGTTTGAGATTTTTCCCTCTTCCATTTGCAGGTTGGGTTTTGAAAGAATGCATATTTTTATTTTAAAATGCCTTTGGATCCCTATGGTATGTTGCAATGCAAGAATGAATATGATAGAGCTATCAAAGCTTTGTAACCTGTGAGAGTTGATTAATTGAGTGGTGAACTAGCATGAAGTTTTGAAACCCTAGATCATGAGACCATGAGGCAGCAAGTTCACATTTTGACTTCATAGTCCAAATGAAAGGGCACTATCACAATCAATATGTGGGATGATCATGAGCATGGATATATTTAATTAATAGGCATAATGTTTATATTTTTGCATGCATATACGATTGAGAACTTCACTCTGTCACCCATTTGCATTAGGGCACCAGTCTTCTTGCATCTTGTTCTTCCACTACACTACTCCAAAAAATCTAAAGAAAATATCTTATTTACATTTATTTGCTTGTTACCTTGTATACCTAATTATTACAATATCATATGAGAGCCATTTCTAGAAGAATCTACAAGAGTTATGCTATGTTGTTATTCTGTAATGTTTAGTCATTTGTATTTGAGCTTTTCAATTTATTAATAAATATTTTCTACCATTCTTTATTTAGATACATAATTATTGTTTTATGAATGATGATGCACCAATTATACACTTATCATTTTAAAATATCACAAATACTTAGATTAAATCCCAAAATTAAATGTTTTCCTCTAATAGGTGATGTTGACCTTGCATGACTCAGATCTTACAGTTAGGCATGTTTTGCTTATCTGTAATATGTTGTTATAAAGGGCTCATAGATTCAATATGAATTTTCTAAGTTTAAGGATTTCATAAAATTTTAAAATTAGGATGAGAAAATAATAATAATTAGTGTCATTAAGCATTACAAGGAAGCATGATCTTTTGAATGCTTAAGATTCTAGTTTTTTTTTATCTTTTCTTTTATGTTGACAAATGCTTACCATCAAAATAACTATTTTTGTTAACACAATTAATATTGAGTTTTAGGACCTCATGATGTAGAGCAAGGAGGAAACCTTCCAAAAATCACAATTATATCAAATTCAAACAATCTCCAATCACACAAATCTCAATTTTGCTATCCTACACATCATCCACTTGCATTTCCTTGTAGTACTCCAACTAGTACAAATTAAGCATATCTTTCAAAATACTCATCAAACCCACAAGATAATTTTCCTTTCAAACACCCTTTAAGGCCTTTATAAACATACCTCAAAAGAGCACCAAGTTCCTTTGGAACATATTCCTCAAACTATTGTTGCTACGCTACCCCTAAACCCCAAGTAGGTCAATTTTACAAAGCAAGTGCACACGAGACACCTTCTCAGCCTCTAATTCCAATTCCATTGTTATTATTAGACCTAAAATGGTATAAATCCACAACTTTTTCCAATGGGAACCACCACTAAGTTAACAAAACACAAAACCCTTATTTAAGCCATTTTAGGCATGCTCAAGGAGGGTTTATTCAAACTCTATACTCCAAGCCCTATTTCACTTTTCCAACTCTTCAAACACTTCATAGTATGTCTGCACATGCTTAATAAACCATCTCCCATCCTTTCTCAAATAATTTTCACCAAACTCTAATCTCTAACCATCAAATTCAAACCAAAAACTCATGAAATACAACTAGGGCAGCATTCAAATTCATCCAAACGACCTTCCCTACTCTTGAAACCTCCATAAACATTCAAACCTACCCTAATTCATCCATTCCACCAAGTTTTAAGTAGTTCTACTGATGGAATGGGTGATTAATACATTTTTAATGCCCACAAACCCTCAAATAGGGTGTTACAGACTCATTCCTAGAAGAATGCTTGTAAAAACCATAAAACTTGATGAAATTCAGTCACCCAAAAGACAAAACGTTCTTAACACATGTCTCTATCCAATTCAAATCAATTTTGATCAAAAACCTTAGTACGGACCTATACAGAGGTCTATAACAGCGAAATTACTAGAAATTATAGAGAAAACTATGGTGTTTTATTGATTCAACTTCACCAATCAACACTCCAACCATGCCTCGATATTTGTGAGGCCAATTTAAACTTTTACACACCAAAACTAACTGAAAAACTGACCCAACTACCTTTTGAACTCCATATGACCGTTGGACTTCCACATTTTACATTTTTTCAATTTTTGCATATGACAACTTTCAAGGTTTTACAACTTTTACAAGGTGAACCTCTAGTGACTCAAATTACATCAATAATGGTCTATTATGACCTTATTTGATGACCTTAGACTCAATCACACCAAAAACTTGACTAACAACCATATTTATACAAAATGACATGGTGCCCCTACACCATACATCCGACCTAAAAAAGACCTCAAGTCCCTTGAGGACTGTATTACATCAAAAACATGTTGCCTCTTAGCATCCAATGATCTCCAAGATGCATCTCCCCCTAGTAATCCCTTCCACTGGATCAGATACTTAAGCTTTGCATTGATAAGCTCCTTGCCACCTAGAAATTGCTTCATCTTCACAAACTGATTTGTTGTATGCCCTCTTATCTTTCCCTTATCTGAAACTGATGCAAAACTTGTTTGAACATCTACAACCATACCTCTACTAACTTTGTCTTTGACTGTCCTCTCCTTCACTCTTGAAGTATACTTGTACTTACCCCTTTGGCCTTTCCATTCACCTTTTCTCACTTCACCTTTTTCCTTCATCTCTTATTTCCCAAGTACCACTATGTTATCAAGTTTAGAAACCTTTGTACCGACAGAATATGACTACCCTCTAACCTCCTTTGCATTCAACGAACAAAGTATCTTTCCCACCATGATCTCAACATGATTTTCTAACCCATTTTGCATTCCCACATTCAATTCATCCTTGACCTTCTCTTGAACTATTTTTGATACCAAATCATCATCTCTTCTTCCTTATAACATGGAATCATTCCTCAAACTTACTATCTTCACATCTTCTTTTATAGTGGCTACACACTCTTCAATTTTGTCTTCCTCAATCTTTATATACTCCTCAAGTGCCTAACATAATTACCTTAGCTACCTTGGTCTGCTCCTCAACAACTTCCTGCAATGGTGTTAAAGTGAAGGTATTTTCATCCTTTTCAATAGTATAAGTATTGTGTCTACCATCATATATGGAATGTCTATCAACCTGCCATGGTCTTCCATGCAACAAATGACAACAATCCATAGGCAACATATCACAGAGAATGTTATCCTTGTATCAACCAATATTAAACTCAACTAAAGCTTGTTCATTAACCAAAATCAATTGATCATCATTCAACCAAGACACTTTGTAGGGTGTTTCATGAGGTACTTTTTCCAATTTCAATTTATCAACCATTTCAATAGATACCACATTACTAGTACTCCCTGAATCTACTAGAACTTTACATACCTTTCCTTTGCATTTGAAGGTGGTCTTGAAAAGTGTTCTCCTTTGATTGATCTCCTTCTCCTTGGATGCTTTAAGTAGTTTTCTTCTCACCATCAATGATTCCCCAACTTCTAGAGCAGCAAGTTGATTAGGAGAATGAACGCTCTCACAATCTTCCTCTTGCACCAATTGAACTCTTTTATCACCACCACTTCAAGTAGAACCTTGTTTCTCTAGAAACTTCCATGCTACATAGCCAAACTGATTGCAATGATAACACCTTCCTGAAAATGAGCTTGAACTTCTACCTCCACCAAATCTTCCTCTGAAACCTCTAAAGCCATCTCTTTGATCAACAACTTGGTCTTTGTTTTTGCTTGCATCTTCTTGATCTTCATAGGACTTCCTTGAACCTCTTCCTCTATTGGTGTTTCCTCTACCTCTTCCTTGTCTTTCTTGTCTTCTTTTCAATTTCTCCTCTGCCCTAGCAGCCAATTGAAAACATTCTTCAACCGTCCTTGGAGTAGCAAAACTCAATTCATCCTGGATTTAAAACCTTAACCCACACACATACCTTGCAATTTTTTCATTCTCATCTTCAATATGACCAGACCTAATACTCAACTTGTGAAATTCCTTTGTATATTCCATGACATCCTTATCCTTTTTCTTTAAACTTTGCAACTTCTTAAAAGTTTGTATAGCATGATCACTTGGCAAGAATTGGCTCTTTATCTTTCACACCATCCTATCCCATGAACTAATTTTTGTTTTTCCTTTCTTCAGTCTTTCCTCTTGAACATAATTCCACCATGTCAGAGCAAGACCATTCAACTTAGTATTTGCAAACTATACCTTCTAATCTTTGGCAACCTCCTTATACTCAACGTAATTATCCAGTGCATCTATCCAATTCAATACCTCTTCAACATCCAACTTGCCATTATACATTGGCACATTTTTTTTCTCACCAAAAGCATCTCCTCTAACATCCTTGAGCATCCTCACCATCCTTCTCTCATCTGGATCCAAATCATCACCTTGGACTCTTCCACTTGGAGGGTTTTCATTCTCACCCTCTTTCTCTTCTTCTCGGTCACTTTCCTCTTCATTGGCCTTTCCTCTCCTTTGCTTTGTCTCCCATGCTACAAATTTGGCTAGAAGTGCTTCTTGTATTTCCTTTAAAAACCTTATTTCCCTACCAAGGGTTCCACTTCCTTTAGGAGGCATCTTGTCTTCTCAAATCACCACTTTTCCTTCCTCAAACTTCAACTTTTCACCTTCAAAATATCTAATAGCGATGCTCTGATATCACTTGATGCAGAGCAAGGAGGAAACCTTCAAACAATCTCCAATCACACAAATCTCAATTTTGTTGTCCTACACATCATCCACTCTCATTTCCTTGTAGTACTCCAACTAGTGCAAATTAAGCATATCTTTCAAAATACTTATCAAACCCACAAGAGGATTTTCTTTTCAGACACCCTTTAAGGCCTTTAGAAACATACCTCAAAAAAGCACAAAGTTCCTTTGGAACATATTCCTCAAACTACTGCTGCTACGCTACCCCTAAACCCCAAGTAGGTCACTTTTGCAAAACAAGTGCACACCAAACACCTTCCCAACCTCTAATTCCAATTCCAATGTTCTTCACAAACCTAAAATGGTCTGAATCCACAACTTTTTCCAATGGGAACCACCACTAAGTTAACAAAACATAAAACCCTTATTTAAGCCATTTTAGGCATGCTTAGGGAGGGTTTATTCAAACTCTATACTATAGGCCCTATTTCACTTTTCCAACTCTTCAAAAACTTCACAATATGTTTTCACATGCTTAATAAACCATCTCCCATCCTTTCTCAAAGCATTTTCACCAAACTTTAATTTCTAACCATCAAATTCAAACCAAAAACTCATGAAATACACCTAGGGCAGCATTCAAATTCATCCAAACGAGCTTCCCTACTCTTGAAACCTCCATCAACATTTAAACCTACCCTAATGCACCAATTCCACCAAGTTTTAAGTAGTTCTACCAGTGGAATGGGTGATTAATAAATTTTTAATGCCCACAAACCCTCAAACAAGGTGTTATAGACCCGTTCCTAGAAGAATGCTTGTAAAAACCTTAAAACTTGATGAAATTCAGTCACTCAAAAGCCAAAAGTTCCTAACACATGTCTCTATCCAATTAAAATCACTTTTAGTTAAAACTCCTCAATACGGACCCGTACAAAGGTCTGTAACAACGAAATTGCCAGAAATTGCAGAGAAAACTATGTTGTTTTATTGATTCAACTTCACCAATCAACACTCCAACCATTCCTCAAGATTTTTGAGGCCAATTTAAAATTTTACACACCAAAACTAATTGAAAAAATGACCCAACTACCTTTTTAACTCCATATGACCGTTGGACTTCCATATTTTACATTTTTTCAATTTTTGCATATGACAACTTTCAAGGTTTTGCAACTTTTACAAGGTGAACCTCTAGTGACTCAAATTACATCAAGAATGGTCTATTATGACCTTATTTTATAACCTTAGACTCAATCACACCAAAAACTTGACTAACAATCGTGCCCCTGCACCACCTAATTATGTATTATCTTTAGATTTGCATTAAGTATGGTTTATTCATGTTTCATCATAGGGATCTATATTAAAGGAATGTTTTTTTGCATTTAATAGGTAAACTTTTAGGGAAGTGACTAAGAAGTTTTTCCAATTACAATAATTCAAAGGTTTTTGTTTGCAACCGAGTTGCATGATGTTTTATAGTAGTCATGATTGGTTTTTCTTAAAGTTGCTTCAGTAGAAAAATGATAATGTCAGGCCTCTTTCTAGCTTTTTCTTAGAAATTTTTTCTGTAAAATATTACCACTACTGCTAGATTGTGATTGTAGGAGATAACACTATGTTGTGCATTCCATTGCTCACATAATTGTACTCAGCTGCAATACCTTGAAATTTTATTTTCTTTTCACATGTTCTAGGCTTTTAGTGGTAGAAACTTGTGCCAAAATGCAGAATGCAAATATAAATTTATAACTGTTTGCACCAGTCATTGTTATTGGGTGTGTGAAATTTTGATAAGGAATTTCTTATTCTCACTTGTCTTGGAAACTTTCATCCCATTTTCTATCAATGCAATGGCTTCCAATAACTTTTTTATGGATCTAGCATTCCTTTTTCAAGAGCATTCACTTTTGGCATACTCATGGAGGATGATTGCAAAAGGTTATCACATTTGAGTTTGATAGATTATAATTGATGGAATAGAGTTTAGAGTTTTCACTTGCTTCCCCATATTTAGAGATGTTTATGGTTGGATATATCATCTAGAGCTTGCATTAAGGAATGGCATCATTGCATCACTTGAGCTCACCAATTTTCTTATTAGAAAGATTGTATATATATCCCACCATGGGAGTTGAGTCATGAGCATTGGAAAAGTATAGGAATTTTCAATTTTAGCCTTAGATGAATACTTTTTCTGCTCATTTACATCTTTCCAGTAGTATCCATTTGAATTTCTTTCCTTTGTAGCATTATTGCTCTCATTTGTTTTGCTTGAAAGGAGTGCTAAAGATACTATAAACTATTACATTGGACATCATCATCATTGCTATAACTTGCACAAAAATTAGTGACCACATCAACATGCAGAACAAGATGAACTAAGTATGAAAAATTCAACAATGATTGAAGCTCCCATAAATGGTTTTGTTTAGCATGGTTGATAATAGTAATACTCTTGATGGCCATCATGGGGAAATGGGGATCAGTGGCACTGGAAGTGTGAATAAGACTTCATCAAAGACTAAAATTCAAGACCTTGATTGTGATAAATATTAGTGACTGTGATAAATACTTAGGGTAGTGATTTGTAATCGCAATGACTATGTTTGAGGTGATAGTGATCAGTAGTTAAGCACAGTAAAATGTCTAATTATGAATTTTATGACAGTCAATGCAAGTTTGAATGTCAAGTTCATCACAGTCAATATCATTATGACTACCAAGTTTATGATAGTCAATGTCTCAAGGACTATGATTGTGGTTTGGGCTCAATGAAGTCTTAATGACTATGGAATGTGCAATGAAGTCTTAATTACTGTGGTGTATCTTCAATTAATTCTTTATGACTAGTTTATCCTCAATGACTGTTTGATGTCTCTGTAGTTTGTGCTCAATGAGTCATTAATGGATTATACGGTCAATCAACAATAAGTCCTTATGATTGTGTATGCTCAATAAGTCTTTATGACTGAGAATGTGTCCTCAATTAATACTTTATGACTGTGGCCTTAGATTGTATGACTATGAATATTCATGTTTGGTGAAATGCATGGTAAGTGCCTGTATGACTGTGAAATCTAAGGCAGTCAAGATCAAGTAATTATGAACTTTAATGTATGAAAATAAAATTCATTGTGAGCAGATTGTATGACATTCATATGAATGACTAACCTTGTTGATAGGCATAGGACTATACCTGTGAGACCTGCAATGAGCTCCTTGTACTGAAAGACCTTGACAATGGGTTATTACCTTGAATGAAGACTTCAAGACAATAATGTATATCTATGATTTATGTTCTCTATGACCTAATGTATGGAAAACATTTATGACTGTATCTCAAACCTTGGCAACTGCTTGTGAAGCCTAAAGATAGCGGTGAAGAATGATAGTCCATTTTGAAGGTGATAGTCACCAATCAAGGAATGTTAATGACCAAGGGCAGTTTCATCAACAAATATGAGAATAGTGATAAGAAAAAACATGGGAAATGAAGAAGGATGAAAGGATAGTCATTAGGCCATTAGCATGGGTTTTAAAGCCTCTAAAAGCAATATTTAAATGTCATCCATACTCATCACTCCATCAAAGCTACCAAGAAAAGACAACCAAATTGATGAATATGGTGTTGTAGGTGGATATGGTAGTCAAATTTAGTGTAGTCAGTGAAAAGGGAAGATCAAGAGAGTCAAGGAGTAAGGTAGCAATGCAGAAAGGCATGAAGTTAGTTTCAAAGGAGGATTTTTGACTTTCATGAAGATAGACTTATGAGCATAATATTATAGAATGCTCCTCTTCATTACTCATTGAATGCATAACTTGCTAGGTTACCTTTCATCTCTTGTATTTCTAATATGCTTTCCTCAACACTATCCTTCACAACTATTCTGCACACTCTAATAGATCTTTTCTACCCAGTTCTATATACTCAAGCCATTTCTTGATCTTCAGAAGTAGCAGTTAAGTTTATAACCACTCTTGCAACTTTTAGACTTGCAGAATACATGTGAGAAAATAGTTATAATTGTCTCTATTGGTTGTGATAGACACACTGGAAAATTGAAATCATCTCCATCTTGCAAAATCAATAGTAGTTTTTTAAGCAAATTAGGATTGCTTGAAGCATCTTCCAATTTTAAAGATGATATAAGTAGTTCCACATCAGATGGATACAAAGTTGGACAATTACAAACTTGGCGTAGATTGGAGGATGTTGGTGAAAATTGTGAACTGCAAATTTACATCAAAAAATTATATTTGTTTGAGAGTTTATAAAGCCCCACAATTAAATCCATTTGGTGCATACTTCTGTGATCATGGCGGCCATAAGATCACATTTCTTTTAGGCATTTATCAAATAGTGTGTTTACTTTTCCAATGCCTTTATATTTCATAGACATGTCGATTGGAGGACTTGCAATGACAACATCTACTAAAAATTTCCTTCTTGTTATACTTTGATGGATGTCTATACCTTGCTCTAGAGCTTCTAAAATTTGTGCAGGCCAAAGTTGTGGAACTTGGCTCAATATCTATCGAATGTATTTTCTTGAAAGTTTTTATTTTCATTTCAACAAAACCCCTTTTGCACGTATCTTGTAATCGTGGTATTCGGTGAGACAATATTTCTTTGATGCATTATGTCAAACAGTGTGTTTACCTTCTATATACTTCCACATTTCACATACATGGCTATCAAGGTAGTCACCACTACCACATCTGACAAAAATCCTCCATGCATGATGCTTCGATGGATGTTCAAAAATACAAGTGTAAGGATTGTAGCAAAGATTATTGAATGTAGTTTTACATCTACCAATTGCGTTCACTTTTATGATATCATGGATACCCGTTCTCCTGCAGGAACTTCAAGTAATGTCTGTGGTGATGCAAGGCTTTCCCACATCACCACAGGCATGACTTGAAGTGCCTGCAGGAGAGCGGGTATCTAGCGAATTCAAACAAACCGAGGGATAGTTTCGGACCATCCAATAGTAACATCAATATGCGTCTTCCCCACTGATAAGAAAGAAGAGAAAGACCGATTCTCAATTTTGACCCTCCCATAGTTGTCTACTCCCTCCCTCACTTTCCTACATTCCATTGTCTTGCCAAACTAATAAACCTCCAGGGTGAACCGAAAGGGAGTTCAAGAAAGAGCACCCTCAGAATCTAGATAGTTTAGCTCGGGGGTGTGCTCCAGAAAGGATGGTCTGGGAACAGAGGATGGCCCTTTTGCTAAGCCAAGAAACTTTCCTACTCACCCATGGTCCTTCTACTAGGCTATCTAATCAAAGAACCAAACAATACAGTATTTTGTCATATGGTCAATACTACTAAGTTTGGTTGGATGAGTCACTTCACCCAAATAGACTAATGGGAAGGTTGTTAGTTCGTGCCATCTTGAACCCCCGGTAGGAAGTTAGGTTGAGTTGAGTTAGTCCTCCCAACTAGGAAGAAAACCTGCTCTCCTACAGGCATGACTTGAAGTGCCTGCGGGAGAGTGGGTATCCATGATATCACATTTCTTTGAGGCATTTTTGGAAACAGTTTTCTTGCCTTGTCTAAGCTTCCACATTTTCATGTATGTCTAGCAGGGCACTTATAACTACAACATATGACAATAAAGTCCATGTTGTTATGCTTTGATGGATGTCCCTTCGTTATTACTGAATATCTAATATTGTGCACATTATTATAGTGCGGGCCTATTTTTCATATTGTTTCATTTAGCACCACCAATATTCCCCACACGAACATTGACCTTGTTTAAAATGATGGAAATGGTTCACATCTCTTAGAACAATTTCTCTTTCAATTGTTTGCATTTACTTAATTATCCTAAATTTATGCAAAATAGATTGCTTCATAATTGTTATGAATCTCATGAATTTATTTTTACAAACCTAACACCTCTTCCTCATCATTCAAACATTGTCCTATATTTATGGGATTGTTTTCCAATGATCAGTCCCTCGTTTTTATGTACCTCCATCCTAGTGTTCATGCCATGTGGAGTTCGACTGTCCATCATTAAACTGCTCACTATCTAGTATGCCATTGTGATGTCTTTTGTTTAAGTCACTGTCATACATGATTGAAAATTGGCATGTTGATCTTCTCATTTATCTATTTTCTTTTACTATGCATTTCAATAGCTTTAAGAGCCACCTCTTTTAAAATATTTGGAAATGCTTTGCAATCAAAATATGCACAGTCTCCTAAAGTGTGAAGTCAAATATTTCTCATGTGGTAAATCTCCTATGAATAATGGATAAACATCATACCCTATGAGTATCATTTGTGCATAATCTAACAAAAATTTCACTATATCTAAGTAGTTGTATCCATGAGCTTTCTTGATCTTCTCAAATTGTGAATTGTTGTCATGTTTTGGTGTAGATATATGTGCTTGAACCAAGATTTTAAGTGATTTTAAGTTATCCTTTTTTCCATGTCATATGGGTTTTCCTTATTTGGTTACATATGATTCTTGTCCATGCACCAATATCACTAGTTTCTTGTAAGTCTACATTTGATAGTTGTAGAGCCTTGCTTATGATTATCTTGTGCATGCCTAGTTTTCATGGTGGGATTGCAAAAGTGTGAATGTTAAAGACAAGCAAATGACTTTGATTCCACAACATTAAGTAAAAGTCTTGAATCTAGAAGTACCCTACTGCCTTCATTTTCCAAGCTAATTTCTCCATTTTTGCATAGCTCTCCCATGTTTGTGGATGTGATCTGTCTCCTACACAAAAAAGCATGTACCATTTTATGCCCTTCAATCCAACTACATGCAGGTATCTTTTTAATTCCTCTTATCTTTCATCAATCTCCTTACTATTTGAACCTCACCACACTTGCCCACTTATGCATAGATGTTTTAGAGAAGAACATAAGTGGCAGCATTTTTAGGATCCAACTAAAAAGGCAATGTTGTTGGAATACTCAACCTATATTCATATATGATCCACAGGCAGTGTTGTTGGGACTATCAATTATGTGAAAGGACATTAACACTCTATTGCAACTCTTTCAAATGAGTTTGATTGTAGAATGTTTTTTTTGCTTTTACTTATAACAACACGTACTTTGAGTTGTCCTGTAGAATAGTTTAGTATTTTGAGCGTATTTTGAAATATTTTTAAACCCAATTTCTTAGTTTCTTCTTATACTCTCGACCTGAATTTTCTTTTTCCATGGTGGTCGGAAAATGACTTATATTTCATGCTTAAGACCTAATAAGATCTTTTTATTGTATGCTTAGAGTTATGGCCATTAAATATGCCTACAGATGAGAAATTTATCATAGCTACACAATTGCACTTGTGGTTGTCTATTTCATTCTCGAAGCCAATGTTTAGGATACCTTTATATGGAAACATTTTAGTTTATTATGTACCATTTGTCTTCTCTGTTATACTTATGTCTTATGCTTTTTATTATTTTAAGTGTGGATATTCAAAGAGAGTGAAGGACAATGCTTATATTTTAGCTATATCTGGCACTTTGTTGTTTTGTATGGCACTAATAAAGAAAGTGGAAAGTGAATATTTGAGTTGTAATTTTGTGTTTTTTGAATCAAATCAGGTAAGTCGGGGTTCACCAAGAAACAGGCGGATTTGTTTTTCCCACTCGATTTTGTAGATGATTCTCTAGTATCCATGTAAATATTATTTTCATTGATAGAATTTTGTACATGAAAATTATTTTCTAATAACTATGTTGTAGGGATGAATTGAGATATTGGTCTCCTAACACGATTCTCTAGTTTGAACAGATATCACACAAGTATAGTCTGATATATGTCATTACAAAGTTGTGACTTCTATTTGTTTATGATTTAGAAACAACATCAGTTTACAGGAATCGAATTAGTCCTAATCCAATATTTCTAACATCTGAAGCAACTGCAGTTGGTGGGTTCTTTGTTGTCAATTAGAGGGGGCAAGTGTTGCTTGCAACTATCAATGAAGCTACAACTGTTCCTTTTGTTAGTGGACAAGTGGTTTTTTATATCCTTATATATGTATTTGACTAAAGCTTTTGTGCTTTCAATTTAAATATCTCCATGTATTAACAAATGTGCTTGTTGCATTTCTCCTTGAGCTTGTTGTGAATCTTGCTAAAAGAGGAAACCTTCCTGGGGCAGGAAAGCTGGTAAGTGTTAGCAACTATGATTTTGCATATTTTATTCCCTACCTAATAGTTGTACCAAGGGCCATGTTTAACAAACCAAATGCAATTTCTTCCTTTTCACTATGGTGGCAGATAAATGATTATTTTTTCTTCTATTCCACAGCATTAAGTAAAAGTCTTGAATCTAGAAATACCCTACTGCCTTCATTTGCTAAACCAATTTCTCCAATTATGCATAGCTCTCCCATGTTTGTGGACGTGATATGTCTCCTACAATTTTTTAATTGATTTATATTTATGCTATGTTTGGACTTACTTTTGTAAGCTTGCAATATACAATGCACTTTTATTCTTTTTGAATTGAGACTAATAGTAATTTTGTTGGTTGTATTGAGGCACATCGTCATTCATGGCAGAAAAGGTAGACCCTGTTGCTCATATTAGATGGCACATTACATATAAAGGAGGAACGATTCTAGTTGGGTTATTGTTGACTGCATTGAAGGAGAGAGCTTCATATATGGGACACGATCAACACTTTCCTTAGATTCTACACAATACAGCTTGCTCCAGGAAGATTTCCCACATTGTAGAAGTTTTAAGAGATGAAAGGGGCATGTGCTCGCATTGAAGGGCTTCCAGCATGTGTTTCCATCATTGCAGAATTTTTTTGGAGAAGTTTATTTATTTCAGTCATTTCTATGCAATATTGTAACTCAGATTTTCAGTCTTATGACTGAAAATAAAAATTGCAATACGCTATTTCTAAGTTGTAACTAGAACACCTTTCTTTTATTAATAAATTTCACCATTTTTTCCTTCTCAATGGTTGTCTTATTGTGTGCAATTGATTATTGATGTGTATTTATGTGTTTTATGTTTAAATCCTCAAATATCAGTCAATTAAAATGATTAAATATACTACTAATTGACGTCAATTAATAATTAAATTGACTAAATATACTACCAATTGACAAAATTCAATGAACAGTGAATAAATATGACTAAATATATGACTTGTGAAATAAAAATGACTAAATATACTACCAATTGATAGAAATCAATGAACAATGAATAAATATGACTAAATATATGACTTGTAAAATAAAAATGACTAAATATACTATCAATTGACAGAAATCAGTGAATAGTGAATAAATATGACTAAATATATAATCTGTGAAATAAAAATAACTAAATATACTACCAAATTGATCAAAATGATGATTAAAATTAATGACTAAATAGACTACCAATGGACATAAATTAGTGAATAAAAATGACTAAATAAGTGACCAGATTACAGCAATCAATAACTAAATCAACGACTGAATATATCAGTGAATAAAAAATGATTAAATAAATGACCAGATTATAGCAATCAATGACTAAATCAATGACTAAATATACTACCAAATCGATCAATCAAAACAACCAATAAATGACTAAAAATGATTTAGTCATCAATCTGGATGTGTTATAAATGACTGGCAATAAACTACTAATGGTCACGTGACCAAGTTCAGTCATTTATAAGCAGTTTTAGTAGTTTTTTCAGTAGTTTATTGTTGTTTTTGTACTAGTGAGTGCCAAGATTTTGTGAAAGTTTAGTGACTTCTAACTATGGAATAAAAGAATGCTTTGTTTTTTGATTTTTTTGTTTTAAAAGGATGGTATCTATTGCCATGCAAGAGGTGGTAATACAAGCCTTCTGGCCACAAGATTTGTTTTTCGGTCCTCTTCATCTAGGATGTTAGTTGTGTTTCTCCACTGGGTTGGTGTTTCATTTCTCTCAAATATGAAACTTTTCAAACTACTAATGATGTTTGTTTGTTCACCTTCAATTTGCATGAGACTTGGTTGTATGATAGGTGTTGTAAGATTCGGTTGTTGAATTGGAGCAATTGGATGTCAAATGGTCATAAAGTGAGTGATATGGGTGAATGATGAATGAAAGATAACCTTTTAGACAAAAAGGTATTGGTGTTGCGCTATGGTTTTCGTGATACTCAAGACCCTAAGATTTAAGTGATGTTTTTGAAATAATGCTAACTTTTGGGATTCAAAAACGTTGAAAACTTGGATTGATAATTCACTTCCTTTTTTAGAGGATATGTTGCGAAGAATCTACTTGAACTAGCCTTGAGGTTCAAGAAAATGTTGATATCTTAGAATTTTGAGTGAAGGAATAATCCAAAGTTGTTTTGATTTTGAATCTTAAAGCTAGATTGGAGTGTTTTGTTTTTGTAAATGGATGATGGAATGATGTAAATTATGACATATTTTGGGAGTCTAATTGTTTTCATTCTCACAAGATTTAACCATTTTATGATCAAATTCTGATTTTCACCAAAAAGTAGGGCAAAAGCAGCAATTTCTGTCAAAAACGGCCAGATTTTGGTCGAGTGCGGTCAAATCTAAAGGGCAACTATAGTAGTATTTTTCAAAAGTGGCCTCTATGTGTAATTTTCCTAACTAGTGAATTGTGCAGGAAAAAGCAGCTTTCTTTGTCAAAAGCGGCTAGTTTTTTGTCAACTGTGACCAAGAAAATATGTCAATTGTCATAATATTATGGTCAACTGCGGCAATCTTATGTCAAGTGCGTCCAGTTTTTCAAAAGAGGTATGGTTTTATCAGTGACTATCATAAGGTAGAGAGCAAAAGCGGCCTATTTTAGGTCGACTACGACTAGTTTTGGGTCAAGTGTGGTAGAAATAGTAGCAATAGCGATATTCTGCGTAGATTTTACCAATTTCTATGTTGGCAGAAGTTTGGATAAATTTGCATATTTTGATATCTTTGTTTGATCTAATTTGATATTTTGGCAAGTGATATCATGCAACAACAACAATCAAAAGAATTTGACCCTAAATGTCTATAACTTAAGCATGTTTCTTTCCACAAAAGCTCAAAGTTTGTGGAAGTTTGATAACCATGTTTAATGCTTGTTTTGATGTGTTTATTTTAATTCAAACAAATGTTTGATATCAATAAAGTAACCTTGGCATACATCAATCAAGTCACCCTAGGTAGGTACACTCTTTTAGGTAGGCTTACATCATGCCCCGAAGGGATGATTTTACATGTAACTTTATGGAGGAGTGTAGCTCGATATGTTAAGAATGAAGTCTTAATTCCTACGCCTCAACCAAAAGTCAAATTTGATAAGTAACTTCTCAGAAGCAAAGTTCCAATGCACTACTTTCAAAGAGAGATTTAGAAAACATGTTCTAAAACAAGATTTTTAATGACCAACTGTGAACACCATGCGTACACTACCATTCACTGGTCACTTAAGACTCTTTAACCGTTCTCGTTCCACTTAAAGCGTGGGATTAGGTACAGTGTGTTGTCACCCAGGATAGAAGCTACTTTCTTACGATTTCGCAAACTTTGATATAGCTCGCCAATAAACATGCTTCAAGACCTTGCTTATGAGTTCTCCATTGCGGGATGTATCTCATAGCAAACCCCCTCTTTAAGGTAAAAATTGAAATGCGACAAGTGTGAAACTCAAAAATGCTTTTCATCACCCAAGATCACCAAAAGGCGTGAGGGGAGAGGATAGACACTTTACTTTTCCAAACATGGAAGAAACTATATACAATCCATTGTAATATTCTTTTTAAGCCCCTTGAGCGACGCTATCCAAAAATAAATAAATGAAGTGTAAACAAGATTACAATTTGTTTTATGTGCACCAATTTGAAATATTCTGGATTTCAAACAATGAGATAGCAGTATGAAAGTCAGAATATATTTGTCCAGTTTTAAGCCCAAAACTGAGTGTTTCTAACAATCCTTGCCTTAATTGGTCAACAAAAGTAACTTGTTCGTTTCTTTAACATATTTGAAAGCATTGGTCAAAAGACAATATTCCATTTTTAGAGCACCAAAAGTGAAGTGTTGTTCTACTCTACGAAAGCCTTTAAAAAAAATTAGAACACCAAAATGAAATCGTGTAAGTTTGTGGGGTTCATTTTAACCACCGAATTGAAAATTTCCTAAGCTATGAAAGCTTCTAAAGATTCTTTTTAAAGCACTAATTGAAAAATTTTATAATCTAGAAAGTTTTTTGAACGTTCTTTTTAGAGCACCAAATCAAAGGCGTGCAAATTGTGGCGTTCATTTTAAGCACCAAATTGAAAATTTTCTAAGCTATGAAAACTTCTAAAAGATTCTTTTTAAAGCACAAATTGACAAATATTCTAATCTAGAAAGCTTTTTGAACTTTCTTTATAGAGAACCAAATCAAAGGCATGTGAGTTGTTGGGTTCATTTTATAGCACTAATTTCAAAGTTTCCTAATGTAGAAAGCTTTTAATCATTTGGGGCTTGGACTATTTGCCTTCTCTGCAATGAAAGTGTTAATTGTTTTTTATGTAAAGTGTACCATATCCTGGAAGAGTTGCACAAACGAAGTTAGAAAACACAAAAACATCCAAAAGAACACCCATTAGTGTCAGAAATTGAAAAACTACTTTGCAAATTTTGAATAAAAAATAACAGAACAAAAGTGAAACTTTAAGCAAAAGCGGCCCCTGTTATTTTTTGACAACTGCAATTAGGAAAAGCAAAATTGGCTCTGTAATGGGTGACTGTGTTCATAGTTTTCAAGAGCAGTCCTTTTTTGATGAGGCAGAAGCGGCTAGAAAAAGCATAAGTGACCAAAAAAAGAGTGAGTGCGATAAAAACGACAGAGCAACCCGTAAACTTCCTATAGCTTTTGCATGAATATTTTTTAAATGAATTTTTGGAACCTACAACTGTAAAACACACTCAAGTAAATGTTAATTCTAAGGACCATGGATCCCACCGGACATGCTAGAATGTGTAAGGGGGAAATTGATAAGCGTAATAGTCAAATATGAATGAATTGAATTTATCTAATTCAAATAAAAAGACTGTGATTCATTCCCATTACTCAAGAAATGAATGATATTGAAATTATTGAATGAATCATTGAACTTAAAGGAAAGCAATCAAAGAACATACAAATAATTCAATTAACTAATGGTGTTACCCATCTAGTGTCAAAGTGTATTCGCAATGATGTTGGATCGTTGTTGTATCAATGTGAAACCTCCATTTGTGTGTTGCAAAAGCTTCAAAGTGCGATGTTGATCGAAGATGTGTGTTGAAGTTCTCAAGAAATCAATTATAATCTCAGCATTACTTCATTGTGTAAAAGATGTCAATTATTCGATATTTTTTGAGAAGAAATGAGGTTGTTATAGATTTTGTGTTTCGAAATGAACGATCGAGATCGCGTAGTAGAATATCCTGATCAACGGTTCAAAACCATTGAGAGGAATTAGATAGGTAAAATTAGTGGATTTTGATTACGTAATTGGTGTGATTGAAGAAATCATGTTGAGTGTTCAGTAGGATTGAGGAAATAGATTGAATAATCTGTGGAATTGAAGAAATCATGTTGAACCTTAAGTGGGATTGAAGAACAGATGAATTAGTCAAGAATAGATCATGGATCAATCAGCCAATCAAAATGAGCAATTGATGGACCATAGTTTGTTCAATCATAAAAGTGGGTGAGGATAATTAATTAATTAATCATTTTGAATTGAACGTGCAAGTTATGTTTGACTTTTGCAAACAAAGTTGTATTTGTTTGTTTTGACCTTTTTGGAAGATGTTTGAATAATTTATTTAATTATTCAAATTTAGGGGATTTAAGTGATTTAAGTAAACTATTAAGTATTAAAAATTCAATTGATTTAGGGGAATAAGAGTAAATTAGCGACATAATTAAATAATTGATGTTATTTGATTAATCAAGAGGAATAAAATTAGATTATGACTTTATTAATTAAATATTTAATTAGTCAAAAAATGATGAAAAAGTGAATTAATTAAATAATATAATATTATTCAATTAATAAAGGAAATTAAGGTTTTTGATACAATTGATGTGAAATGCAGTGATATTAAGTGATAATAATGTCAATGATGAAAAAATGTCATTTAGGATGTGCGATTAACATTAGGTCATTTTCACATGTCTACACAACACATTAACAATGAGTGTCCAAATATGTCACAAACCTTAAGACAAGTTGAATAGGCCAATAATATCCCTGTAAACAATAGTAAAAATCCTCGAAATAGGTCAAATTGGCCAAATTTGGAAAATTTGGAAAATGGGCCAAAAAATGCCTACAAATTACAATTTTCTACCCAATAGGTAGATTGGTAGAGGGTAGAATGGGCCTCTACTAAAAAATAAATAAATAAATAAATACAATTTTTATGAAAAATAGGTATAATGGCCAAAAAAGTGTAAAAAATGAAAATTATCGAACAAAAGATATTTTTTCTATTCTTTTTTTATTCTCAAGTCTTTTGAACGTGATGGAAATGTCTGCTTTACTCCACAACAATTCGTTGATATAGTTGGAAACTTGAATCACTAAAATTAAGAAAGAACTTACAATTCAACACTTTGATACCATGTTGAACTCCATCACAAGACTAGACATAAATAAGATTTGTATGTTTGATGTTCTGTAATCCTGGATGCGCATTTTTGGAGGACACAATGAGAGCATCGAGAGGAGGAGATTGGGCCGCTATTAAAAGCATCAGATCGGTATTTCGTTCAACACTCCCTCCATCGATAGTGTCAGATGGTGCAATTTTGTGTGTTAGCCGCCATATGTGGATTATATATTGTCTTGTTACTTCCATGTCACTCTTCTCTTTATTGCAGGAAACTAACATTGTTGCGCACCACACTAAAGCGGCCTCCATATTATTAGTTTGTTTCTTAAAAGACCAGCAAACATGCATAGCCATAGTTATTGACTGGCAATGAGGTAGATTTTGTTTTTGGTTTCAGTTGGCTTGGTTGCGGCGCAGACTTCAACTTCAGTTTTGACTTGGTCTACACCTCCTACCAAGTCTTCATATGCAGCTTATTTTTTCAAAGGCCCTAGACTTGGGCTTATCCCCCACACGTGCCCCAAAGACTCGAGCTCTGTTATATAGGTTTTGTGACCCCACATTGTAAGGGATATGCAACCCCATAGACTGGGTCAAACTCCTTCATAAGTGGCTATTCATGTAAATAGCAATGGTCTGCTCAATAGCTCCAAGGAATGGTCAACCCTCAGACGTCTCCTCTCGACTTGGTCAAATAGTCGATGAGTTTTATTATTGTAGTGATAGTCACAATTAGTCTTTAAATTAGACTTTCCATGTATGAATAGCTTTTTATGCTAATAACATTTATTGTAATGTTGCAAAACTAGTCTAATTACGAACAATAAATTCAACAATTAGTGGTTATTCAATCGTTAAAACTGACATTTTTTTGCTAGAAACACTGTCAAACACCAATCAAATGTTTGTAAGGGTGGAGTTCTTTTATTTTACTGTAACTCTCAAATGGTAAGTCAAAATTTTGATTGTGAATAGTCATTGGAAAGCTCCTTCCGAGCCAGAGAATTTAGTGTTGAGACAATGTGAAAAATATGTTGTTTAAAACATATTTTATCTCCTTAAACAAGAAAACTTAAACTTTTCCAAGTGCAAAATTAGGCATAAATGATTATTGTATCTTTTGATTAGCTACTCACAATGAGTAATACTTTTGTTAAAAGTGAATATCACTTGCCCATTTCATTGAAAAACGATATCACACTCAATTATAAAGTGTCATTATTCATTGTATTGAAATTGTTATATGCAATAAAACATATAAAGTGTCAAGTCAGGGGGGACTAAAATAATAAAGGGAGGTTGTCATTGTCATTGTCCCTTGACCACTTTATATTTCTTCTACATTTCTTTCATGATTTTAAGTTTAACACTCAAAGAATGTGTGAATGACTAAAAAGAATGATTGAAAAGACGATCAACTCATCCACCATCATCTACTACATAAGTTTCAGAGACACTTCACAAAAAGAATCCAAAGATTCCTTCTAGCAGAACATCACTACTTGAATCAAAATTCAAAGGCACTTCACCGAAAGAATCTATAAATTATTTACATCACTTCTTTGAAACATGTTCTAAATCAAGTCTTCACATGGAGCATTTGAGCGGCATGCAAAGAAGTCATCATCATCTTATGGGGGGATACATAGTCTTTATCTTCATTATATATCATTTCTCTTTTGGAGAGGGGTTTTTATTTCCCACAAGGTTTTCTTTCCTTTTCTCCACTTCATGAGAAATTTGTTCATGAGTACCTAACATGGGACTCATCATTAGTTCATACATAACTCCCTAAGTTACACTCAAGAGGCCTGAGTGTTGGTGGAAATAGTGACTTTCCTAAAATAGTTAGCTATTATCCTACCTAGGAGAGTCATATTCACATTGCTTAAGTCTCCACTTAGGGACTTCTAGAGTTTTGTCTCACTTCATGTGGTTAAGACAATTGTCCTCACTTTGTGAGACACCTATTGCATGGTCACATGCCACTCACTGAACACTTTTCATGTGAGTTAACAAGTGTTCCATCTTTCAAGGGCTAGTTAGTCATTGTGTTTGAATTGACTACATTCACCACCTTGCTTACTTAAGCAAGGTTGTATTATATATTGCATTCAACTCTTGTATCATTCAATTGGGCTTAGTGTGCAAGTGTTCTTTGTGGAAGTTTTAGGTTTTTGTTGTTATGATCTTGGAAATCACAACACCATCTATTACAAACTTGGTCTAATAAGCATGCTTGCATTGAACCATCTTCCTTCCCTTAGGAAGTAAATTCAAATCCCAAGTGTGATTTTTGAGTTAGAAATCATATTCCTTCTACATAGCCCTATTCCACTCAAGTATGTTTGATGCCTCTTGAAATGTTTGTGGATTATAGGTAGAGGCTAAGAAAGCATGTGGCCTTTTCCAATAATTTGACCATATACATCTACCATCAATTAGACTTCCTACACTATCAAGTGTTTGTCTAACCCAAAGAGGGTGAGAATTTGGTGAGTGAGGTGCTAAAATATTATCCTCCAAACCATGTAATGAAGTAGATGAAGATGGCTTCCCATCACTATCCTCACGGTTAAAAGAAGACTCTACCTCAGGAACCTGTTGTGGATGATTGAAGTCATCATAAGAATCACCGAGTGAGTCCTCAATAAAAGGAGAAATTTCAAGTGTAGAGTCAGTAGGACTCCTCTTGAAACTTAATTTTCTCTCAATGAACAACTCATGTGTAGTTGGGTGGAGGATTTGATACCCTTTTACATCATTCAAATAACCTACAAAGATGTGAGGTTTGGATTGAGGATTCATAGCCTTGTGATGTTGTTGAGGTATGTGTTCCATAGTTAGAGATTCAAATACCTTGAAGTGCTCAACTAATGGTTTTCTTCCTTTCGAAGCTTCAAATGGAGTGATACCCTTCAAGGCTTTGTGAGGAACTCTATTCTATATATAATAAGCATAGTTGATTTCTTTTTCCTAATAGTGTGGTGTAAGACCTTTGGAGTGTATCATACAATCATCCATCTCTTTCAAGTATATGTTATTATGTTCTTCCACATCATTCAATTGAGGGGTATAATGAATTGTCAATTGCATGTTTATCCTCTTGATTGTGCAAAACTGTTCAAACTTAATGTTGACATATTCCCCCCATTATCAATTTGAGGAATTTTGATGATATTCCCTAATTTTTTCTCAAGTAGTGTCTTGAAATCTTGAAACTTTTCAAAGACTTAAGATTTTTATCTAAGAAAGTAGACCCATGTATATCTAGAAAATTCATCTATGAATGTGAGAACATGTCTTTCCTTAGTAGCTCCAAATATTGTGTTTCCCTCCAAGATTTGCCTTTGTCAATTTTTTCTTCAAAATACTTATGAAGGGTACAACCCTCACAAAGACCCTTAGATAATGTGTCTCTTGGAAATCCTATGACCATGTCTTATTGACTAATTTTCTCAAGATAACGATAGTCAAGGTGGCTTAAATGTCCATGTCATAATTTGCTAATCTCATTTGAAATGAGTAAGCACAACTGTCGGAGGAATATTAGATGCAAAATGTGAGAAGGTATATAACCTAGAATGGTGATCTTCCCTTCCCAAACCTACTAAATCATTGGTGTCCAACTCTCTAATCTCAATTGTATCTAGAGTAAAAATGACTCTCATGCCTTCCCCTATGTCATTAATCTGATGCATTTATAGGAGATTAGCTGCAAGTGAAGGTACATAGAAATTTTGTGAATGTTCCTCTTTCAACTTCAACAAACCCTCTCCCTATAATTGAAGTTGGAGTATCATCACCCAAGGTGATAGTAGGCATGCTAGAAGGCTCTAAGGATGAGAACTCAACCTGTAATGAACTTGTGTGGTGTGAAGCACCAGAGTCAATAATCCAAGGTAAAGATGATGTGAAAGTTGTAGCAACTAGAGCCTTGCCCTTATGTTTCCCTTTATCCTTAGCCTTAGTTGATTCCTAGTTTGATGAGAATGGCTTGATGGACTCAAGGAACTCTATGTTGTTCTCTTGAAGAAGATGAGAAATGTGGTCAATTCGTTTCTTCATACACTTGTGCTCATCATGTCCAATCTTCTTACAGTAGGCACACAAAACTCTTTACTTCTTAAGTTTCCCCTAATTTGAAGAGCTTTGACTATAAGGTTCAGAGAAATTTTTGTTCTCTCTTAGTCTCCTTAGCCTCCTTGTACTTTTGTTGTGATTGCTTCTTCCCTTGGTTTAAAGCCTTTTGTTTCCCATTGCAAACAATAAGGGCTTGAGATTTTGTAGACTTCAACGTTCCCATCTTAATTAACTTATATTGCTCCCTAGTTAGGTTGGAAATAGAGTCATCTAAAGAGGGATTTTTCCAAGTGGCACCCATAGCACTCTTGGTGAAGTAGAAGTTTGAAAAAACACTGAGTAATTGGGACCTAGCTTGGATAGAATAGAAAGAACTAACTGATCATTTTTTCTCTATTCCACATTTCTTAAGTTGCAAACTCGATGATTTAAGTCTGATGAAAGTCTTCTAAGGTGTCAAAATAACTAGGACTCAAACTAATGAGCTCATTCCTCATCTCATCTTGCTTTCCAAATATTTTTTCTAAAGGCTATCCAAATGTCATTAGGTGTATTTAAAGCTTCAACATGAAAAACAAGTTTTGATCACATTTTTTGAACCACTTAACTTTAGCACTCTCATCAAAAGGTTCTTTTCAGTCCCCATTGTCAGTCTATATATCACGTTCTTTAGTATAATTTGTACCTTAGTTTTCCATTGATGGTAATTAAATTTCCATCCATGATTTGGGTTGATTTATTGCAGAAAAATACAAGGGAAATTTTTGAAAAATAGAAGAAGTGTACACAACACAAGAACACACCCCCCCTTAATTCAGTAGTAGAGATCCCCCCCCAAAAAAGAAAAAAAAATGGCACTTTATAAATTTAGTGTGTAGGCAACAACAATTGGAACGAAAATAGTACTTTTAAATTTTAGTTTGGAATTGTGTTCAATGGATTGGGCATAAAAAAATAATCACTTTCAAAAAAATAGCACTCAATTTTAAGTTGTCAATCAAAAGTTACATCAATTTTAAAATTTGCCTAATTTTCCAAATTTACAAAACCATGTCTTTAAAAAACTTGTTTTCACAAATTTACGAGGGAAATTTTTGAGAGAATGAAGGTGAATTTTAAGCACCCTTTGACAAATTCTGACCATACCATGTAACCAAGGGCTTGTCTTCTTTAGAGGCTCTCTTTAACAGTCTTCACTTTGCTATGTTAAGCGGGCAATACAAATGTCTTGCCCGAATTCGAACACTTTGCCTATAATTCCAACGCCTTTGCTATGCACAGTGCAAAATTAATCAAGAAATATAAATATTTCAATGTCAATCACAAAAATTTCAACAAGAATTCAAAGAGATTTCAATGCCAGTCACAAATTTGCTGCAAATACAAGGATCAATTCGAACTTTGCACGCAGATTCAATACACAACACTTCCAAACATATTCAATACATAGCAACTTCCAATTTCTAAGTGGATTCAAACCAAAATTTATTAAAACTATCTATTGACAAAGCCTAAATTTAATTCAAATTTGAACCAGAAATCTAAAATTCAAACCAGACATGGAATTGACTAGCTCTATGGGGCAATAAACCTTGGGTTACTTCCATGACGTAATGCAAAAACCTCCATGAATCCATACAAGGGGATTTATTTTTCAATACTTACATAGACATTCAAAAATACAGTATTACAAATTCAAACCAATAATCTAACTCAGTCAGCTTTGATACCATGAAAATGGAGTCAGGAAAACTGCACAAAATACTAGTATTGAATCAACCAAATACAAGAGATTGCAAGTTGAATTGATGGACTCGTATTCATCAAACGATATGTATATAAAGAAACTTTGAGCAAACCAAATTCCAAGTAGAGAAAATTATGTTCAAAATTCATAACAAATTAAGAGTTAACTACCTCTCTAACTACCAACTTGCTGCCTAAGCAAGTGGTTAACCTACAAAGTAAAATGGCCTAAATAAATATAAAATTTGAATTTTACACCAACATATTGATGATAACTATTGGAAATAGAAATAGATATTAATTACATATTATATTTTTCTCTTTAGAGATTGCTTGACTATCGATTTTATATTTAATTAGATATTATTAGATAATAAAATAAAGCATATTGATTTTCTATAATTAGGGTTTCATAGAAAGCAAGTAGTTGAATGAATTATAGGATTGAACAATTCTAAAAGAATAAAGAACTTTAGAGAACATTATTCACTTAAGATTTTAAAAATCTAAGAGAATTAAAGAAGATTGCCTATGAAATTTGAAAGAACTTTGTAGAGAGAGTAAAGGTCTTTAGTTCATATCCAACAAGGATTTCAATTAAATTATTAAAGGTTGGATCTTGATAATGAAATTTCTTATTGGATTCTATTTTAATTTAGATTAAAATCTAGTTAAATATGAATTTAAATTTGGAATATTGTAGAGATAGTAAAGGCTTTTACTTCACATTCAACAAGGATTTCAATCTTGATCATGAAATTTCAAACAATAACATGTTTCAATTTTTATTTGAATATACTTAGATAAGAATTTGCATGTGTATTGATTGAAACTAGGTTGCTAGAGACAAAAAAAACTAGTAAATAAGAAACTATTGATTTTTGAGAATTTAGCATAATGAATCTAGGGGAGAGGGGCCCATAGTGGAGCACCCTAACTTTGTGTATCTCAAAATCCTACTTGGAAATTTCAAATCACTCCCAATTCTGTACAATAGTTTATTCGGCAACTCATGTGCTTCTATATTTCATTTTAGGGCCACATCATCAAATATGATGTCACATCAGCATGTTTTTTTGTTGAAGTATCCAAAAAGGCCCAAAAAAAAAGTGAGATCGATAGTGGTGCACTAAGTCATGTTTTATTGGTGTGCTGATATGGTATCACATGATTTGTCACTTTGCATACTTTATGGATAAAAAGTGTTTTGCAATTGGATATTAAAGTGCTCCACTATGGGGCCCACTGAGAATTACTTCTATCCCCACTATTGGACCCTGCTCCATTATGGGCCCCTCTCCCCTATATAGAATTTAAATATAATAAATTTAGATAATGTAAAAATGTTATTTTGTTGATTTAATTAGAATTTAGAATCTAAATCCAAACTCTATATTTGGTGTAAGAAAAAGTGTTGTACAAACCCTAAAAGTTGAATTGACACATTTGGAAATTTAGTCAAAACAAGACTAGAACTTGATTCCAAATGATGAAATTAGATTCATGAATGTTTGAAATTTTATTTTAATGCATGTTATATGATTAATTTGATCAATTTTAATGGAATAGGGATTTGGTGAAAATATAGTCTAAAAAACATGTTCTCATCAAATTGAAGATTTAGGGTTTGGCAATTTGATTGTTTGATTATTGTTCATTTTGTATTATGGGAAATTTAAAAAAATTATTAACTCAAGATGGTTTGTGTTCTACATGTATAAGAACAAAAAAGATTCTTATTCCTTTTTTTGTATTTTTTGTATTTGAATTTTAGGTTGTAGAGAGGTCAATATAAACTTTGTCATATCCAAGTAATTAAATATTGAAAATTATGTTTACAAGGCTCTAACACCCAAGCTTGGCCCTAGTGCCTATATGACACCTTGTCCTAGTGCTAGAGCCCACACTTACACCATGTTCTAGCACAAGACTCTTCTTTAGCATCCTATATTAGCACTAATATCTACAAAAGAGCCCTAGTCTAGCACTAAATTTTATATGATTTCCTATCTTTTTCCCTAGTTTCTATACTAGCCCTAATGTCTACATTGGCACCCACAATACTAGTGACCTACGTTGATTTTTTTTAATTTTATTTTAGTACTTCAAATTATGTTGATGTATGATTTCTAGAGTTGTACCAAAGTTTGTCATATAATAGTGTATGTTTTCTTTAATGGAAATGACTGTATGAAAGCATATGATGAAATTCCTTACTAATATCTAACTTTTACCTATACAATTTCATGAAATTGTTTCTCATTTGGGAGCTATAGGTAGTTTTGTGTGTACTAGGTGTGACTACATGAACCTTAGTTGAATCTCAATCTCTATTCTATAACCTCAACTTAATATGATTGAGTTGTCTTGGGAGTTTGAGGTGTGGGTAGATAAGTATCATTGTAGTGGAATGATGAGTTGTGATATCATTTGCTATACATTACATCTTAAAGACCTAGGAGATCAATTTCTTCTTAGACATGTGTATGGCCAAAGAATACTCTTCTCATTATATATACATGCTACATCACATTAGCCATGGTGGAATAGAGGATAGAGATTCTAGAAGTTTATGCATTATGTCATGTGTCTCCCTCATGTGCTAGGAGATTATTTATATGAAGACCTATGACTCATCTACAAGAATACATGTTGGTTATACCTAGGAGGTAGGATGCCCTATGGGTGATTATAGTTTTTTGTCCTTCTACAAGGGTGAAAATGCAAGGGTGTTTCCCACTTCTAAGGGATCTCATTTTTTTCTTGAAATCACATTATTTAAATGTGTTACATAAGCCTAGGGGGTTCAGTTTAAAGGGTGAGATCAAACCCCCTTAGATAGAACCCCTAGGCTTAAATCAAATCCCAATGAAGTCTCCTTTGATCCTATCAAAATGCTAACAAACATTAATTTAACTTCACTTCTTAGGGGAACAAATGAAGTCATTTGAAAACACCATTTTGCAAGTACACAGCCCTAAATGTTATCAAAAAAGTATGTATGAATTATGTTTAATTTTTTTATAATGAATAGGGATCCATTACCAAAAAAAAAAACCCAATGATCTATATTCAAGGAACTAGGAAAATAACAAACTTTGTCAAGAAGAATGCACTACAATCTATATGGATGCCCTTATTTCAATGAAAAATAATTTTGATACATACACTAAAAGAAATGTGTTGTGATATAACATAGATGTAATTTTTTTGTTCATACCAATTTAAAAAATAACAAGAAATAAATATTCAATAAAAATTACCAAAAATATCCACATAGTACAGATTGGATTTAATCATCTAATTTTCAACAAATTGTGGGAAAAAATGTCTAATAAAATATGCACTACGATAAAATGCCACTCAATAAAAAATAATTGAAAAAATAAAAAATTGATTAAAAAAGATAGAAATAATTCATCTAAAAATTCGAAAAAGAATTAAACAAATTCTATGTTGTAAATGCCACAATTCATTAGTTTACATCATCCACTGATTCTTGACCATTCATTATGTATAAATCACACAATGTGCTAAATGCTAAAAATTGTTGATTTTGTTGGCCCAATAATGCTAAAATGTGGGGCACGCTTTGTGTTGTCACCCACAATTGAGTTATATAGACTAGTTGATGGGAAATGGATCTTGGTGTTGCTTAAGATGCCTTTAGGAACTAACGTGTTTACTAATATTCATTGCCCCTAGTTTGGTGTGGTCTTGTTGAGATATCAATTTAGATGGTTCTAGGATTGTGCGTTATTTGATAACTTAGAGGAGAAACGGGTTATAGGTTGTATGTCATTGGGAGTGGACAATCATGATTAAATCCACGTCATTCCAAATTGTGTGGCGTGTTGTACTTCTTGTCTTTGTTCCTTATTGTTTTCTATTCATGTGATAGTACATCTTGTGATCAATCTTGAGTGTGTACTTTTGATTAACATGTATTCTTGTTTGATTGTTTGGTGTGTAATTTTGTATATCTTGTTTATATGTATTTTTATGTCAATTTTAGGAGTGGTCTATGTGGTTTGTAAGAGATTTTGTGCTAAAGTGTTAAGAAATCATATAGTATGGGATGTGCATGATGTTCTACCTTGAGAATAATGGAATAATTAAGATGTATAACATTGAAAAAAGGATACACTCGCAGTATAGGATATCAGTAGTGTCCATTTCAAAGTGTTGTATAGTCTTGTGAAATATACAGTTAGTTATCATTGGCCGATTGTGTTTTTTGTGTTTAGATATGAAATATGTATGAATGTTGTTAATTCTAGATGAGTATAGTAAATGTTGAAAAATTCTACATAGATGTTTGTAATGTATTATGATATGTTGGATAATGTTGTTAAGTGTTGTGAATATTGGCAGCTTAGATTGATGTTTTTTGATAATGAGCATGTGAGTTGGAAATATGAATATGTAAAGAATCTAAGAAATATAAACATGGTATACTTGTTACCTAATGCTTCATGGACTATGAGCTACTTATTTATTTGCTTCAAGCCAAGTCGATGGTTGGGGAGGATAGGATTCCTTCAATGTGTGGGTTCATATCACTTTCCCTATACACAATTGGAGCATTGGGTGCAATTGAACAATGCTACAATGGATATTTGGATATTGCATATTGATTTTTAATTTACATCACCACTACATATTGGTTACATAATGCATGGTGCCTATTTGGTTGCATACAATTCAATGGATGTATTATTAGATTCAATAGAATTGTGAGCTTATTGTACTTATGGATATTATTGTCTAATTATAACAATATATGGATGCAATTATTGTAATTGGTTTGTAAAAGAATTTCACTGGAATATATCTTAGAGTTGTTCCTTGTTCTTGCTATGGATTCATTAACTTAATCTTATTGAAGTATGATAAATTTTAAGGTTCCCTTTTTGGGGTTGTTACAATGGGAATTCTCTTCAAAGGCCTCATATAATTCTTTTCACATATCATATAGCCCCTTTTCTACTCCTGGTATTAGTAGTTCAACCTTAACAAAATGATCTACCAACAAAATGACTCCATAACAAGTGTCCTTCAAGCACAACTACAGTACTTCTCCATGCATATCTAAAATGTTGTAAGATTTTTTGAATGTTATCCCTATAATTCAATCTTGAGTAATGTCCAAGTTAACCTTTCTCATGTATTAGGTGTGGTGGTGGGTACAAGATTCTACAATTTCTCTTCATCCCCAAATCACATTGCAAGTATCTTTTCCCAATTGTCAATGCCAAGTGGGACCAACTACATGGAGAAAAGGAACTATGTGATAGAGAACTTTTATAGGATTAAATTTTGATGGGGCCTTATTCACTCAATGGAACCATAGTTATTATCTTCCACACACATCTATTTATTATGTAATAATGTGTATGCACCTAAATACTGTGAAATATGTAACAATTATAAGCTCTCATTCATTTCCATGTTTATATTAAAGCATCTTATGCATTATCATGGAAGATTATGAGTACTCTACAAGGTAGTGATGATTTTTTTTTTGTTTCCTCAAGGAACTTTCAAATTAGGCATATCTTTAAAACATCCTCCTAAATCATTTTACCATGTCTCATATAGCTTTGCTACAAGTAGATGACCAAATTGTCACAAGAGTCACAATAGTTTTCAAGGCTAACAAGTGGCTATGTACCATATTTTTTCTCTAGATTGGCACTAAAGTATTAATAAAGTTTCTTAATTATTCTCACGATAATGAACTCTACAAACTTGGAGATTTTTGTAATGAACTGTGACAAGGCACTAAAAGTGTGCTCATTATTGAAAATTAACCCAACCCATGTTTTTCACATCCCCTCTTTCCCTCACACTTCCCACCTCATCTTCTCTTACCATAACTTCTCTAAAACATATACCTAAACCTAAAGTCACTTAGATTATGACACTACCTTCTCTTTCAAATATGTTAAGCACACACCCAACTCTGCTTACAAACCCAAGCCTTGGGTCAATCTTGTCTCTCTATAGTTCTCCACTTCTCCATTGTTACCCAAGCAATATATTTCACTATAAAAAATCTAACATCATTCCTTCAACATATCTAAGAACTAGTTTTTTAAAAACAATATGAAACTAGTATGTAAACAATATGGATCAATAACTCATTTGGTTAAAATACTAGTTTTATATTGACTAGTTTTTGTTTACATACCAATCACATAAGATAAATATTGTCCTTTAAACGAAATCTCAAAATTAGCAAACCACTATCTTAACCTTTCTTTCCATTTAAAACTTTGGAAAAGAATCTAGTACAAATATCGACAATCTTACCCAACACATTCCAATTCATTCATTATCAAAATATCACAAGTATTTTGGGATTCCTTTCTTAGAGGCAATAAAGTGTCTTCATATGTTTCAAAGTTGATGGATGTTTAGGGTTGTAGTTCATGTATAACATTTTTAATTTTTTGTTGATACAATTACTCAAATTTATTGTCTAGATGATTGCTTTATAAATTCTTAAACATAGGTCTTTCTTCATATAAGACTACATTTATTGATCATCTCCTTGACAAATATTTAAATTTCTATTCATTAAAAAAACTGTGATATTTAAAATCTAAGAAATATAATACGAATGTCAATAATATTTTATCAATTAAACTTGTTTCACAAATCAAAATTCCTTCGCAAATTTACTTTATTATCATTTAAAATTAAAACATATTTTAAAAAATCAAATAAAATGATACAACTTAAAAATTAAATTATTTAAATATTTAGAATTTTCTATTCAATCTTATTTTGGAGATTAAAATATTTAAAACATAAAAATAAAAATTTAATTTAATTCCGAAGAGAACTGAAATACAATTTTCACTAGTTAAGATGAGAGGCCAGATAAAGAGTTAAGAGGTAATGATAGTATATTATGGCATGATGATCGAGAGGATACGAGTGCAAAGCATGGGAATTGTGACACCGGATGAACAGAGATCAGGTAAACACCAACGGTATTTGTTTTAAAATTAAAACTAAATAGTTTCGTTATCTTTAGAATATATATCGTACCATAGTCTTGTTGGCCTGTGCACTCCTTTTGTGAATGGCATTCCTAAACAAACTACATTCATGTCTTTAAATAAAAACCATTTCATTGAACAAAGAAAAGTTTCATGAAAACAATTAAAAAATAGCGTCTACAAACATGAACCATTAACCATACGATCAAGCTTTTCGAGTGCAACCGCATTCCTCTTCTCCCATAGACAAAATGCTTGCGTCCTTGCAGTAAAGCAGGAATATCAACAACTTCAGCCTACATTAATTACTTACATTCTTTCATTCATGAAATATTTGAAGGATACAACAATCTCCAACAAAATTATAATCAATACAAAAATAATACAGAACACAGAAATTGACACCGGAAACCTCAATTCATATTGACCATTCATAGAAATGTATATTTATACAAGTTTACATCAAACGGAATCATTTAACTGTTGTCGCCCGTAAATAACTGTTTTGTAAACTATACTGATTACTGATTACACAATGTTTATTATTTATCCAACAATATTCATGAACCAACAAATATTTTGCTCCAGATTTTCCCGAAAATGACTTATAATTCTGCATAATACATTACACACGTGCTTGACTAGCAACTGTGAAGCAAGATGAATTTCCACAGGGCCCAGCTTCGTGGCTTACACCAACCTCATCACCATACAACTAACTGAACGATAGAAAAATCTAATGTATCTGGAAATCTCTTTTCACCTACATACTAGTTATGGAGTTACAGCACAGCTTGAACCAGCAACCACAATATATCACAACAGCATTGTAAATGAATATCAAGACTCAGCTTGATAAGCCACAACCACGAATGTGATGATAGCACATATTCCACCTTCCATCTTCAAGAGCAGTCAATATATTTGGCCTTCTTGTAATTTTCCTTAAAGAGTTTTAATCCCTCATTACCATACTGCATCAGCAGCCCAGCCAATAATAAGATGGTAATGAAAAATATTTCATGCCTTTCACAGAAGCAAGGCGGGCTCTTAGTGTTATTGGTTCATCTTAAGCTCAACACTAATTTGGCACCACTGAACCTTCTGGCCTAAAAAGCTGTATGCTAAGAAGTCCCGAAGCACTTTGTATAGATACTTCATTTGCAAACAAGCTTCAAAGACGTGCTAAACGAATAGATCATTGAGCTGGGGAATTCGAGGCATCAGGAAATCTGTTAGTGATACGAGATACATATTTAATAATGGTTGGATCTGGAGATTGACGGAGGCGCATCAGAACTTGGAAGAATTCAGGTGAGCGAAGAAATTGTCTACATGGTGCATGGATGCACATATTACCCAGGGAAAAAAGGGCTATCTTGAGGGGTGACTCACTGCTTGCGTCCCTTCTTCCGGGTGTTAATGCAGTAGCTGAGTAATCTGAGATTACTCTCAGTAATGCCTACACAGATTACAGGAAAAAAAACACGACAAACAATAAAATTGACAAATTAATAATGTGCATTTTAAAAAGATCTAAATGGATGTTTTTCTAACATGTAAATACAAGTTTGATGTTCTAACCTGCATGGCCCCCTTGGATATTATGTCCTCACATAGTCTGCTTGAATTTCGCACAAGATTGCTTAAAGCACCTGCAGCATTCGCTTTAGTTTTGTCTTCTTCCTCTCCAAGCAAGAGGTTTGTAAGATGCGGTATAGATCGTCGGAGTTGGTCATATAAATAATCACTATGATAAGCAGCATTGCCAACCTAGTTTTCAGAAGTATTGTCCAATTAGAGTCCATAAAGCATAGAATTCTCAATAAGAAGATATTTTCATATCTAAGTCCTACCGCAAAGCAGGCAAATTTTCTGGTGCGCCTGTCTGGGTCTGCACATCTATCAATGAGAAGATTAATAATATCATGCTTGAGCTGCAAAAACAACATCTGTCAGTGTGCTTTCTAATAACAAAATACATGAAAGCTTGCACGCCTTCAGTGAGAGACCCCAGAGACGGTAAAGGAAAAGGGACTGTCAAAACAACGAATGCATATGGAAGAGAAATATTGATCCTCTAGTTCAAGAAATATATGACTCACAAGAAAATCATAGAAATAAGGTGTGTGACGACACATATTGCCCAAGGCACTGCAAGTTTTTGAACGTATATTGGCATCATCATGGTTCAAGAAACATTTCATTGTCCCAAACAAATTTGCTTTTTCTATTGGTTCATAGAAGTCCTGCGTCAATCATCAAAAGGTATCAAAATTGTTAAGGCTAAACAAAGTCCTTATTGTAAAAGGTTTCACTTACTATGAGAACAAAGTAGCAGTGGACACAAAACTAAAATGCAAACATGAGAAGTATGAATCTTACTTTTGACATTCGAGCCAAGTCTGAGATGATCATCAAAAGATCCAAAATGACTTCCTTAGGACATGCGCTATCAAGCACCATCCCTATTGTGCTGGGGGTCAGGAGACTGCTTTTGACAAGCTCGACAGCAAGGGTCTTCGAGCTAACCATTTTAGCAATAAGAGCAACAGGCCTTCCATAATCTGTTGCTTCCAAATATTCCAAGCACTTCAGAAGAGGAGCAACAACGCCAACCTGGTTTTGACCAATAGATAAAATGCCTGAGTTTAAGTAGTTCAAAATCTCATTTGTTAAAGAGCCTGACAAAAACTAACCGATGTTAGACCATTCCCATCCTTACAAGCTCTTCTTAACATGTCCTGGGAACATCATTATGTATAAGAATTTCTTGATAATTAAATAGTTTATCTTTTATCTTCTATATCATTTATTGACAAAAGGAGAGAGAGCATCTAGAAAAAACATTGATAACATGGATGTATTTTTCTATAAACTTTCTAACTACAGCTTGTGTTAAAACTGTATCAAACCTCAAGAAGCATTTGTGAATACTGAGGCATACTAGAAGAAACCGCCTTTATGATATCCACATTTTCACTGCCCACTCTTCCACCTGGAGAGCTTGAGTTAAGAAGCAAACCACTACCGATAGATGCAGATGTTGAAGGTAAACCGGGAGATTGCTGAGAGATGATAAAAGGAAATGCCAAAATATTAATGATTTCATTCACTAAGTTTCTCAAACCAGCACTGCCCCCACCATGCCCATCCCAAGATTTCAAGTACTTGAGATGTGTTTCATTCATCAATCCTATGATTAAACTGAGAGGCTCTCTCTTTAAGAGAACATCACGGAATGCGCCACCAGTTAAGCACTGTGCTATTACCGACAATGCCCAAACAACACCTGTTGGAGAGAAACCAACCTTATCCTCTAAGCAATTACCTACTTCATGGTTTATCTTTGAAGGCCCATCTGCCAACAGAGAAATAAGTAGACTGGGAATACCATTTGAGCATGCTTGCTCTACAGCCAGTGGTCCTCCCCATTTAACTCGTGTTTCAAGTAAGCCAACACAACCATCTCTCAGTCCGTGCCAATGTGTGAGCATACCAATTCCACTGCTTACCACAGCCCGCTCGTCTTTCCTATCGCATGCCTTTGATTCTGAAACAAAGGGTAGCCTGAGATGGCCACGTATTGTGGATGTTGGAAGAATCTTAGCTAATGCAATTTCAGCTACAGATGATGAGTTGATAGGTCCGTGTGCATCATGTTCAAGGGACAGGATAGAAGCCAAAGCTAACATAGCTGCTACACAGCGATGTTGAGGAAAAGCACCAGTTGACCAATCATCAGAAGAAGATTGTTGAGCAAGTACTTCAAGACGAAATCGCTGTTTTGGTTGAGATGCAGTCAAGACACAGGAAGCATTACGCCTTCCACACAACTTCAACCCCTGCGAAATGGTTGCAAGAGTAAGACATATATGTAGAATAACAGTCTCTTTACTGGAATATTTGGCTGCATTATCTGATTCATTAGAAGGTGCTTCTTTATTGGAAGTTGATTTACTGTGTAGTGATAGCAATTGAAACATAGTCCCAACAACAGTTCCATCTCCACCTCCATTCACAGCACTAGATACAGGCTCTTGAACTGGTATACCACATAATACATCACAAGCAGAGGCATTGTAAATGCAGCAACGCATGAGAACCTGAAGAAATCATGTGCAAATTTGGAATCAGTGCAAAATTAGAGAGGATATAAACTCAATTAGCTGATTACTAAATGAAAAACTCTTTAACATTCAATATTGCTTATATGCCCATTTAGACTACATGATATTAAGTACCACAAATAAAAATTGGTTGTTTAGAGGAGAACGGTTCTTTAACAAGTTACCGAAATATTTACATTCTATGGCAATTAATGCAATAAACTAGAGAGAAAATGAGTACCATTCAGCAAGACATTTAGTACACCTTACAAGAAAAAGAAAAATATGCAAAAGAAGGCGCAAGGGAGGGATAAGGAAAGACTAAAAATTGGCACCAGTGTTATACACTAAGTTGAAGAATAATTGAGAATGACATACAGGTGAACAAATAGAATATGGACAGTTCACTTAACTTTTGCCTGTCCATGGACAGTTCCTTGTTTGAAAAATATAATTTTACACAATCTTCAAACCATTCCATTCCAAATTATGAAATTCCATTCAGTACTTGAATTAAAAGCAGACTTCTGGAATAGATGATTATATCATCTTAATATTCAAGAGTTATTATCTACATTCCTAGAGAAAAAATATAACCTGACCTTGAAACATAGGCTAAACGAATTAGACTAATGGCCCTGTTCCAAAAACATTTGCCACATCAGTAAACTGAGAACCTATGCTACCCCAAGTTTCCAAGACGGGGACAGCAAGGGATGGAGGGATGTGTTTCGGGGTCCCCGATTTATTGGGCCATTTTTTGGGACAGCTTATAGGGAAAATTTAAAAATTCATATGATAACATTGATAAAACATTCATATATACAGTATAGAACCTTAATACATAACATTTGTGTTAAATTGAGAGTTCGCATGAGAGTTGAACAAATTAGTAAATGTCAAAACTCAATTTGTGTGTGTGTACAAAAAATTTAAAAATATATATAATTGCAAATACATTTGATATATCATACAATATTATATTTTATAATAATAATGACATTTGAATCTTTGATAGTATGATACTTCATCATTGATCAATGATATTGTGATAGTCATAAAGATAATTGTCTAAATTGTAAGTTTTTGGTAACCACTCCTAGACCCCCTTTGTAATCAAATTTCTCATGTGACAAGAGATCTCAATAACTAGTAGAGGTTGGGAGTGGAGACCCCAATGGGGTCGAGGGGCGGCACTCCTGGCTCACTCCTTGCTACAATACAAGGCGAGGTAGAGGGGCAAAGCACACACCACTTGTTGGCGTAAAAACTAACACCTCTGGAGTGCAGGTTTGTATAGACAGCTATGCACACTGCGTAATGAGTGCTCTTCAAATTAGGAGGGGAAGCTCCCTCGTTGTGCTTAACAAAAATGCTTGAAAAGGGAAAAGTAATCTAAACTATCTCCTGTCTTTTTGTCTCAGCTGGAAGAGGCACAAGGTTAAGAAAACCAAGAACATTGCAGCTAAGGATTTTCTGGTTTCGCAGATCATTAACTACAACTAAGCTAACTACTTAAACTCTATCCAGTCTCCTCAAGAAAACAGAGCATGAGGAAACGGAGCAAGGTTTGATTATCAGACAATAAACAAGTATAGACTCTCAACTTGAAGGCAAGGTGGCACATCTATTTGCTCAATCTAAACAAGTTTATTGATAACATCACACGATAAACTGAATACGGATTCTCTACTTGAAGGCAAGGTGGCACAACTATTATCTCAATCCGAATAAGTTTATTGTTCACAACACCATACGATAAACAAGTGCAGATTCTCTACTTGAAGGCAAGGTAGGCACAACTATCATCTCAATCTGAACAAGCTTATTAGGCACAAAACAGATTTACAAATTTACCATGACAATCTCATGAAACCCTATATGGCATAACAATTGATCATAACAGTAAAAGACTCACAAAACAGATTTATCATCACAATCGCTTGAAACCCTATGTGGCATAACAATTGATCACAATGGTAAAGATACACAAAACAGATTTAGCTAAAACTATGGGAAGAATTTACCATGATAATCGCATGAAACCCTATGTGGCATAACACTTGATCAAAATAGTAAAAGACTCACAAAACAGATTTATCATCACGATCGCATGAAACCCTATGTGGCATAACAATTGATCATAATGATAAAGATTCACAAAACAGATTTCCCTAAACTATGGAAAGAATCCACCATTACAATTGCATGAAACCCTATGTGGCATAACAATTAATCGTAATAGCGAAGACACATGAACAAATATCAAAAGAGCAATATTGAGGGCAAGGTAGGGCAATATATTTCTTCTCAAGCAAAAGTTATCACAAATGAGCAAAAGCTCTTATTTATATACATCAAGGTGTAGGGAACCCTAAAATCACCTTGAGTCATCTACAGTCTTGCAATGCATGCAAGATTCGCTGCCAAGCCCTAATGAAGTAAACTATACAGTTAACTGGAAAGCTACCGTTAGTTAACCGGAACATCTAATCTAAAAATGGACAATTGTGCGAGCATGCATGTCCTTATTGAAAGCAAGTTAACTGGAAGACTACCATCAGTTAACGTAAAACCCTAAATGAAACTCCAAGTGAATAAAGTAAATCTCAGAATAGATATGCATGAGACAAGACAGCGAGTTAACTTGAGAAAATAACACCAAGTTTAACTCCTGTGTAAAATGTCTATTCTGAGAGGTAGGAACTGAAGTCTACTGATTGTGATCTCGAACAATCAATCCCTCAACGAGGCTGTCAACTGCATCAGCATCTAAATGTCAGCAACTTGAGCAATCTTGGCAAACCCAAACTAGCATTTCACTGTCTCATAGCTTTGGTGGCTCCGTAACTGAAGTGATGACCATTATCTCTTATGCGGCTTGATGCAAATCGGTCTCAGCTTTTCTAACGAAATCATGAATTAAGACCGATTTGGTCTTGAATTCAGTCTGTGTGTACCGTACTCCGAAAAACTCGCCTGTTGACTGTGAGCACGGCTATATTCTGACAACTTTTCTGGAAAACTAAAAATAGCCTATCAAAGGGCAATTTTCACGGAAAAATCTGAGATATGGGTTTTGTCCAGAAAAAGATTCTAAGACAACCCAGAATGTCAGATTTGCGAAAATTGGACTTCTACTCGATCATGCAAGGAATTTTCAGTTGAGAAAATTAGAAACTCGAGAACTGATGCTCTGGAGTAAATTTTCCTGAAAAATTCTAGCACATGGGTTTTCTCGAGGAAGCTATTCTGAATCAACCCAGATGGTTTGTTTTGCCAAAATCTACCATTTCTTCAAACATGCGAAAGAATTTAAGACGAGAAATAGAAGAATTTAAGATAGAAGAATGAGGTTTTGATGCTTTTCTTCTATTAAAGTCGCCATTCTGCCTTGAATTTTGCCGATGAATCTGGACTTGTACCTGCAAAGAAAGTGTTTTGATGTCTTCACCGATGATTGCTTGATGAAGAATTTTCCTTTGGTTTGCTAAAATTCGCCTTTGCTCTGAAAATACAAATTGCCTTGAAGATACGCCTTTGCTTTGAAGAAATATGAATTTTGCTTGAAAAATATGAATTTCTCTTAAGAAAAACGAATTTCTCTTTAGCTTTATGAATAATAAATGAAGATGGCGCCATGTTTAAATAAGAGAAAATTCGCACCAACTTGTTGACTGCAAGATTTAAAACCTCAGCTGAAAATAGAAGGCTTCTAATTGGACCCCTTTCAGTTTCACTGCCACTGACTCGAAGTTTGAATTCAAATAAATAATAAAAAAAATATTTATTATGCAATAGCAAAGGCGCCAAAAATAGAAAATCACCACTCAATGCTAAAACATGCAAAATATTTGAAACTCCGGTTGACAATTGAATGAAGCTTTAGGCTTCACCGTTGGACTTCACCAATTCCGAAAAGTCATCTCTTGAGCTCATAGGCGTCCATTTGCTCAAGATATTCCACTTTTTATTAACTTCCTATTTTATAGCTGACGGCAAAGTCACGACTGGCCAACTTCAACACTGATTTCTGAGTGACCGGAAGATGCTGAGATTGAACTGGAGAATTCATCGGAAAGCCTACTGAACAAGGAAGAAATGTCTGCTGGGAGACACTACTGCAAAATCCATCATTTAACACCCTGAAAAATTAGGCGTCCCTGATTAAATTCATTTACCGGTTCCAGACTTAAACCATTTTCCTAAACTGCCATCTGACACTTCAAACGGCTGCTGACGACGAATGGTGAACCCTGCTGACAGGAAACCAAGCTCACTGCATGCCTGGAGACATTCTGCATCCAACGGCTATACGCATGACCTCTGAAAAGTTCATTAACGGCCTCAAAAGTGAAAGCGCCCCTGGCTCTTAGTTGCACTGATGTCATTTTGACGAAGATTGAACTTTCATCCAAATACCCTACTTCGACCTCTGATATTTGGAGCTGGGATAACCCAATTCGAACATTATCTGTTTTAACGGACAGCCAAAAGGGCCCACAAGAGAAGTCTCTGGAGGTGATGAAGCAAGAAAACTGCTTCTAAGACCTCAAAAACTCCAGTGCGTATTTTATTTAAAATAACCGCTCCAGCCTTGGCCATTTTCCGGATGTCCTCACTCTTCAGCATCTTCGCCAAAGACCTCGCATGTACGAGCGTTTGCCAAATCCCAAAGGCTGACGGCTGGGCTCGTTGAATAGATAAAGTAATTACGCTCAAGTCTCATGAAGACTTCGAACATGAACGACCTCATCTGACAGGCCTAAAGGCTAGGCGCCTCTGGACTGTAGAAATACAATGAAAATTTTATGTTGGTCCGCCCGTGAAATTACGTGCTTGGTAAACCTCGGCCATGATCACCTGGAACGTCGGATCGACAGGCAAGATGATGCATTGCGGAGCTAGGCTAGAGTAGTACTGATGTCAGGAAGACCTCATCTGCAAATTTTGGCATCTTAAGGCTCATTTAAACCAGCGCCCCTGAGCTATACTTGCACTGGGAACGCAACGAAGAAGCTCTGAAGTGTGAAATGTCCATTATAAGCTGATCTTCAGACGACTGCTACCGGAGTTCTGAAACTCGAATGACTACGTTTGATATCTCGTTGAACGAGCAAACTAGTTGTGAACAAATTGACTGTATCAGCTATCAAAAATACCAAGATTTACCCCTTCTTTAAGATGGGCGCCCTCAGGTTAGAGGCGCGCTTTTGCCTGAAAAAGACAAATTTCTCACATCTGGAACTTTGGGGGTTTCAACTTCTGTCGCTGTTTGCCGGAGCTGTGGGTCTCGGAAAGCTTCGCTAGATAGTTCATCAGATAGCCAGACTGATTCTGAATAGATTGGCTGGATTCTTGAACACTTTCAACAAGATCTTGACCTTCAAAAAGTTGGGCGCCCCTGGGCTAAAGTTGAGCTTTCCTGTTTTTTCCTGAGAAATCTTCATATATTAATCACTGAAAACTCCATCTCGATCACTGAAATGACCGTATGCAACTTGAAATGCTGTCGTGAGACGCTCCTTCATCGTGAAAAACTCCATTCTGAGTCTCTGCTTCAGGTTCTGATAAATAAAACTGACTTTGACTGACAAAATATTGACAAAAACTCCATGCTTGATATTGCCCAAAACTGTATTTTACCTCATTTTAGCAAGATTTAAACTATTTAATGCAAAATGCCTTGATGAAGCAAAAAATTTGGTTTGGGTACAACACCACCAAACACAAATTAAAGGCCTGTGAAACCACACAAACCTTCATGGTGCATGCCATTTTCACAATTTTATCATCTTTTAAAGCTTTGGGGCTTTTTGATAAAAAAAAAATTACATTTTTATGTGAACGGCCAGCCATCCCCTTTAATTTTTTGGGACGTCCCCTCCATTTTTTCCCAATTTGGGGACAGCTTGGGGACATCCCCTAGGCGTCCCCACATCCCCAAAACATCCCTAAAACGGGGACGCCCCAAAAACTGCTGGGGACGCATCCCCGGGTTTCCCTGCTGAGAACAAATGGGTGCTTCAAAGCCGATGCAATGGACCACCTAAGTTACCAGAAGTGAGCAACAGATTTTCAACAGAAAACATGACTATGGAGGACTTGAAAGGCTTGACAAAAAATGATAATGCTTAACACCTATGTTGCCTAATTCTTATTTTCAAATTGCTGGTCATAAAATCCTCTGTCAGCTGCCAAAATTAAAATAAGGAATCATTGTGCAGAACTTAAAACAGTCGTACTGGTTTGCCAATATCTGCCCCTGGTGGTTGGTGTTTATTCAAGAGGCCCTTTTGTATCTTGCTCAACAACACCAATTGGCAGCACAACATTGCCAATATTCATTAACCCCATTTCCCGCTGAAGTCCATTCAGCATTTAGATATTGCTTGGGATTTGTTGTACCCCAAAATTAAAAATTTTTGCTACACTTATACATTTTGAAGAAATGAGTAAAAGTCTTGTTAAAACTATGAAATAGGTCAAAATTTGGGTGTGCATGTCTTGCATGAGGGGTCAAAACACAAAATTTTCAATTTCTGACAATATGGGTCTGCTAAGAACAACTTAACCTACAAAACCCAGATCTCAGTTTTTCATCCCTAAAATTTAGGAAAACTGCTATTTTTAGAAATTTTCTCGAAATTGTAACGCCTGGTTTTTCCGCTCTTTCAAACGATAATCGCGTAACTTTTCTAAAATAGAAAAATTTCTAAAATAGAAAGTTGGTCCTATTGTGTCCAACCGATTTTGATTGGCTCAAAATACTCCATATCAGTCAAAAATGCATCTCAAAATAATCAGTTTTTCCCTACTGGGTCTAATCTGCTTTTTCAGAAGCGTATCTGGAGCTCCGAGGTCATCAATGGAGGTCATTCGGCTGCCAAGCGTCAAAATCAACACTCAGGCGTTCAACAGAAGATGAAATGATGAACTTGCACGGAGAACGAAGATGAAGTTGAAAAATGATAAAATTTTCTAACACTCGTGACTTTGGGCGCCCCTGTTGAAGAAAGGCGCCCATCTTTTTAGGGCACCAAATGTCAGAATTAGGGTTTGTGCCTCCAGTCAATGTTGCTCAGTTCTCTGTCAGCTTCGCAACGAATTCAACAGCGTAGTCATCAGGCGATCCAGTCATCCGGAATTCAAAGCTGAATAGGGAGGTTCCAAATAGATGTCAGAACGAGAATTTAAAAAGATCAAAAATTGACTAAGTGTTGAGATTCTGGGCGCCCCTGGTCAAGAAGGGCGCCCAACTTTTTGAAGGCCCTGATTCAGCCGTTAGGGTTTGAGAATATGCTTGTTCTTTTCAGAGCTCAGCCAGCTTCGACGTGCCTGTCTCCGTCAGATCATCCGACTGCTCAATCTTCAGCAAATTCAGATCAAAGATGAACATACAGAACGAAGTCTTCAAACTCTGAAATTTGAAAATCAGTAAAATGGCTAAGTCTGGAGGAAGTGGGCGCCCCTAGTGAAGAAGGTCGCCCAAGTTTTCAAGGGTCCCAACAAATGAATTTGTAGACGAGTGTCTAACGAGATCTCTTCACAATTGATCCAGCTTTCCAACGAGATATTCAGCATGCCTATCGGAGGTCGCAGTCGCCAGATACAAAGCACCAAACAGAGGGTCCGACAAAGGCTAAAAACCAAGGTTCGGCTTATAGAAAAGTGTAAAATTGACTAAGTCTTGAAATGGGCTTCCCGCACTAAGATGGGCTTCTGCTTTGAAGGCCCTAACTTTTCAACTTTTTAAAAATCCTTCCAAGAGACCTCTTTCTCATTCTTCGCCGGGCCTTCGGCGACCAAGCCCAAATGCATCACCAATCCGGACGCCAAACCTCCGTGATCTCGAGGAGACTGACGGAAAAAGAGCAAAGATGAAAATAAAAATTCTAAGTCTGGTAAACATGGGCGCCCCTGGAGAGAAAGGGCGCCCAAGGTTTTGAGCACTGAGATGATAGAATTCGCCAACGCAGTCTCCAAGATCATCTCGTTGATTTCAGCTAAGCTATCTAGTGAGCTTGTCAGCCAGTCAATCGGATCAGCGTAGCCCCCGGAATAGAGAATTCATCAAAAGATCAAAGGGAAATGAAGAACTTGAAAATCACGAAAAATGGCTAACACTGTAAAAGTTCGGAGCCCCTCGAAGGAAAAGGCTCCCACGAATTCGGAGGTCAAAATCAAGTTTTTGGCCGGAGGTGTCTCCAGAACATATTTCTCAGAATCAGTCGAGCTCCGCCGTGAAACCTTCAGCTCGCCTGTCGGGTCAATCTGTCAACGGGAAATCAGAGGCGAAGTTGGAGGTTGAAATGATGAAAAGTTGAAAATGTCAAAATTTTGGTTGACACTGGATGAAGTGGGCGCCCCTGGTGAAGAAGGGCGCCCAACTTCTCATGCCTTAGAGAATTTTTTTTGAGATTTTCAAAAGGTTTTCAAAATTGCAAAGTGAGAGAAGATGGCGTCCAAACACATTGAACAGAGATTTTAGGGTTTTGAAATAAAAGAAAAAGAAAGCAAAGCAAAAACAAAACCCTAAGTCTACTTAACATCTTTCTTTTATGTTATTTTCATTATTTTTGCAGGTAGCCTTCAAGGGAGAAAGTTGGAGCAGCAAGTTTGAAGAAATTTTTCAAGATTCAAGAATGTAGCTTGCTGGTTTTTCATCATATTTTTCAGACCAGCAACATAAACCCTTGCTTTTTCAAGCTTTTTCATCCAGAAGATCAAACTTTTCAAGAAGAAGACCAAGGCATTCCATTTTTCAAACATCCGGGTCTTTTGCCTCAACCTTCAAGAATTTTTCAAGAACTTCATCAAGTTGCAGCAAGTTTTATTCTTCGCATGTCGTAGAAAACCTCGCTAAGTTTTAAATTTCAACCATCCGGTCCTCTCTAATTTCAAGAAACCATATCACAGCCTTTTTCAAGAAAAATTTCCGTCTCCAGGGTTGGCTGTTTTTCAATCAAACGGCCAAGAGTTTCATGAGTCCGATCAACTGGTCCATTTCTAATTGTATTCTAACAAACCCAGCCAGCCTTTTCTGATAAAAATTCTGAAGAAATTAGGGTTTGCTGCTTTTTCAGTCAAAATTCAAGATTTTCAAAAACGGACGATCTGGGTTGTCTTGCAACGAAATTCTGAGCAAAACCCATATCTCAGAAAAATTTCCAAAAATTTGTCCGTTTGAAGGCTAAAAAAATCAGCGTTCTAAAAATAGAAAGTTGCTCAAGACTTGTCTGAACATAGGCGAGTTTACAGTCATTCTTCAAGGTTTTCAATATGGAGTACACTCTCCTCAAGTTTAAGACCAAATCAGCACTATGTTAAAACTTCATCATCTCAACTGAAGAACGAGAGAAGGTGTGATATGAGAAAGAGGAAAGGTATCGGAAAAGAGTGTTGCAATACTCTTCTGATGGAAATCAAGAGAGGTGTCAGAGCATAAAGTTGCAGAGCCGCCAAGTTATCAATTAGTGAGTCATCTTTTTGGGCAGCAATGTTTTGCAAGAATAGAGCTCATAAAACAGTTGAAGAAGTGAAAGATTCTCTAAGGGCTAAGAGATCTTGGAGAATCAGAATATTGCCTTAGTTGGCATAGATGAACCGAACCGGGACACAATTTCCAATTTTCTAGCGGATGAGATCGAGCTTTAAAGCAGCTTTCTTCTAGAAGCTTTCTTTCCTGCTTTATTTCTATTCTTGGAATAAACCTTATCCATTCTTTGAGGATAGAAAGAAGATAAGATGTAATAGTTGGCGTTTCCCGCTTTTTCTGCTTTCTAGGGTTTTAGATGTTATCTTCTTTCTAGATTTAGTAATAAAGCTTGCTTGCTGAGCAAGCCCTAGATTGTGAAAGCAAGGAGATTTTAGGGTTCCCTACTCCTCTGCTTGTCTATAAATAAGAGCCTTTGCTCATTAGTTTCTTTAACGGTCATAGTGATAACAACACGCTGAGCCTATTTTGCCTTCTATTTGTTATTCAAGTGTCGTTCAATTGTGTTGTGATAAACAAATTGTTGAGCCTCTTTAGCCAACAAGGAGTTAGTGTGATTGTTGTTTCTATTGTGTAAGAGCAAGATTGCAAGCCTCTTTAGCTGCAATTTCTTGTTCCAGGCATGTTAGAAGTGAGCTTTGTTCCAGAAGTTTGAGTAATAAAATCATGAGCCTCCTTTGCCTTGATCCAAAATCTCAGATTTCCGTTATTTGTGTTATGCTTCTATGATCTCGATTTCAGCTTGCATTGAAGTGTGTAGATGTTTGTTGAGAAAGAGTTTATCGAAGTATTTTGTCAGAAAATCTACCTTGTTAATTTCTAACTTCTCTCGCTCTGCTATTACTTGAGAGGTTAGGAACGTCTTTAGTCTAGGTTAGTCGTAGTTGAAGTTCTTAAATCAGAAAATCTCAGCTGCGGCGTTTGTGTTTTATAAACCTTGTGCTCTAAGCTGATCAAAAAGATAGGCAACTTAGTTTTAGTTTACTTTCTTTCAATACCATCAGCAAGAGGGAGCCTCCTAATTTGAAGAGCAGTTTATCTCAGGCATAGTTGTCCGCTTTCAACCGTGATTCCGTAGGTGCTAATTTAAACGCCAACAGATTAAAAAACAGAGGTTCAAACAAAAAATAGAAAGATTCTCCACCTTTTTCATGCCTAACAAGTTATGCTTCATCAAATGAATGAAGTGTAATCACCCTATTTTCACTCACAGGTAGACAAGCTGATCAATCTATTAAGTGAAATAAAATATTAAAAATTTAAAACTTGAAACATTGAAAGCAATTTTGACTTAATAAGTCATTGAAACTAACAACCAAACTTAAAATTAAAAAACTTGAATGAACTGGACAGAAAACACGAATAGCTAACCATTTTAGCATAGATGCTCTTGCCCCATAGTGCTCTCAAAAGTCTACTAAAATGAACATAAATTATACAACATTGGCATGCAAAAACTGGCATCTTTGCCTTAATCCTGCCTATTACAAAGCAATCATCTTGAAGAACATAGCATCTATACATGTTTACCTATGAAACCATTTGAGATTAAGCAAGAATGCCACAAAATTGGGATGCACGGCATCTTCCACCTTGCCCTGAAAGGTAGGTGGACAATATCTGAAGTATCAACATGGAAAGAACATGAACCAGACTTCAAACCTCATGTAGTTTCTCCCTCATCAAACAAAGTTGTTTGTAGATATCACACAAGTATTGCTACTCACTCTCAGTAAATTATATTCACTCAACAATGACAATGGAAAGGTTTTAAAAGACTTCCACACATTCCCAAAAAAAAAGCTGATCAGCTGCACCTAAAAAGATCAAAAATCTCGTTTGTTGTATGTGTGGTGACAATTATTCCCTCATCACTTCCAATTCATAGATGTCACCATCAATAGAGCTGTCAAAAGGCATATACACCAGTAATGCATTCAGGTCACTCTTGTTATGTGGATGGTAAGCAATTCTTGTTCTATTGATGGTACAATCATTCAACTTGACTATCTCCACCATCACTGGTCACAGTTTAAAAATCCCCCTTGGCCAGCTAAGGGAGTGCTCCCACCTGCAATGGATTGAGACTGACCCCCATATTATGCAGAGCAACAAGATTTATCATCACCACTACCTCCAAGACTGTAATGTCCCCTCTTCAAACTTAAACCAGATGCTCTGTTTTCACTGCAGAACCATGTCTACAGCCTGTGAGCATGATGGATCAATATGATATAAACATGGCACAGCAGACATATTCTCCACCACAGCAAATATCAATACAAGAAAAATACAATTTCCAGTCTCAAGGAAAGATAAAAGTAATATTATAAAATGATTATAATTGAGGTTTATTTTTGATAATATCAATCAAGGGGCATTTTAAGAGGTACATCTTTTGAAGGAAAGCTCTATTTAAGAGTGACAAAGCAAGGAGAAGGATACATTGATAAAAGATTGTATTTTCCAATTTGTAATCCTTGTTGGAACATTGGACTTCAGTTCAATTAACCTATGGATGAAAACCCTCTAGGTCTGGAATTGGAGGACGAAAAGTCAAAAACCCACAATTCCTTGGAGTGATTTCACACAGAGATCACCATTATGCAGAAAGTTTGTTTCAAAAACTTATTGAAGATTTAAGTCAATGGATATATGTTGAATACTGTAGGATCTGTTCACTGCACCAAATATTATACTAATCATTGTTGACCAGTGTGGAATGAACTACAGCCAGGAAAGACAAATCGGTGGATTAGAATATATATTTTCTGAACAGTGTTGACCTTAAGTATTATGATCACAGATTATTGTCAATGCAGGAGTTACTTTCTGAGGAGTCATTTGAAGACTGGTCATTGCATTACAGCTAAAGTAATATTGTCGCTTAAATCTGTCAGAAGTAGTGATTAATATATGGACTTTGGATATCTGCTGTTAACCATCTAAAGTTCCATATCCCTTATAACTGCCACATGTTCTATAATTATTTTCCAAAAGTAATCAAAGGGAGATTTTGGGTGCCAAGTATCCACCGTGCAGTCAGAAGAGACAAAAAGCTGATATTATTAATAAGTACAACCAGAAAAAGGTAATCACTACATCCTTAGTAAAGTTTTATTAATTTGTTTGTTGCGATTCAATATCATTGGAAATTGTTTATTAATACTTTGAAGTGGGCCCAGTTGTAGTCAGAATATTCAGATTTCATTAGCAGAATAAGGAGACCAGCAAGCAGCACAAAAAGATTAGGTGATATTTTTTTATTAATTATCAGAAGTACCAATTGGAAAGATCATAGTTTCCTGCAAAAATATCATTCCATAGAAATTAAAAATTAAGCTTGATCAGACATTATTTAAAGAGACTGGGAAGTTCTATATCCATTTTCTTCCACTATTCTAATCAAAGGTGTGTAAGACTTTTTCTTTGTGAGTTTATTGCTCTTAGTTGTTGGTCCTTAAATGGGAATCTAGAAATACGAACCTGGTCGCTTCCTTTGCCTTGATCACCTCATTTTGGCTTACCAAAAATGTTGGGCACATTAGGGATCTTTTAAATATTGTTAACTCTCAAAAATACAAGGAGAGTTAATATAGACCCTGGTCTTATGTGTAACAACACCATAGCCACTCAGCCCCTTCACCCCTTCCACTTATTTAGGCATTAGAGATCTACTTCAGTTCAGCATCAAAGAACTACAAGTCTCCTTGGCTTGCAATCTAGACTACAAGGAAAGCACTCCTTATCAGCTTTTTCTCCACTTCGTAAAGTTTGCCTTGAGGTTTAAAAAAATTAAAGGTGGTGCACCTTGCTTCCTCCCTGCATTTTCTACTCCGGTCTCCTTAAAACTGAACACTTCCCAAGGGATATCATCAGATCTTGCACTGAACCTTTCATGATCATGGATGATGATTTCATTGGTTCTTGTGACCCAAGCCTTGCTACAAACATGACAATGCCAGTTCCAAAACTTAGTCTTGGACTTTGCTCTTTCAGTCCTTGCTCCATTTCATTGAAAGGTTCTTCCCTCACATGACCATTGCTACTTGTACTTACATCATATTGTTTGTGGTTTCACACCTTTTGGTTCACCCCTCTATTTATGTACAAATAGTATTTAGTTAGTTTTCATAACCTAAAGCTCTTCAGCTTTGTAATTTCCTATAAGAAAACACAATAGAAATAATCCGTGGAAGGTCAAGGCCCAATACTTAGAAATCCACTTTATTTAGAATCCACATCCACATTAGAAGCCAACTATGGAAGACCAAGAGTCACAATTTAGAATTCCACATTAGATGTCCCTAAGAGGAATTGAACTTGGGTCTCCACAATGAGAACCCAACATTTTAATCAATTAAGCTCAATCTCTTAGACAACAGATTCTTTATAAAAGATAAATGTATTATTGTATATAACATAGAAGCATAAATCGGCAAAAAATCCCGATTAATCGCGATTTTTAAAAAATCTGCAGGCTGGACGATTTTTTCCCCGATTTTTTCAAAAAATCGTTGACTATTGTCAACGACTATTGCAAGGTTTTAATTGCGTTTTAATCTGGAAAAAAACGTGATTAAAATTCTCGCAGACCTAACATTAAATTCGCGCGGAAAAAAAACCCTAAAAGTTGCCCGAAAATTCTATATGTTGCAAGGAAAACGCGACGGACATCATCAGACTGGAGAGGCGGACTGGAACAGAGAATCTGAGGCGGACTTCAGCGTTTCTTCGTTTCTTCCATTGAATCTCAGAGGCGTACATCATCAGACAAGAATCTAAGAGGCAGACCTTACGGTTTCTTCAATCGACGCCATTTCTTCTTCAAAATTCACACGGGAGGTAGGCTCGAATTTTTTTCGAATTTTTTCCCTAAATACTAAGTATGCAGTATGCATTTTTACGCATTTTTACAGTTAAAAATTTAGTATTATAAAAAAATTTCTATTTAGAACTTTGAATAAAATTATAAATAATTTAATTTAGTATTGTTTTACTTTTTTCAAAATCAGTATTATAATAAATAAAAAATACTATATTATTATTTTGAAATAAGTATTATTTAGTAAAAAATACTGTATTTTTTTTATTTAGTATAATTTTTTATATACAGTATAATTTTATTTAGTATTATATTGAATTTGAAAATTAAAAAAAAATACTAATAATATTATATAGTAAAATACTAAAAAATAATCATGATTGTTATATTTTATAATAATCATGATTGTTATATTATTTTAAAAATATTTACTGTATTTTCAAATTACTATATTGTTATTTTCTAGTTAATTATTTTAAAAATATCATTAATTAATTTTAATTAATTCTTACTATTATATCATTTTAAAAATATTTAGTGTATTAAAAAATACAGTAAATTGCTAAATAGTAAAACTAAATATAATCAATAGTTCATAAGAAATTAGCTGGTTATTTTAAATTTTATCAAATTTCAATTTTATCTTATGAGTGAAATAAAATGCTTTTGCAGATTTCATTCTTGATCAATGATCACAATGCCGCGTCAAAAAGACTTTGCATGGACACATTGCACACCAATTGATGGTAGTGCAAAGGTTAAATGCAATTGGTGCCAGGATGAAGTCGGTGGTGGAATTTATCAGTTCAAATGGCATTTGTCAAAAGAACCAGGTAATAACACCACCGTTTGCGCAGATTGCCCTGCAGATGTCACATATCAGGCAAAACAAGCTCTTTATGGTATCGCTGAGAATAAGGCCAAAAAAGCAAGAACTGGAGTTGAAACAGGTTCTAATTCTGCAAGTGTAAAGAGGAATAACTTGGATGAGGAGGCTGGTGGGCATGGGAGTTGTAGGGAATCCGGATCAACACCTTCTACAGCACATGGCCCAAACACAGGTGGAGGAAACATTGATGCTTTCTTCCAACCTCGTACTACACCAGGATCACAGACTACTTTGGAGAGTACAGGATGGAGGAAGAATGTCCACGATCAAGCGAAGAAGGCCATTGCAAATTTTTGGTACTCCTCGAGCTTGCCATTCCATGCTGCCAGATCTCCATATTGGCAAGCTATGGTTGATGCTCTTGCAGCTGTAGGTCCTGGGTTTCGAGCCCCATCTTATCAGACATTGAGGACTAGTATGCTCAATGAGGTAGTAAGTGATGTCAAAGATGTTCTTAAAGAGCATCGATCAGAGTGGACTAATAGTGGGTGCACCATTATGTCAGACGGATGGACAGATAGAAGGAACCGAACCCTCATCAACTTCCTTGTCTCTTCTGATCTTGGCACTGTTTTTTTGAGATCTGTAGATGCATCAAATACAATGAAATCTGCAGCTGCATTGTTTGATATGTATGACTCGGTAGTCATGGAAGTGGGGCCAGAAAATGTGGTTCAATTTATTACAGACAATGCTGCTGCTTGTGTTGCTGCTGGGAGACTTTTGATAGAAAAATACCCCTCCATGTTTTTTACCCCATGTGCAGCACATTGCATTGATCTAACCCTAGAGGACATTGGGAAAATTGAATGGGTTAAGGAGATACTGCACAAGGCTCGCTCTGTTACCAAATATATTTATAATCACACAAGGGTTTTGAGTATGATGCGGTCTTTCACAGAGGGCAAGGACCTAGTTCGTCCAGGGGTGACAAGATTCGCAACACATTTTCTTGCACTACAGACTCTTTGTCAACAAAAAATGAATTTGAAACGAATGTTTGTTTCAAGAGAGTGGATGGAGTCTGGCTTTGGTAATCAAACAGATGGCATGGCAATTGCAGATTACATGTATTCTACTAGTTTTTGGAATGTGGCTGAACAAGTTGTATCATTTTCGGAGCCTCTAGTAAAAGTCTTGAGGCTAGTGGACGGGGATAAATCCCCCATGGGATACTTGTATGAGGCCATGGATAGGGCCAAGGAGGTGATGAGGGGTAGGCTGGAAAATGACAGGGATAGGTATATGCCATTGTGGGACATAATAGATAGGAGATGGGATGGACAGATGCACTCCCCTCTCCATGCTGCAGGATACTTTCTCAATCCATCATTGTTCTACAACTCTTCATTCAGACAAATTGATGCTGAGATCACACAAGGATTGTTAAAGTGCATGGACAAAATGTTTCCAGACCAAGAACGATTGCATGAAGCTATGTCAGAGTTGCAATTGTACAGGCAAGGAAGGGGTTTTCTCTCTTCTAGGGTTGCCGTGGAAGGCCGAAAGACCTTCCAACCAGGTAGACTCTATAAAATTTTGATAATCTTTTGATTTTTCATGTCACATGATCATTAAATGTATCTTAGATTTTAAGATATTCTTACATGATACTCATCTCCATATAATGTTCTTTGAACTTTCAGCTCAATGGTGGGATTTTTTTGGCCACGAATGCAAAAATCTAAGGTGGATGGCAATACGCATTTTGACCCAGCCATGCAGCTCATCCGCTTGTGAGCGTAATTGGAGTGTTTTTGAACACATACATTCCAAAAAACGCAACCGCTTAACACAAAAACGGATGAATGACTTGGTGTTTGTTCACCACAACCTCCGCCTGAAGCTAAAGAAAGCTCAAGGTGAGACTTTTAATACGCTTGCAATCAATTTCAATTGTTGTCATTGTGTTTTTCACTTGTAGAGAAAAGACTAATTTCTACATGGGCAAAAACAGGTACTATTGAGGAAGATGCCCCAATTGATCTCGATGAGATTGATCCTGAGTCTGAGTGGATTGCTGCATCTGATGATGATGATCTTGAGGATGAATTTGAATATTGTCTTGAGCCTGAAGATGTAGATATCATGGCGGAGGCCAGCGTGCCTGATGATCTACTTGAAGAAGCTCAGCGGGCAACCGGTCACCTAGCAGCTTCAACATCGGGAGCGGGAGCTTCTGCCCTATAGCACGTCATTTGCTACAATTGAATTTTTTGGAACTTTGTACTTAGTTTATAGGTTTACTTTGTACAAAGTCACAAACTATATTGTAATAGACATTTTGACAACTGTCACCATCTGATATTTATGCAGTTGTAGTATGTTTTGTGCAATGTAATCACTGATCAGCGATATGAGTATAAGCAACGAAAATCTATTTTCTATAATTCATGGATTGAACTCTATATTTTATTTGCTCTCAATGTCTGTATGCTATGGAAATGCCATTAAATTTTTTAAAAATTACTTTCTGACTGTTTTTCTTCAATTTTTTGCAGTTTTTTGTAAATCTGATTTTTTCCCGATTTTTTCAAAAAATCCTGAACTTTTGGTTTGCCGATTTATTCCCCAAACGATTTATGCTGCTATGGTATATAACATATTACAAAGTCCCCTAGTGGAGCAGCCGTGGCAAACTCATTGACAAGTGCAAAGAGTTGGAAAAGAAGATAATTACAATAAAAGAGAAAACCAAAAACCATAAAGTTATAGTAGCTAATGGAAACTAAAGTAACAGCTATAAGCAATTAACAATAAAAACATCAATTATAAATATTGAGATACAATATATAAGTAGCAATGAGCAAAATAGACGAGTAGACAAATTGTTCTTCACTGTTTTGAAACAAGGAGAAATTTGCAAGGTTACCCCAAGTTTCCAGGAAGGGGACGGCAAGGGACGGCGGGACGAGTCCCCAAGTTTCCGATTTTTGAGGCCAAATTTAGGGACGGCTATATAAAAATATAGGGAAAAATTAAAAAATATAGGAAAATTTTAAATGTTCAATAGATAGCATGGATAAGGCAAGCATAATATACATTATAGAACATTCACATATAACATTTTGCAAAAAGGGGGACAATCCCCTGCCGTCCCCCAGACCCTAGACGGGATTTTTTGGGAGGAGGGGAGCGTCCTCAAACCTTGGAAATTTGTTTATCTGTAATATCCCCAAATAGGGATAATAGAAAAATAACAATATATTCAAAACTAGGGCACAGAAAAATCTAAAACTTAATTTGCATATAAGAATTTCAACAACAAACTCAGATTTACAATCGGATTAATGATTTAATTTTTCTGCTAAAAGAAATAAATTTCTGAGTATTATTGAAATTAAGGAAAATACAAAGAATCCTCTTATTTCTGCCCAGAAATTCCAAAAATGAAACACAATGGTTTTTCTTTATTTTTTTGTGATAACAAAGAATAAAGTATGCAGATTTTAGATACAAAATACCTCCATCTTTGTTCAAACCCTAGCCGCCTTAAAATATGGCATCAAACTTCCCAAGACAAGGTAGCGCTAGGTCTGACTTGCACTTTTGTTTTTGTCCTCAAGAATGCTCAGAAATGTGAAGATATCATGCCATAGTTGAACCAAATCTGAACCTTCAACTCTGAATTTCACCTCTAAATCGGCCTCCAAACCTAATAAACAATTGCAGCCTAGAAAAGATGATGTGCTAGGCTTTCACAAACCAAAGCTCTTCCACCGAAACACACCCTTTTGACTACGAGGAGCCTGCATGTCTCTCTAAAACCAAAGATACTCAAGGGTTTCAGACCTTAAGCCAAGTTGCAGCAGCAATAAACAAGAAACTCGCCACATAATGAGCTCTAAAAGAGCCCTAGAGAGTTAAAGTGAATAATTGTATCTGAGCTATCATTTTAGCCACAGACCGGAATATGTGACCGATCAGTAGACATATATATATATATATATATATGATTTTATAAATATTTTGTGCATCATATGAATATTCTCACTTTTGCGATTGATTTCTTCCAATCTGAGGGTGTTCTCTAATGCATCTAATAACTCTGTCATTTTATTTATGCACTGTTGCATCTATCTTGGATATATCTGTGTGTTCACTGGCATAACTCCCTTTTAGAATTATTAATTTCGGACCCTAGTGCAGAAAGGAGAACTTGTTTCTATATGTAGCAGAGGGCGGTGTCTTATAGTGGTATCAAAGCCTGAATCCTGCCAACCTACGGGTCTACTTTCTTTTTGACGTATGCAAATCTACATTGGACAAGAGAAATAACATGGATTGGAGACGTAGATTACCTAAATTCTTACCAAGAGTAGAGTACATAAACCCTATCCAAGAGCTATTGTTGAAAGCACGAAAAAAGATAGAGTGCGTTTGAAGCCCCCAAAATCTTGGACAATACCAGAGTTTGTCAGACACGCAAAGGCTTGTGTTCCCTTTGATGTGTACTTGAAGGCACTCGAGTCCCACTACCCCCACAAAAAGGGACTTATGACTACATAAGGGGAAAGAAGAAAAAAGAGGGAGATTCAAAAACTGCTAAGGAAGAGATTAAAGGATCAGAGCCAAAAGAATCAGTCTCGAAACAAGAAGAGCCCAAGGTGATGGAACATGAGCCAAACGCACAAAAGGAGGAAGTTGTAGAAGTGATCGAGTCCCTTGAAGACGTTGGAGTGGAGCTTGAAGTGGATAAGATTTCAGCTATGCATGAGGGGGTCAAGGAAGATATGATGATAATAGATCAAAAAGAAGGATCAGAGTTTCAAGCTAACCAACAGGAGGACACCTCTATGACAATAGATAGTATTGTCCAAGTTGCATCAGCCCAAACCCAAGAATCGCAGGTCTATCAAGGAAACCCTGTGATTATGCACTCTGATTACATGGAGAAGGGCCAAGAAACTTTTATACTCCCTTGTTCCAAGATTGATCAGATCATTGATGGAGTTTGGATGAGAGATGTTTATCTCATCTCGAGGTTGCATAGCGCTATTCTTCAATAGAGCATGCTGGAAGAAGTGCCTCACAAGATGTTGCAGAAGGGAATGATGCTAGCGATGGTTACATCAAAGTAGCCCAAATGAATGTCGGAGCAGTGACTTCCAGATTGATATGGGATCCTGGTATATAAGTGTTAATTGCTTGAGAACGAGCAATTTTTAGGACGGGAGGACTACCATGTCCCCAATTTGGGATCTCTTTCCAAATTGCGAGAAAAAGAGCATTTTTAAATGCTAACTTAAATAATATTAAATATTAAATAATAATTAATAAATTTAAATTATCAAAAATAATATTTAAATTTGTATCTAGGTCGACTCCCTTTGGGTCGACCATAACTACTTTATATTCCAGTCTCATGTTTGATCTTGGGCATCAAATATCACAAATTGAAATGGGAGCATAGCTTCTAGGCTTTCAAGGATGTGGTCTCCTGTCAGCCGACCAGAGTGGGACGAAAACCTTGCTTTGCCATTTGTGAAATTCTTCTTCGCATATACCTTCGTTTGTCATCATCTTTGCATTTCAGTTAGGATCGAGAGTGTGGACAACACATACTGGGTGATCAAGTTGCGACTCATTTCTACCGATAGCAAAATCACATGATCGGGCTCTCAAGGCACACATTCACGGGGCCAAAGCATGTCACCATAAACACTAGCGTCATTGTATTATGAGCAGGCATCTAAGGCAATCACTCATGGCAATCATCACGCAAGCTTGTTTTTGGGACATCACATATCTTAACGGGATCCATACATCGACGAAACATTGACAGGACCACTCCTTGCTAGACAAGAAGCGAATCTCATTGTCGGAAATCATATTTACGGGGCATGTATCAGACGTGAGATTGGTTGCGTTACACCTGAGAAGCTAAAGAAGTCGTGATGGCCCGTTGTAGCAATGCAAATGATTGGTCCAAACCTCAAACCCGTGATCGATTGTTAAGGTGACTGATCCTCTGAAGCTAGTGTAAGTGTGCAAACTAGACGGTTCGATAGAGATTTGTTAATCTTGTTGCCAGTGGGAAAAATTTGTGGGCATCAAAGCAATTAATTGTATCTGAGCTATCATTTTAGCCACAAACCGATGTATGTGACTAATCAGTAGACATATACATATATATATGACTTTATAAATATTGTAAGCATCATATGAATATTCTCACTTCTACGATTAATTTCTTCTAGTCTAAGGGTGTTCTCTAATGCATCTAATAACTTTGTCATTTTGTTTATGCACTATCGTGTCTATCTTGGATATATCTGTGTGTTCATTGGCATAGCTCCCTGTTAGAATTATTAATTTTGAACCCTAGTGCAGAAAGGAGAACTTGTTTATGTTTGTAGTAGAGGGTGGTGTCTTACAATGAAATAATTGAGGCTATTATGATCAGTCCTCAGTATAAACTTGTTGACCACAAGATATTGACGAAACTTTTCAAGTGCATTCATGATTGCCAACATTTTGTTGTCATATGTAGAGAACCTTCTTTCAAACTCATTTAATTTTCAACTCATAAGCAATTGGATGCTTTCCTTGCATCAAAACAGCCCCAATACCAATACCGGATGCATCACAATCAAGCACAAAAGGTTTAGAGAAATCCGGTAAAGCCAAAACAAGACAAGTACTCATTACCTTCTTAAGATGATCCATGATTCTTCGAGCCTCAACCATCCAAACAAAGGCATCCTTCTTGGTCAAATATGTCAAAGGAGCGGTTAGTGAAGAAAACCCCTTCACAAACAGTCTATAGTATGTGCATAGACCAATGAAGCCCCTCAATTGGGACATGTTCTTTGGTGGTGGCCAATCAAGTATAGCTTGTATCTTCTCTATTTATAACACCTATGCTCCTTAAATATTGGCTTCTAATTAACATCTTAATCATTGTTCTTTGACATCAATGACAACATTTTTCCAACAATCTCCCCCTTTGTCATTGATGACAACCCTATTAAATAACAAACTTGAAATGCAACATGGCCAATGCTTCTCCCCTTGACGGAAATGCTCCCCTTAACTGATATGCTCCCCCTAGTTTTAATCCTCCCCCTTTGACATTAATGGCAAAGGGTGTCTGGGGATAAATGAATAAGGCAATGAATAGCTCCCCATAAACACATGCTTCTCTTGAAGAACTTAGTGAATGGATGAGAGTGACATCACTCCCAATTTCTCCCTCAAGTACTCAAAAGTCTCTTTTGGAAGAGGCTTTGTGAAAATATCTGCAATCTAGTCCTTTGTAGCAACATACTTTAACTTTTATTTGTTGCTGAAGTACTTGCTCCCTTAACAAATGATACTTAATCAGAATATGCTTTGTCCTAGAGTGCATAACTAGATTCTTTGATATGTTAATGGCACTCGTATTATAACAGAGCATGGGAATGGGATTCTCATACTCAACCTTAACATCTTTCAAAGTTTGTATCAAACTTTCATCCATAAAACCCGTGTACAAGTTGCTACAATATATTATGCCTCCATTGTAGATAGAGAAACTAAGGCTTGTTTCTTGCTTAACCAAGATACAAGGTATTTGCTAAGAAAGAATGCTCCTCCACTAGTGCTCTTTCTATCATCAACACTATCTGCCCAATCCACATTTGTATAGGTTGTAAGGGTGAAATCTTCACCCCTTGGATACCACAATCCAAATCCATAGTCCCCTTCAAATATTTCAATGTTCTCTTGATTGCATTGACATGGGTTTCCTTTGGAGCTGCTTGAAACCATGCTACCAATCCAATAGCTTGCATAATATTAGGCCTTGTAGTTGTGCGGTATAGCAAACTACCAATCATGGATCTATACTATCTGATTGGTTGCAAGAGATTCATCATGTTTGCTCAATTTACAACCAGTAACTATAGGAGTACTTACTGGATTACAATATTCCATCCTGAATTTCTTTAACATCTCTTTAACATACTTGGTTTGAGAAATGAAGATCCCTTTATCTGACCAAGAGATTTGCAAACCAAGAAAGGAAGATAGCTCACCTAGCATAGACATTTCAAATTCCTTTTGCATATTTGAGGCAAAGTCTTTGCACATCTTATCATTGTCACCCCCAAAAATTACATCATCGACATATACCACAACAATTAACAACTTATCTCCTTCATTCTTGATATACAGGTTGCTATCCACTATTCCTTTTTTGAACCTGGCTCTTGGAGGTACTTGTCTAACCTTGAATACCAAGCCCTTAGGGCTTGTTTTAGTCCATAAAGGACCTTCTTCAATCTACACACATAATCTTTCTCCTCTGATAAAATGAATCCTTCACGTTGCTCAATATACATTTCCTCTTCAAGATTTCCATTAAGAAAAGATGATTTGGCATCCATCTGATAAACTTTGAAATTCTTGAAACTTGCAAGAGCTAAGAACTTTCTAATAGCCTCTAATCTTGCAACAGGGGCAAATGTCTCTTCAAAATCTATTCCTTCAACTTGTGCATAACCTTTGCAAACAAGTCTTGCTTTATTCCTTATGACTTCCCCATCTTCATTCAGCGTGTTTCAAAACACCCACTCGGTTCCAATGACGCTCTTGTCCTTAGGTCTTGGGACAAGCTCCCAAGTTTCATTCTTCTCTATTTGATCCAATTCTTCCTCCATAGCCTTGATCGAATATTTGTCTTTACTTGCTTCTGAAAATTTCTTTGGTTCAACTTTGGAAAGCAAACACAAATTTGCATGTTTTGTTGTATTGGCAAGTCTTCTTGTCTGAATTTATGTGTCTTTGTCTCCAATAATTAGATCTTCACAATGGTTCTTTTGAACAAATCTAGATGGTGTCTTGCATGGTGCCTTTGATGGAGTCTTCGGATTTCTTTGCTCATCTTCTTGGTTTTCAATTTCTTCATGTGTTTCTTCTTCTTCTTTGCAACTTTCTTCCTTTTGATAATCAATTTCTTGTACTATCTCCTTTTGATACTTTTCCCTCACATTTGCACTTTCAACGACTTTGTGCAATCTCTTGTTATAGCATCTATAAGCTCTACTCCTTGTGGAATATCCAAGGAAGATACCTTCATCACTTTTGGAGTCAAATTTTCCCAAACCTTCCTCATCTCTTCTTATATAGCATTTTCTTTTGAAAACCTTTTAGTACTTTACTGAAGCATGCCTTCCCTTCCAAATTTCATATGGAGTTTTGTTGTTATTCACCCTAATTTGTGCTCGATTTGAAATATAGGCAGCTATATGAACTGCTTCTTTCCAAAAAGCATCAAATATCTTGGACTCATTTCGCATAGCTCTTGCCATTCCTTGAATTATTCTATTTTTTCTCTCAACTACTCCATTTTGCTGTGGAGTTCTTGCAACTAAATATTGTCTCCTTATCCCATGCCTTTCGCAATATTCTTTAAATTCATTTGGGGTAAATTCTCCTCCTCTATCAGATCTAACGCACTTGATCTTCAACCCTATTTCATTCTCTACTAAGGCTTTGAATGCCTTAAACTTCTCTATTGCTTCAAATTTTTTCTTTAAGAAAAGCTACCCAAGTCATCTTGGAGTAATCATCAATCAACAACATGAAATAACTCGCCTTGCAAGATTTTCATCCTTGTTGGCCCACACAAATCAATGTGAACAAGTTCCAAGGGCTTTGTCATAGAATATTCCTTAGATTTGAAGCTTGACCTTGTTTGCTTGTCGTATTGACACGGTTTGCAAATAACATTTGAAGGCTTTGCCAACTTCAGCATGTCCCTTATTGCTTCCTTTTTGCTGATCTTTACAATGTTGTCAAAATTTAGGTGTCCCATCCTTTTGTGCCATAGCCAACTCTCATCTTCTTGCCCCATATAACATTTCTCACTTTGACTTCATTGAGAATGTATAGATTACCATCTGTTCTATAAGCATCTCCTATCAATTTTCCATCTTTCATGATTGTACATCCTTTAGAATGAAACATGAAGGTGTGCCCTTGGTCACACAACTGAGTAACAATTAGGAGATTATGTTTCAATCGTTCAACATAAAAGACATCCTTAGTTTTAGTTCTTCCATTATCCAAACTAAGTGTGCCTTTGCCTTTTATGGTTGTTGTAGCATTGTCCCCCCCTTCATTCACTTTCTTTAGAAAGAAATTTTCTTTTGTCACCAATCATGTGGGTTGAACAACCACTATCACAAACATTCTTCTCCTTATTTTGTCTTGGAGGTTCGGGAAAAGTAGTTCTGCAAAAACGTGTTGTGTGCCCAAAATTGTTGCACTTGTGACATATAATGTTATAATCCATTATAGAAATCTTTTTAAAACATCGTAGGCACCAACCCACAGGAGACACCAATCCCCTCTACTGAGCACCAACTCAGCAAGAGACAGCAATCTCTTTGAGCGAGAGGCTCCAACCTCCAAATCTTGTTGATTAGAAGGCATCAACCTTCAAAATACAAAAAAAAAGATGTTGGATCTGCCCTAGATTCCTTCAAAATCTGCCCGCTTCTACGCACAACTCTGCCTTGAATCTCTGCTCTAAAACCTCCAATGATCTCCAATATATGCTCACAAACCTGATCACAAAGAAGCAGTATTTCCACAAATATTTCTGCTAATAGATTTGCACTAATGCACTTTAGAATCTGCTCATATTCTTTGATAATTTCTGCTCATAAGGTCTACAACCATCTGATCATGAAGTCTGAAATAATCTGTTCATAGTCTTCAAAAATTTCTGCTCACATAAGCTGCTCTTCTTAGCTGTAAATCTGCTCTGAAAAATTAGGAATGATATTCAATGAATGGCTGACAAATGAGCCACCAAAATTCCTTTATTTATATCCCTTGAAATGGCACTTCATCCAAGAGTTGCACCTCTTCAAAACAAGTCGGCCAGCATAAATTTCTTTTAATTTTATTTTTAAACCCTTCAAATTTGAGTGCCTATCTCTAGGGGGTCGGCCCTCATGTAATTATTATATTTTTATTTTAAATGCCACAATGTAGAGTGGGTCGGCCACTAATTGACTTTGCATAATATTTAATATTTTTCTCCTCTTTATTTAAATCTGCTCCTTATTTATATCATCTTTGCTCCTTAAATTTCTGCTTCTAATAAACATCTTAATCGTTGTTCTTTGACATCAATGACAACATTTTACCAACAGAATACATGGTACATGCAAGACTGAAAAGTAGCTAGAGCATTCAATAACCCAAAGGGCATCACCAAATACTCGAAATGTCCATAGTGGCACCTAAAAGTTGTTTTGTGCACATCCCGCTCTCGGACCCAAACATTATGGTATCCTAAACAAAAATCTATTTTGGAGAAATAGATCGCTCCATGTAGCTCATCAATCAACTCATCAATATGCGAGATAGGATACTTGTTTTTGATGGTCTTCTTATTTAATGCACGATAATCATTGCACATCTTCATAGTACCATCCTCCTTCACCAAAACAACAAAAGAAGCGAAGGGACTAGAACTAGGCCATATATACCCTGCATCCAATAACTCCTAAACAGTCTCATCAATCTCATCCTTGAATCATTTAGGATGATGTTAGGGATCCGTAACAACTGGCTTGCTATCCGCAAGCTCAATAACATTCTCAAAACCACAATCTAGAGGTAGACCATGTGGTAGATCTGAAAACACCACACTATGGTGTCCAAGAAGCCATGTATGTCAATATGATATCCACGTTGTCTTGTATTACTAGACTTATCTAAAATGAAACACTGTACTAACAACTCAACCTCTAAATGCCAAAAAACTCTCTCCAACCTCTTAGCTGAAATGATTCTAGGAGCATCTGAAGCTAAGCACCTTAATACCACCTTTCGACCATCTGTTGTGAAACTCAATTGCATAGTCTTAAAGTTCATGAGATATGGACTTATAGAATGCAACCACTGAACACCCAACACAACATTGGTATCCTCAATGTCAACCACATAAAAGTCATCAATAAAGGTGTAATTACCCAAAGTCATACTCAACTATGGGACATAACAAACACAACCCAACATTGTGCCACTCATTGTTTGCACTCGAAAACCATCATGCTCCTCAACTTGCAAGCCCCACTTCTTCACATAGGATGAATCAATGAAGTTGTGGGTAGCCCCACTATCCATCATCACAACTCGTTGCCCCTACATAATGCCCATACTCTAAAGGCATTAAAATGAGGAGTGTAGTGAAGGTTGTAATCGCACCATCCATATGGGCCAAATCATCTTGGTGCTCATCTGTGTCTATCTCCCCATCCATCTGCTCATGTTGCTCATCAAGAACTTGTGTCTCCTCCAGCTCATCATCACTAGGTTTCTCAAAGACCTCAATCCAATGGGCCTTGCCTCCACTTCTATACTTATGTCTAGGTGTCCAAGGCTCACGACAGTCAAAGAAAATCCTCTTTCGTCTCAACTCATCCCTCAAATCACGAGGTGCACCACCAACTAGCCCAAACATCTCACCCATTGGTCGAGTATATTCTAGCTTCTTATCCTTCCTCTATGACAAACTCTGCAATAAGGGTCTATGCGGAAACTTGCTAGGAAACCTAACCTATGGTGTAGGTAGCTCCATATTCCTTGCACGCTTAATAGCATCCTGCAAGGATGGTGAATCAAAAGCCTTGACCCAACCCTTGAGAGATTCTAACAAACCCTCTATGAACCACGAAATCGACCTCTTCTCAGACACATCAAAAACCATTACTGACAATTGTTGAAATTTTGAAATGTATGCATCAAGTGTCCCAACCTGTCTCAATTCAGGCAACTCTCTAGAGTGTGCCTCTGAATCCTTGTTGTAAAACCGCTCTATCAATGTAGTGCAAGACTGATCATAAGAAACTATCCCACTATGACCTGTGTCACTAAACCATGATACCACCATTCATGTGCAACTCCTTCAAGGTGAAGGGTAGCAAATTTGGTGGCCTTAGTCTTCTTCATCTAATTCAAGGCAAGTATCCAATTTCCAAATCCAAGCATCCTCATTGTTCTCCATGGGTTCCTCTTGTGTAGGCTCATCCTCTTGTATAAAGGTAGGCATGAAAGGTTTGGATTGTGATGAACCCATAGATTTGCTGGTAGAATGTTCATCATTTATTGCAGCTTTGCTACTTTCCTCTCTCTCCATATGCACCAGATTTCTTCCATTTCCTGTGTTATGAGCTATCTAACTCAAATAAAGATTGGTATTTTGCAACTGTCTTAGCATTTCTGTGAACATTTGTTTTGCCTCCACTTCACTTGATGATGTTGGTTGTTCGCTATCAGCCATTACCCCCTTCTACTTTTCCAGGTTATGACCACCCTTTCCACGCATTCAACCACCCCAAACAGGCTGCCAAGTCTTGCAGCTCTAATACCACTACAATATCCCCAAATAGGGATAATAGAAAATGTAATGTCCCCTTTTTTCTGAGTATTTAGACAACAAGGTCATCTAGCCTATTTGATTCCCATAGGCTATGATCAAGCATTATAAGGGAATAAAATTAAATTAATTATTTATTAAATTAAAAATAACTATTTTTAATTAGTGACTCAAATAAAAATATTAAATATTATAAATTCACTTTATTAAATAAAGTGAGCTTCTAAAAGATTTGAGGAGGTTACATTGGATTTTTCTAGAAGACTCAACTGAGCCTTTAAAAGGAGAGTTAAAGCAAATCATTTGGGCATCCTGGTTTTTGAAATCTTCTATCAGATTATATTGGAGAGCTTATAATTGCAGGTTCAACGTGCCCTAGGACAAAAACCTTTGGGTAGAACGGTTGTTTGGACAAAAACCCAATCAGCTAGATTGGTGGATTCACTTCAGAATTCACATTTGGACTTAATTGAGCAGTTTTGGAAGAATTGGGCGTCAAGGAGTAAATTCTGCAGAATTCAATAAGGCACAATCAATTTGCAGAAATTTGTAAAGTTTCCTTTGGAGACAAATTTCAGAATGTATTTTAGAGATTATTTATGGGGTTATATCAGGTGAAATCTATTTATATTCAGTGGCAAACATTTCAGTTCATATTTGCAGGGCTATAAGGTCAATTGCAGCGTGAATGAAATTATTATATTTTATTGGGAGGTTGTGGTATTTTCTTGGGGAGCCTGAATCATAAATATAATAATATTATTTTCCAAAGCCGAGTTATTCCTATTCCTACCGTGACCCTCGGAATAGTTTCGGTATTTACTTTTGAGCATCATAGCACAGATACCACCCAGTGTTTCATATTGCAAGTATTATAAGGCTCACATGGGAAGTCCATCGCAACTTTCTAAGGAAAAGACAATCTGGGAATTACTGAATCAGATTTGACCATAAGAAAAAGAATAATTATTGCAGTGAGTTTTGGTAACAAATAAGCCAAGTGTGATTGAGGTGGCAGATAATTGTATGATTCAGTTTATGAATTATTGTTAGCTTATATTTTGTCTTAAGCTAGACTGTGAAGACAAGTTGGCCAGAGTCCCTAATCAATGATGTTAGTTTAGGGATGCCAGTCTTCAAACGTTGTTTTGTGTTAATCTTCATCCATCATATACCTATATGCTTTTTGTAACTCACACCATCTGGTTTGTGTGTAAACACGATCATAGTCTAGCATTGCTTTCTTGTAGTTTGGCACTGTGTCCAGGTATCAAAGTGAGTTAATACACAACAAGATTACTATAAGGAGTTACAACAATGCATTGATCAATATTAGGTATATATACCATTAATATGATAAAGTGATCAATACCACAAGCCAAAGTTACCAAATTGCACTTCAAGACAACTTAATGTAAACAGTGATACAGGGAAAATATTAAGTATGCTAATAGGAATTAAAAGTTTTCAGGATGATAGACAAAATACAAGTACCTGCATACAAGAAGATAGGGCAAATTCTGATCCTTGCAAAAGTGCATAGCAAAAGCCAAACTGCATTCCCTTTGACTTCAAAAGCCAACTTGTTACAGTTTCCACAACTCCTAAAGATGCATCCTCAGCTTTCAATTCTTCAATAGGATATTTAGTATCTAACAGCTCCAAAGCATAAGCTTTGAATGCATTAAGTGGAAATATGTGTTTCTTGACTTTTCCAAATGCATAATTCAAGGAATCGATTAATAACCATATTGCTTTACATGCTTCAGCAGTTGCAAGCGCCAAATTGCAGGAACCTGACATTAGGTTTGTTCCTGAAGTAGCCAAACATATACAGAGATGATCAGCTGTTCCTAAGGCTTTTGCTTGGCCTAGAATTTGGCTAATAGCATTTTGTTCTGTTGAAAAACCAGATATAGCTGAAGCTGCTTCTGGAAAAGGCGATTTCCTAAGCCCTGATGCAATTCGTGCAAGCATGACATTCACACAAGCAGTTGACTCATACAACACTCTAGATGAGTCATGTGCATAATTGACAGCCTGCACATTTTTTAATGGAATTGTAGCAAGAAGTCAACATTTACCAATATAAAACCTAATTTTTTATTGTACCTGTGCAGTAAAATAAAAACGTAGTTCACAATAACCTGAGCATAAATTCGAAGCAATGCAACACAATGCTGGAGATATGAGCTCTCTATTCTGCTTCCACCAAAATCCATCAGTTTTCTGAGTACTGCTAATCCCTGCAGAAAAGTACTGTTATTATTTATTTTCAGATTAAATGCATGCTAGGAGCATAAGCTTAAATCAGATTCAGAATTATTGCAATCTAAAACTAACCCCAATCTGAACCCAAACAAAGTATTTCTATATAAGAAAATGCTATAGAAGCATCTAATGGTTGCCCTTCATTCTGTTTAAAATATCCGAGGATAATATCAATGCAGAAATACCTTTGTCAGGAAGCCAGTAAGCTGTGAACTAGATGCACTTAAGGTTGCAAGAACAAAACCTAACACAGCAGGTATAATATCGCCCACAACAGACTTTGGTTGAAGAGCTCCTGCAGCAAGTAAATTTGAAATAACCCTCAATGCTTGGTTCACATTTGCACAAGCCTGCTCACTGCAGCAATTTATACGGATATATTTGAGTAGTTAGCCTTGAGCACAAGGTATAAATCAAAATACACACCAAATTCAAGAAAAAAGTCACAAAGGCCATGACATGAAAGTATAATCAACAGTAAGTTTATTGACAGTACAACAATGTTAAGGTCATGTTTGAAAGACAAATAATGGCAAAACATCTCTTTAAGATTCTCCTAGAAAACATTTGGGTTTTTCAACTACATAACATTATTTTGTTACAAAGTATTCTTTTAACTACTTAAAACCTAAGTTACCGATTCGTTTTTGGATTCGGGTACGGGTACGCGAATCCGGTACGGGATTCGGTCAAAAAAAAATTTGGGGTTGGGTATGGCTTGGGTACGGCAATACAAAAAACATATAAAAATCAGAAATATATACTTATTTGCAGCAGTAATTAAGTTCAGAATACACCACCATATTAATAGTCTAATAACATAGCAAAAATACATCACCACTTTCATAGTCACTAAGTCAAATATTAAAATATTAGTGATTACTCGAATGTCATGATATAAAATTATAAATTAAAGTTCAAACATAAAATGTCGAGTGTTTACAATCAGCCATCATTGATCATTGATCAATCTGAATCATATGAGTCATCAAACAAATGTAGCATCTGATCTGATATTATTTCTGTGTGTGGGCAATTAGACCTGGGTTCCGTTTACTGTATGTGCTATTGTATTCTGAATGTTCACTCTACAGTCCCGTGCTTAGTTCCATAACTGGTGAACTTATATCGATTAAGTAATAAGGCTAATTTTGTCGTGAGATTCAATTCAGATCTGGGTAGGCATCAGTTTCCATTGTTAGATCTTCAACATATCAGTGCTTGGTATATTTCATTCAAAGACTTGGTGGTCTGTGTAAATTCTGATTGAATATTAGCATTCTGTGTATTTTCTGATTGAACATTATTATTCTGTAGACCTGAGAATAATTGCTAGGCGCAAGTATTTTGTATGTCTGATATTATGGAATTCTTCTGAGAAGCATTTACCAGATTACTTAAATTCGAAAGGGGTTATGAACAATTGTTATTTGGATTGTATATGCATAAATTCGTGGAACAGACATAAGTTTATAAGTGCAGATTTGTGACTGGCTTCTTACAATAACACCAAAGATATTATAACCTAGTTGATTCCTCAAGCATGTTGAAATCCTTTAATGCTCATAGTATGTGATGTGTTCATGATTCAATTCATAGATTATTTGCAAGAATCTATTTGCTCATTATTTTTGGCAAATTATTGAGCAAACAGATTCTTGGAAGTCAACTGTTGGTCAAAAAAATAATTAAAAAATGAAAAAAAGCGAATTTTTTCTGTGGCCTGGGCATTTTGATGCTTAGATTCTTCGTGGATTCGTCACGGATTCTTTATGGCGTATCTTGGTCGAATCCACAGTGGCGAATTGAATCCAAGGCGAATCCACAGAGCAAATTTTGAATCCTGCCTGAATTTGTATCGTACCGTACCCGAATTGCGAATCTGGTACGAATCGAATCGTATCCAAAGGCTACAGGTGGTGAATCGGTAACTTAGCTTAAAACACAAAGGACAATTAGTGATCTGGTTTTTGCTAACACTACAAGCAAAAACATTGTAATAGTGTTCGATGTAAAACTTATAATGGATTCCTGCTTGTAAATTTATGGGTAATATACAAGCATATAATCTAAATAGTTAAATGCAACATACAGTGACAGCTGGGAAATTGAAAAGGTAATCAAATATGGACAGTTTCTTCTAATAGCATTTCCAGCTCAATAGACAGAATCATAGTTGTAATGCTTACAATCTAAACCCATCCATGCATAGTTAAAACTAAAAGACTTAAAAAAGGACTGGTAAATTTATAGTTGTGTACAAACATAGAATCTAAATAGTTAAATATAACATCTAGTTAAAGCTTGGAAATCAAAAAAAGTAACCAAATCTGGACAATTTCTGCTAATAGAATTGCAGCTCAATAGACACTCAATCATGGTTGTAAAGCTTACTATCTAAACACACTGTCATTGTGCATTAAGTGGTAGCTTCATATGCAACTTAACAATTTGTTTCTTAAAATCATTTGTTTGTTCTTTGTCCAAGTCGTTATTCCTTTGGATACTGTTTGCATTGAATAGCTGGTCTCTACTTCAGCCAGCTGGAAGGTGTCATTTGTGTGTGTTTCGATTAAGTGCTTTGTCATTTAATATCTGAAGGCTTGCATACAAGACACAACTATTAACAGTTTGGTACCTCTATCCAAGGCAAAAAAAAATTAGGTAGGTAGTCATATCCTTTCATGCAAAACCCCCTTGATGAATCTTGTATGGTGTGAATATTTGTATATATTGTCTATAGTTTTTAGTCTAAAGTCAGTTTAGCTTAGGTTTAGGTTTAAATTTAGATCTCAACGAGCTTCCCCTTCTAGTTTGAATAAGGGTTATTCCGTATGCACTATTCCCTTTTGTGTTGTCTTGCAAAAGACAAATTTAATCACTAGCACACACACACACAAAAAGTTAAAACTATATGGCTATTAAAAAAGGTTTAGCATGTTGCCTTGCAAGGACTGCTGTGCCTTTGATATTTAAGTTTCTGAAAGAATGCAAAATATGTGCTAGAGCACCACGATCTTGTCCAATTGTTTGTGCTCCCTTAACTGTGCGAGAGTTACTCTCTAACTTATCAAGCACTGAATTTTCTGCAAATAGACCACAATAAAGAAAATAATGATTAGACGAAAGTATCAAGTTCATATATGTACAATCCAGACCACCATACTTGAACAAAAATATAAGGTGGATTCAACAAAGAAATATGTCTAGCAAATGCAGAAATAATTGCAGGCTGTCGATACTTTTTGTCTGATAGAGTAACCACAATTTTCAAAGCCCAATAAGGTGCATTTTTGTTCAAGCATTATAAATTTAACGGAAATTCAAAGAACTGAACACATTGTTCTGTTCTCATAAGCAATCTGCATGCCATATACACTATCACCTCAAAATCTATCCATAAAATTTTGTGATGGAAGAAATTAAATGGGAAAGAACATGGAAGATAAAGAGCATCATAAATGTTTCAAGATTGATTCCATAACCATGATCGCACCATAAAAATAAGTGGCAAACCTCAGCAAATAGTAACAGCTTGATGTACAAAATTTAATACACGCAAAATGCACTCTGATATGTGAAATAGAGAGTATTTATAAAAGATTGGAGACTTGAATAGAATGATTTCTTTGACAAATTAAATTCTATATAATTCTAAAGGTGACCATTTTAACCAATTCATCTAAAAGATGAATAACAGATGTAAAGGTAAATACAACCTAAATCTCATCCACTTTGCACAATGGACGAGCTAGTAAGATGCAAAAACTTGGTGGCATAAACTAACATATGGATTGCCTTTCAAAGATTAACGTAATGACCTAAACTAAATGCATACAGAAATCAAACCTACAAAGATTCAAACAACAAATATTTTCATATTATCTTTATGAAAACACAAACATTCAAAGGAGAGCAACTGGTCTAATACTACTCACTGGGATGGATCTAAACTTTTTTGATACTCCTAAAAACATTGCATTATGCCAACTGACTGCCCTGGTGATCCTGGATGTTCTGCACAATTTTGCTACCATTCTACACCATGTACTACTTCTGAGGGTTTCCGTTCCCAAGATGACAATATTTTCACCTGAAAGGCTTTGTCCGCACGTGCCAGGCAGCTGTAGCAGCATTGTAAAGAACCCTGCTGGTTCAACTTCAACCCCTGATGCTTAAACTGATTTGTTTTGTGTTTTGTTGTTTTGTATTGTTTTTTATGGTTTTTGTGCAATAAGATGAATGGTGCGATTTTGAAGAAACATGCTTGGAAAAACATAAATAAAATGCCAGAAGACAAAATATAGAGGAATATAGCTTATGTTCTAAAGGCAAGTCATTTATTGATCTTTTTGAAAGCTTACAAATGCGAAATCCAGACATGCAAGTAAAAAGGCAATAATAAATATTTGAAAACCTGACTTATTGCAGCCGCCTATAATGATGATAAAAAGGTACGGCCATCATAAAGTAAATGATCTCCCTCTATGAAAATGACGCAGGACCTCCAGAAGATCAAGGCGCCACCTCTGAAAGCAGGATCCAGCAAAAAGGCAAGGCATTTTTGCTTGAAGAGAAAGTACGGCCTTGCAGCTAAATGGTACGGCCCAGCAACAGCAATCAATGAATCCGTACGGCCTTGAAAAGGATGCCAGATGAAGAACCAAACCAGCCGCTCAAGATATCACCTTAACCCTGACGGATATTGAATCAAACCCTGAATAATAACTTCACAATAAATTCTGTAATAACTTCTGAATGAAGCTATTCAACTGACAGGCAATAAATCAACTGATATTTCATAGCCTTTGAACTGCAATACACTGAAGATGGCTCGTTCTCCAATGCAGAAGAAAACTAAAACCCTTGGCTTCGTTCTCTGTAGATAAAATTGGCTAAAATCGATTTTCATATCATAATAATGAATTGCCTTCAAAAGAAAACTTATATCTCCTCAAGTAGGTCGATTTCCTTCAAAAAGCATCATTTAAAATAAACTTTGAATTTCACTTTTAATTTTCCAATAGTCTGGGCGCCCATTTAATTATAATAATTAATTGAGAAATGGCCCCTTCTTCATGATGGTCGACCCCTTCATTAAGTCACTTAAGTTATAACATTAATTTACGTTATAACTTTATAACATAAGCTTCAATTCAATTAATATTTATTTTGGCAAATAAATATTAATATCTCCCTCAATATAAGTCCAAATGACAAGCCGTCTGAAGCCGGATGATAAGTGACTGAATCTACATATGACCAGACCATACTGCTAAAAATAGCAGGGGTGCTCGACTAAGTGTCTCTACTTACTAAAAATAGTAAGTCAAGCAAATGATGTCCAGAAGACCCCAAACGAAAGCCAAACTAAATAATTCTAACAACTGAAGCAAAATCATGCCTCAACAAGACCCTCTATCCTCCCTATTAGCCTACGAGGGCCACATAATAGGCTAATCTCAAGTACTGAGAGATGTCAACTGGAAGGGGACATTACAAGCATCACCTTCCTGAAGCTAAAGTTGAGATTTTGGTTTGTTAATTTTCAAAAGATACCCTCTCTTTTCCCTTCTAAATTTTTTTAACAATCCCAGTTCCAGCATTCCTCAAATCATAGGAAGTCAATCCAATAAGCAGGAAACCAATAACAACTAATTCCCTCGATGGTAGATAGCAAACTGAACAATAACTCCCTCAAATTGCTGATGTTAACTAACAACTACGAATAAGTAGGAGACTAATACCCAAACAGCCACCTTATTTTATTAACTAGCTTCCTAACTGACAAACTTAGCTCCCAACTGGAAGCCTCAGTTACTTTCTTCTAACTGCTGACAGACTCAGTCACTTTATTCTGACTGAAAGACTTGGTCCTTTTATTCTAACTACTGACAGAGCACTCACTCGATGCTGCAGATTAAAGGGGTCATTACAATTAAAGACAAACGCTGTCAGTTCAGAAAAGGAAGCTCCCTCAAAGTAAAGGATAATTTTTATACAAGGATGGATGAGAACAAATGTATGACATTTACATGTATTTTGTTCCCAGGCCAGTCGCTTATAGGCACAGTTAAAAAGTTTACAATACATAAGCATTGATTTGCAAGGCAAAAAACAAAAATTACACTACACGATGCAGATCATTCAAGACAACCTTGCTTTGATTTCCATCCATAAAATAAAGTGTGGAATAACTACCTCAAAAGGGAGTAACAATTAGGTTGCCACCAGAAAGATCAGACATCCTTGTTCAGTGCATCCACAGAAAAGGGTTTTGAATTCATTTGAGTCAAAAGATGTAACCTTGAGCCCAAACATGATCCAGGGAACAACCCTCTGAAACAGAGGTACAATGTGTTGTGACTTGTGGGTGAAAATGTTACCATGACAATGAGAATGAAAGGACACGATGGACAACACGTCATATTAAAACTATAATGGCAAATTGTATTTCTCCAGAAATCTGCAAACCATATATGAAGATCTAGGTAATGAAACATGAGACTTAACCAAAAGAATTGGAAATCAGTCCCAAAATGCAAGCCTATACAATGTAAAACTATTATCCATGCTTATATAAAGATGAAATATAAATATACAGCTTAATAATTACAAGAAGTGCAGCACACACTCTTTGTTGGTTGATATTCCAATGTTTATACTTTTCTATCCATGCTATAGAATGAGTCTTCAAAACTTTGTTCCAACTGTCAAACTCAAAGCTATTGGCTAAGTCACAGGGTTTGCTGAATTTCAGCCATGAAGTTTGAAATTCGACAGATTTAAAAGAACACCTAAAAATCGTTATAATTCGCCCAAAAATTCATATGGAATAGGGCTTAGTTATTTATATTAAAATATATTTCTTCCATAGCACTCAACATTCCTTTAATTGGTGAATTTCCTGGGTGAATTTCTTCTAAGACCTCACCTACTTCAGGAGCTGCTTCAGAAGTAATTTTTCTTACCAAAGATCATGTCTTCTCTTGACCTATAGAGCTATCTTGTGAATTTTTTGTTAATTTTTCAGCAAGAATATTATTTTCCAAAAAGAAAGCAAGATCCTGCTCAATCAAACCTTTTTTGGCTGACGAAGGAAAAGGAGACTTTTTCTTTACTCTTTGAGTTGCTGTGCTTTTTCTGGTACTCCATTTTCTGTTGTAACTTATTTTTGTTAGTCTTTTTTGAGGGACCTTCTACTTCAATTTTCTGATTCCACAATTCGTCCCCCAGCTTTATATTAATTGAAGCAGGAATATGATCGGCCAAATTAATATATACATATATTCTTGAGCAATGTGCCAGGCTAATCTCTCTAATACCAAGAGTTAAGATATTCCAATAGTTATGTATGTTCTTGCAAGTGCTCAAAAGAATATCCACAATGACAATTTTAGAAATGATGCTATTAATTCACCAAACAAAAAGCTTACTGTTGCAGCTGGTTATTAATGCAATTTTCCTTTGAATATATGTTATTTTCAACAACATATTAATCCCTATGCAAGATAACTAACTCACATATGAACATACATATAGAACTCAAACAACAACAAAATCTGACCTTCCACTCTTGAAATAAGTGCTAATGGAACCAGAAATGCCCATTATTCAGAATGAGGTAACCTGTAAATGCATTGGTTGCTGCCGACATGTAACAGGAAGACAATTGAAAGTATCTATTGAAGCTGGGGGGCTAAACTATGGTGTAGTCCATGCCATAAACCTTAAATCTACACAGCTCTTAGCAATTACACCACTGTTGCAGAGGTATACCTTCCTTATATTTCTTCAAAACTGCCCAGACACACCAACTGCTGGAACTTGTCATCTGCTGACATGACTTAAAAAGGGTGCCAAAATCGTTCATTTATGATAGTGCCTCACTTCCCAATTCCCATGCCACCTTGTATAATTTGCAGGGGTAGAATTGCAGGTCAACCAGCCTTCGTTTTTCCACAAATAACCTTTAATTTTTCACAACTTTTGCCCTTTATAATAGGTTCAATCTGTCATACTATCCATCACCTAATCCTACACAGCTGTTACTCCATCTCTAGGGTGAACGCCTACAATTTTAATTGGTGCAGCCTGCATTCTCCTTCAAAATGGACGGTTAGGATATACAACTGAAAATAGAGTGTCTAGATGAAACACCAATTCCTTGTTCTCAAATAAATTGATTATTATTTGCTAGGCAAATGTATTCTATAAAACTCACCTTCAACACAAACTTAAAATGAAAACTTCTTCACAAACTTCAAACATTCGGCGCACCCGTGAACCCTGTATGAATCCACCTGTAAATTGGCTAGGAGGGTTTCCATCCTCGAAACCAAGCTTGCCATAGGGTTTTCATCCTAGGGTAGATGATGAACAGTTGTTTACTCTACAAGGTGGGCTTTTACAAATGAAAATGCCAACAATAAATTTTCTCACCTCCTTTTCCCCATTTATACACTTTTTGGAAATACATAAAATATTATTTCCCATAACATTTTATTTTCCCTCCAAAAATGATTTATAATTTAACTTTATATTTTGGACCCTATAAATAAGTCACTTTTTAATTAAACTATCCAACTTAATAAAAATAATTAATTAAATATAAGTCATCCAAAAAATGTATTTATTTAGACAACTTAATTTAATTAATTAATTAATCCCTTTTCACATTCCACATCGCCTACGGAAATTAAAATAGGCTAAGGGTCTCTATTAGATGCTAATGCCAATAAAGGGATACTACATCTTGCATATAAACCAAATTCTAGTCCTTTTGTGTTGTCATTGTTCGAGATGTACGAACCAATGTGATTTCCAATTTCTTGCAAAATTACCGAGTTTTGGCATTCCAAAGTTTAATTATACAACCTAATCGACATTTGTGTATCTATATTCTACTCCCAATCAATTAGAAAAAAGCCAACATCTTGCATGAACCAAGAGCCTTTTCTAAAAATTTCCTCTTTCTTTTCTACAAATTCTCATTCAATTTCAAAAAATCCTTTTTGGTAAGTTTTTAATTTTAATATTGTTCCCCCAATTGATTCTACACCAATTTTTAATTTTATCCACTATCGGCCATTGATTTGCATATTCAATTAAGAAGTTAGTTTCCTTTAAGTGCCTTCAAGTATCTTCTAATTCTTGAACATTTTGGATGTTTAATGTATCCTTGTATACAAAATGTGGTTTTTGCTTGCCTAATAGAACCCTATTTGCTTCAAATGCAAAAGTTGGAATATTACTTCATTTTACTGACCATGGATGATTTCCTTTCGAAGGGACAATTTTCCTTTTCATCCTCCCAAGAGACACTTTGAAGCTATTGATTACATCAAACTTTTCCTTAGGGAAGAAATTAGGGTTTTGAAACTTTGCAACGTTGTTATCACTTTGAATTCTCTTATGATTTTGGGAGTTGTTGTTTTTGAAACTCTTTCTTTTATCTCATTTTTTATCTATTTTCCATTTTTGTGAACAAACGCTACTATTGTCTTTTATTCTATTATTTAAGCCTTTGCATTTTAGGTTTGTGACATTTTATATATAAATATATTTTAATATATATTTTTAAGTTGTACATGGTCATCCCCTCATTGTCCCCAAAATAAGGGCATGCAACAAGGGGAAGGGCAATTCTTTTTCTATTCAGTAGTAGTTTGACTTTAATCTTTTATTAAATATATTGCATGGGACCATTGCATGCATCGAAAGCTCTAAGCAATGTAGACTATGCTCTCTAGATTGAATTTGCACCTTCTATGTATGAAATTTTGTGCAACTTTAGTGAATGCCAAGGAAATGGAAATACATTTCCTCGACATTCATTAGAGTTGCAGAAATTTGAAATGTATTATATATATTTATAAATATTAATAGTAAATACTAAATAATTATAATATTAAAATATAACAACATATTATGAATATTAATATATGTATGTATATTATTATTTATATCAATATATTATAATAAAATATTTTAAATATTTTATATATAAATATATTTTAACACATATTTGTAAATTAAAATCTAGGATCATTATTGCCAACTTTTGTTTCTATATATAGCCATCCCCTTCCCATCCCCAAAAACTTGCCAACACATCCCCCCATCCAACAAACTTGGAGAAGCAATGGTCCATATTGACATTCAAATCTTCAAAACTTAATATTTTCTCACCATATACATGTACCTCCTTGCTATATCTTGCTCAAAAATGCATGTGTTTTACTCAACTCAATGTTGACCAAGTTCTAACTACAGCTAGATACCATCTTGATAAGAAATACAACCTTTGATTTCAATTGTTAGCCATATATCTTCCTTGGACACAAAAGCTGTCTCATGGCATAGTAAGCTTCAACACACTGTAGCTTTATCTTTTGTTGAAGCAAAATACAAAGCAACTTCCAGTGCTAGTTGTAAAGTAGTATAGTTTCACAAACTTTTGAGGTTGTGAGTGATCTTCAACTTCTTTAGACTACAATGACTCCACTTGTCTATGACAATCAAGGAATCTTAAAGTTAGTGAAGAATTAGCTTATGATGCTCACCCCAAGCATACTGAAGTTCATTATCACCAAATTTGATAATTGGTTGACATTAACAATATTCTCTCCATCTTTAGCATTTTTTAACAACAATCTAATAATCTAAGAACAAAAGCTCTTGGTACTATTCTTTATCAAATTTTGACATAAAATTAGAGTTGTCTTGGATGTAGTCATTAAGAGGGTATTAAATATGATATGATGTTACACATAATGTTAGAACACACATTCTACACATGCATTTATTACTTTTGTTAATGATGTACTAACACCACATAAATAAATATGATATGATGTTACACATAACGTTAGAACACACATTCTACACATGCATTTATTACTTTTGTTAATGATGTACTAACACCACATAAACTATGTCTAACAAGTAACTTACAATTAGATTGCAACCACCTTGTAACTTCCCAATTTAATGATAAAAAAAAAAGCCACACTCATTTAAGTGTGTGCCATCCAATTAACTCAAACTCAACACATTTGTTTTTCCCACACAAAAAGCTTCAATTTTTACATTACATACACAAATTAAATTGAAAAATGTATCACTGAAGCTCCTCTATTCCCTGGGTATAGAAATGCACACCACACTAAATGATAAACTAGTTGCTGACAGCTGCTGGTTGAACATGTAGCTGTACCATTTCTACTGAGAAACATCATACAGCTGTATCATTTCTAACAAGAAAACATCGTAGGCAATCCAAATGTTTGTCTGGAGTCACCTATCTACACGTCACAGGCCAATCAGACTTTTATCCACATAAATATTGACAGGACAGATGTCTGACAAGTTGAAACTCAAAAATAGAATGAAATATAGTAAGCATAGATACCAAATCAATTACATGTTAACAGCAAAAATTATGCAAACTTTTGTGGGGGGCATTTTGTCCAACATTATGAAAGTCCAAAAAAGCAATGATTGAGATTCAAGGGGCATATACTTTCAATATCATACACAGGAGTATTTCTTGTAAGTCAATGATGCAATGTAGGACATTCAACCCAAAAACAGTAAAATGATAAATTAGAATTTTCCCAGTATTCAGTGTCAAATGATTTTCCCTGGAAGCCCTCATATTATAATTTCCTCTAGTAGGAGCAAAAAAAATGAAAGAAGAAATATCAGTATATTTAGCCATGTAGAAAAGAAAAAGAAACCTTTAACAACTAATGAACTTTTCATAGCTATAAAACATATTCTAGAATGAAAAAGCATATATTTGCTACTTGCAAACTCTAATACTGGATTTGTAAAGCAAACTGTAGTTATAATTGGAGCTTACAAACAAATGGGATTACAAGAAACAAACCAGCATCTGAAGGAGCTGGACTTTGAGATGGTGGTGCATTTTGTTGCTGCCGTTGAATATTGTCATTTGATGGATGCGGGATAAGTGCTGGGAGATCACTAGTAGGAGATTCAACAACCTTCTCACAAGCATCACCTGTGTGTGTCTTTCCTGAACTCCATTGCAGCCAGAAAGCCACTAAGCAAATCCACTATCATTATACTGATAATTAAATTTAGCATATGAGAGATAACAACTGGTTTTACCTATTGGACTACTATTAGATACGGTGCCAATGTTTAGGGCTGGTGAGGGAAGTTTAACATTGACTTCGCCCCTCCAGGCTGCATCACATCCTCTTGCAGCAGCAGTTGCTGCTCGCATTTCCTGAACTTTGCTTTCAAAAACATATTCAAGCAAAGTTAAGAATTCCACAAGTTCCAGTTGCAATGTGTTTTAAAACTTTGATCATCAAACTTAAATTTTCATAGTACATATTAGCCTTAACCAATAAGATAATGTCAATGGTTCATATCTAGTCTCTCTCTGTTAAAAAAATTTGTGAAATGGAGGTCTGAATGGCAATAACCCGCAGAAAGCCTTACTCTAGCTTCTATTTCCTCTTGGCTCTCTTTTACAAATGGATGTTCCAAAAGTGCAGGCCAAGTTAATCGATTCTGTGAGACCTACATGAGATAGATATCCAATACAAGAATTTTATTTTTAAAACTATTGAAAATAGTAATACTAGTTTTACAAATTATGCAATTCTCTTAATGCTTAGATTCGTCTTGTAACTAACCTTATTGAGAAGGCCCTTCAAAAAGCTTTTGAAGTTAGGGCTGATATTTTCAGGATATTTAACTGGATCCTGTTTCACAGCATAACAAGCAAAGCTTTAACATGAATTCTAACTTATTTCAAACCAAACTCCATGAAAGAGAAAAGGCAGGCAAACAATATGATTTGTACCTTCACAATGTGTCGGATAAGTGTGTAAACAGAATTCGTGTAGAAAGGAGGTTGACCAACATACAGTTCATATCTAAGAAAGACAATTCGAGGAACTTTGTAAGTCCATAGTCATAGACACACAACAATATTAATGAATTTCTCCATCAGGTTATAAAGATTTAGCAATAATAATCGTTTTTAGTTTAAAGAAAAAAACTTAAAATAAAACCTTCTTTCAAGAGGTTGTCTCATATAATATGATATTATTTCTTGTTAGAACAGGTTGCCACTACAAGATTAATACATGCAGGACAACACCACTTTTTACAAGAATAAAGATCTCTATATAATGTACTTATAAAGAAAGGCTACCTGAGACCAAAGTTAAGGTACCAACTTCTGGATCAAATTCAACAGTAGCACTAAAGTCCACAAAAAATCAGACTAGGAGGTCCAAAAGATGATTTTTGAAGCAAGCCTAACCACAGAAAACTTAGTGTAATGCTTAAATCATTGCAGAAATGAAAGATATTAACCCTGTTCGAGATTCATTGGTTCTGTTAACAATCTAATACTTGAAGCCACTCACAACAGATTCATATCCAAATTAATGTGAATGCCATGAATAAAAATCTAAGTCTCCAAAAAAACCGTAACTAATTGGCATGTAACATAATGAATTAATAATCATCCAATCACAAATAATCTGATAGTTGACAAGATTTTGCTCCTCACACTTGTTTCTATTGTCATTATAAAAGAACTTGGCAGTTAATAATAAGGCCCTCATTCATAGTTGACAGCCTCAACACTATAGGAACTATCCCTGTCTGGGCATTGTGCCTCACTTCAGTATGTTGTACCCCAAAATTAAAATTTTTGTTACACTTAGACATTTTGAAGAAATGAGTAAAAGTCTTGTCAAAACAGTCAAAAAGGTCAAAATTTGGTGTGCATGTCTTGCATGGAGGGTTAAAACACAAAATTTTCAATTTCTGACGATCTGGGTCTGCTAAGAGCAGCTTAACCTACAAAACCCAGATCTCAGTTTTTCATCCCTAAATTTTACGAAAACTGCTATTTTTAGAAATTTTCTCGAAATAGTAACGTTTTCTGGGTTTTTCTGGGTTTCTTTCGAAACGGATATTGGCAAAAATTTCTAAAAATAGAAAGTTGGTCCGCCAGGGTCCGAACTGATTTTGATTGGCTCAAAATATGTCCATATCAGGCTGGTGCAGTCAGAATCTTAAAATAATCAGTTTTGCCCTACTGGGTCTATTCAGCTTTTTCAGAAGCATATCTGGAGTTCCGAGGTCATCAATGGAGGTCATCCAACTGCCAGGCGTTAATTTTAGCATTCAAAACTTCCAGCAGAAAGTGAAACGATGAACATGCACGAGGATCGAGGAAGAAGAGTGAAAAGTCATGAAAATTTTCTAAGTCTGCTGAGTTTGGGCGCCCCAGTTGAAGAAAGGCGCCCACCTTTTTAGGGCATCAGATGAAGAAATTAGGGTTACGGTCTCCAATGAAAGTTGTTCACTGTTCAGTCGACTTCGCGATGGATATCCCCGACAGAGCACCCGATGATCCAGTCTCCGGCAAATTCAAGTCAAAGTAGAAGGTATGAAGTGAAAATCTGAAACTTGAAGTTGAATGAATTGAAAATTTTTCTAAGTCTGGAGAAACTGGGCGCCCTAAGAAGAGAAAGGCGCCCAACTTTTCAAGGGTGCAAACAGAGGAATTTGCAGTCGAAGCTATAACGGGATGTCTTCAGAATTCAACTGGCTTTGCAGTGAGCTATTTAGCACGACAAACGGAGCTCGCAGTCATCAGATTCAAAAGGCTGAACAGAGGGTTCGACGAGAGGTGAAAAGAGAAATTCAAAGCAAGAGTGAAAAAGTCAAAAAATAAACTAAGTGTTAGTAAACTGGGCGCCCCCAGTCAAGATAGGCGCCCAACCTTTTGAAGGGTGAAAGTTCACTTTTTGGCAAAAGTGTCTCCAGAAGACCCCTTTTCATTTTCAGTCAGCTTCGCGATGAGCACAAACATTCAGCGATCCGACGTCCGAAGCTCAAAATTTGACAAGATCATCTGTCGAAGAGAAGTTAATGAAGAACTTGGAAATCAGAAAAATGGCTAACACTGGAGAAGTTGGGCGCCCCTAGAAGGAAAAGCCTCCCGTGAATTCGGAGGTCGAAATCAAGTTTTTAGCAGGAGGTGCCTCCAGAACATCTTTTTCAGAATCAGTCAGGCTTCGCCGTGAATCACTCAGCTCGTCTGTCGGGTTGATCTGTCAACGAGAAATCAGAGGCGAAGTGGCATGTTAAAATGGAGAAAAGTTGAAAAAGTGGAAATTTTGACTAACACTGGTGAAGTTGAGCGCCCCTCTTGGAGAAAGGCGCCCAAACCTTCATGCCTTAGAAGATTTTTGAAGATTTTCAAAATTTCAAAATTTGCTTGAGAAGAAGATGGCGTCCAAGTTGAGAAGATGAGATTTAGGGTTTTGAAATAAAAGCAGAAAAAAGCAAAACCTAAAATCAAAACCTAAGTCTATTTAACACTTCTTTTCAATGTATTTTTCATTATTTTTGCAGGTAGCATCCAGAGGAGAAAGTTGGAGCAGCAAGTTTGAGAAATTTTTGTGATTAAAGAATTCATAGTTGCTGGTTTTACATCAGATTTTTCAGACCAGCAAGCATAAACCCTTGCTTTTTCAAGTTTTCTGTTCCAGAAGATCAAGTTTTTCAAGCAGGAGGCCAAGGCTTTCAATTTTTCAGTCATCTGGGTCTTTTTGCCTCTATCTTCTGAAGAATTTTTCAAGAACTTCATCAAGTTGCAGCAAGTGCTTTTATCTTGCATGTCAGTGAAAACCTCAGTGCATTCAAATTTCAACCATCTGGGTCCTTTCCAATCAGTCTTCTGAAGAAAACCCATATCGCAGCTTTTTTCCAAAACCTAGGGTTGGCGCTTTTTCAATCAAACGTCAAAGTTTTGCAAATCCATTCAACTGGGTCCATTTCTAACGATATTCTGAACAAAACCCAGCTTTTTCGGGAAAAATTGAAGAAATTAGGGTTTGCTGCTTTTTCATCAAAATTCAAGATTTTCAAAAGCGGACGATCTGGGTTGTCTTGTATCGTCATTGAACAAAACCCATATCTCAGAAAAATTTCTCAAAAAATTAGTCCGTTGAAGCACAAAATCAGCATTCTAAAAATAGAAATTGATTCAAGACTTGTCGAACCAAAGCGAGTTCTGATCATTCTTCAAGTTTTCTGAAATGGAGTACACTCCTAATGTTTTCAAGTCGAATCAGCACTTTTTCACAATTACATCAAAACAGCTGAGACAGACTTGCATCATGTCAAGCCGGTGTTCGACCTACGTGCCTTGGAGAGAGCAGGCAACACTTCAATCAAGAACCCTCGGGTCATTCGACTCTCGCGAGCAAAGATCTATTCCTATATCAGTTGAGCCTTGAGTTCGTAATCGCTTGCATTAAGCATTACAACCCGGCTACTAGGGAGATCCAGTCAGCAGATGGCAGGTTGATTTGCAGTTTAAAGCCTGACATGGTTGAAAAGTGTTTTTCCATTCCCCCATGGCCTGAAAGTGTAACTCTTTCGAGGGATGAGTGTGAAAAGATGTGGAATATGCATAAAGACAAATACAGCAAGAAGATTGCCCAGAGATGGATGAAAGAAAAACATAAGACATTGCCCAAGAATGTCGGACGAGGGGAGTTCAAGGACGAGGTTGCTATCATCATCACTTTGCTCAACAGGGTCACTGGTTCCGAGGATGCCACCAAGTTCCAACCTTGGATGTTTTATGCCATACCTCACATTATGAAGAAAACCGAGTTTTATGATTGGCCTACTTTGATTAGTGACTGCCTACATCAACAAATAACAGAATATTTCCAGTTTCATGTATTTCACATGGTGTCATATCTAGTCTACCTGGTGGCCTATCAAGGTCAATTCAGAGGATTGAACACCGAGGGATCTTTGAGCGTTCAACACATATATAATTATTATCCTCAGCTGGAGTTCACAAAGTCGTTGCACCACTACAAAAGGGTGAACGAGGCATTCTTGATGTACACGGTGCGTGACTTAGACAATGAATTGCACGTCCGCATATCTTCAGTTGCTAGGGCAGCAATGGCGGAATGGGCAGATTGGTTTATACAGTTTCCTACCTTTACCTATCTCAGGGTTTATGGTTATTCAGGTGCCCCGCTAATGTTGCCAAGGTATCCGTCAGACGAGGTCATCTTCATGGAATTCTTGAGGCAAGCTCACGGTGTCCACACAGTCTTGAGAAATAGAAAGAAACCCTCTCTTCACTTTCCATTAGGGTTGGGTATTTATACATGCAGGACTGCTGCAGATGCCAGGACAATTGGAGAAGAATTAGATAAATTCGGTCTCAAACCCTACAGTGAGAGGCGGTCATTTGATCCTCATGGTGTCTACGCTGGCCGGTTGGAGAAGAATTACAATCATATACCCGCACTTGAAGATTTTTGGGCTAACTGTGCAGATGAGTTTGAAGTGCGAAGGCGTAGTTACAGCAGGTTGACTCTCCATCAGATGAAAGATTGTTTGAATGAAGACATTGAAGGACTCTCCGATGATGATGAAGATGTGCTTCTACCAATGTACACTCAGAAAAGAATCAAGGATCAGCCTCTTCCACAAGTTAATTGGGCAAACAAGGAATCTCTTTCAGTTGAAGACAGAACAAGACAAGTCATTGAGTATAGTAAGGTTTTCTTAGTGCTTAAAAGGAAGAACTCTATTCCAGTAGCAGAGCCGCCAAGGATAATTCCCTCTTCTTCCACAGCACAGTCAAAAGGAAAGGGTAAAAGTCAGTCTCAAGATGGCATCAAAGGCAGTAGATCAATAAAAATGTAAGAAGAAGGATGGATTTCTCAGGCATAGTCATACAGGAACAGCCTACAGTTGATTCAGAAGTTCCTCTTGACGAGCCCATACCTCAGAATGAAGCAGAGGAGCCACCTTCAACACATGTTCCTGTACCTTTGACGGGTTCGTCACCAATTCACATTGATCTTGATATTGAAGATGATGAAGAGATCGCAGCAGTACCTCCTGAGGAAGTTAGTAAAGATACTACGGTGTCTTGGCTTGAGAACTCCTTAGGAAGGGTTAGGAGAAGGCCTTCATATCAAGTGAGTGTTGATGATCTCGATAATATTTATCAGGAACCTCCTAAGAAGAAGGCAAAGAAGCAAGTTCACTTTGATAGGAATCCTGATAACGAGATTGTTGTAGAGACTGCTGTGCCTCCAGAAGATAAGAATAGAGATGAGGTGAACATGGATGATTTTGTAATGGTCAAGGCTAATCTTGGTAGAAATACCAGACATGCAGATTTGAGTCTCTTCAAAGTTGTATCCGAAAACCTACATGAAAGAGTGCTTAAAGACGGAGAAGACAAGGCCGCCCTCAAGGCTGAAAATCAGCAGCTTAAGCTTTTTATTTCTAACCTTGCTCGTGGTTCTTCCCAAACAACTCAGTTGCTGCCCCAGGTCTTAGAGACACCAGCTGATCACCATCAGTTAAGACAGCTGGTCATATGTGGGAAAGAGACTCAGGAGTGGATCGAGAGCTTCATTGTCAGAGGAAAGGAGATCTTGGCTCGGATGTTCCAGTTGAGAGAGAATGCTCATAAACTTCGTCAAAGCATCCAAGGATTTGAACAAACATTGGCTGAAGTAAAACCTAGGCATGAGATTATCATTGCTGATTTAGACACAGCCTACGGTTCAGCAGTTTCAAAGGAGCACAGAAGACAAATCCTTGCATGGAGAGAACGTCATGTTTTCAAAGTTAAAACCTATGAGAGGATATCTGAAGAATTCATCACCTACAGGCAAAGGGTGGTTGAAGCTCTCCTTTTCATCAGTGAATTTGTCATAGAGATCCCCTCTCAGTACAGTCTTGAAGATGGTTCTCATGTCAGGCTTGAAGAGGTGCAAAATCAGTTCCAGAACGTTGTTCAAAGTTGCAGCCCAGTTGGCGGAAGGATAGGTCATATTTCAGTGATGTCAGCAAAGTTCAATAAAGCGGCCAATGAGATTGAAGATTTCCTAAGATCTATTGAAGATGCCGAAGATATTCTTGAAAAGCGGTGTTTTGCTGTTGATGGTATAGATGCACCGAACCGGGACACAATCTCAGACTTCCTAGCGGATGTGATCGAGCTTTAAAGCAGCTTTCTTCTAGAAGCTTTCTTTCCCGCTTTCTTTCTATTCTTGGAATCATCCTTATCCATTCTTTGAGGATAGAAAGAAGATAAGATGTAATAGTTGGCGTTTCCCGCTTTTTCTGCTTTTTAGGGTTTTAGTTGTTATCTTGTTTCTAGATTTAGTAATAAAGCTTGCTTGCTGAGCAAGCCCTAGATTGTGAAAGCAAGGAGATTTTAGGGTTCCCTACTCCTCTGCTTCTCTATAAATAAGAGCCTTTGCTCATTTATTTTCTTTAACCGTGCTAGTGAGAACAAAACGCTGAGCCTATTGTGCCTTCTATTTGTTGCTCAAGCATTGTTCATTTGTATTGTGATAAGCAAATTGTTGAGCCTCTTTAGCCAACAAGGAGTTAGTGAGATTGTTGTTTTCTATTGTGTTAAGAATAAGTTTGCAAGCCTCCTTAGCTGCAATTTCTTGTTCAAGGCATGTTAGAAGGGAGTTTTGTTTCAGAGATTTGAGTAATAAAATCATGAGCCTCTTTTGCCTTGGTCGAAAATCTCAGATTTCCGTTATCTATGTTATGCTTTCATGATCTTTATTTCAGCTTACAGTGAAGTGTGTAGGTGTTTGTTGGGAGAGAGATTATTAAAGTATTTTTGTCAGAGAATCTACCTTGTTAATTTCTAACTTCTCTTGCTCTGCTATTACTTGAGAGGTTAGGAACGTCTTTAGTTTAAGTTAGTCGTAGTTGAACTTCTTATCAGAAAATCTCAGCTGCGGCGTTTGTGTTTAAAAACCTTGTGCTCTAAGCTGATCCAAAAAGATAGGCAACTTAGTTTTAGTTTACTTTCTTTCAAACACCATCAGCAAGAGGGAGCTTCCCCTCCTAATTTGAAGAGCAGTTTATCTGTGCATAGCTGTCCGTTTTCAAATCCGCATTCCAGAGGTGCGAATTTAAACGCCAACACAGTAATATCCAGATATTCTATATCCCAATTGATTATATCAATTAAATACCATTAGGCCCATTAAACTGACTATTCAATATGATTGAGTGTGCCCTCTCAATGCATGACAATGATATTAAATATTTTCCTTATGAATATACGTATCAGTATTAGCAATAAAGCAATATATATATATGAAGCACCTAATATACAAAATCAATATGGCCACAGAATGCATTGAGGTTCCAATAAGGTTCAAGTGCTGTCAGAAATAAATAACGCATCCCACTTTCAAAACAGCAAAAAAAACAAATATTCAAGAGTGCAACTTTAAAAAATTCAATAAGGCAACCAATGATAGAGGTCTACATAATAATGTTCTGCTTATGTACAACACAAAAGGTAAAGGTCATTTTTAGGTAATAGCCAAGCCAAAACCCTATTGTGCATATGAAAAACTCCTTGAGTAGGCTTACAAAAGAATTTCTTTTTCTATGTAGCTTGAGCCTTGATTATTGGTAAAAGTGTGTACCTTTAGGTTTCAATCTCATGCCCAAGTCCAAGTATAAATTGAACCTTCCAATCCACTAAACTTAAACCATACACATGAATGTGTGTTTATTGTACATACACAATTTGAGAGAACTGATACTAACTTATTCCCTTCAATGTGTCAACTCCTAGCACTGTCATTTAGCGTGGCAATGTAAGAAATAGTACACGCTCATTTAGGTCACCTTGACTCCCCTTTCCCCTTCACATCTCATTTTCTATACCTCCACACTTCCCTCTACTCTCCTATAACACACTTCACCCATTACCAACGGGTTCAACCACTGACTTCATCCTATCCTAGAATTGAAGAACATAATTGAGAAACTGTTTAATCATTTCAAACCAAGCAATTACATCTCGTGTCATTCACATATACCGCTCTATCCTACTCCTTTTTCTCTATAGCACAAACTTCTGAAGAAATTTGTAACAATGCTCAAAATCTCACTATCCCTCCTTGCTAGGAACCCCTTGTACACCAAAGGAGTCACTACAATTATCACATCTCTCCTAGAAATCTTCCCCAATCCTGACCTATCTGACCATCTAGTTAGAGATCAAGGCATTAAAGCTAGTCTCTTCTCACTTTGTACAAATCCTCAAGGAATGCAAAGACAAACACAACATCAAGTTGTAGCAAAGAACGTACTTGATCTCTATCCTTTTTTGTCAAGAACATACTTTCCATTGTATTTGCTAGCAGTACAACTAGATCAATATACCTTCAGGTCAAATGAGTTAATTTGTGAAATATACCCTCTCAATTTTTTCTTGATTTTCAAAATCAATTACAATGCAACACGCACCTGTTAAGGTTAGCACCAAAACCAAAATGATGCGGAAAGGTAACTCTAACCAAAAATGCACCCTAAGACCACTGAAGGAGGAGGGGTGAGCATATGGTCAAAGGATTCCTAGGATCTAAATAAGTCAATAACTGAAACTGATTACAACTGAGAGTAAATGATAAGATTCAACACCAAGAATGTGCACACAAGATCCTTTGAAGGCGAGGTGCTAACATATGGCGGAGTACTAATTACAAACTGAAATGAACTTAGGCGGTGAACCAGCCATGAGAATTTCCACACAACCACCAATTCAGTGGGGGGAAAGAATTACAAAACAAACTAATTCATCCGTTGCAGAGGGCATCCACTCATGAGTGGGAATTCACCACTTTTCAGTGGGTACAAAGAGAGATTAACAAGTTCTTTTCCCACATTGGCGGTAAACCATCCATGGGTTACAATGTTTGAATTAAAACATAAAGTAAATGCTGAAATAAGAATGACTGGAGCAATACTACTGTTACCAGCATTTACAATGAGCTTATTGCAATGAATTTACAATAGAAAACTGCTCCAAACTTCTACAAGAATTATACTATACTTTTGATCACAAATGTGAGTTGAAAGACCAAAGAAATATAGCATGAAAAGAGAATAACCAAGTCTGATATTAAGACCAGCAAACTGAGATAATCAGACCAGCAACTTAAACTTCCCCTAAATTGTTCATATCATCATCCAAAATGCTTCTATTCCCTCCAAATGAATGCACATGAAACTAGAAGCATAGACATCCAAGAATTATAGCATAACATGGAATGAGTCAAGTCTGATATGAAATGCCATCAACTAAAAATATAGACCAGCAAACTGTACATCAATGAAATACTCATAACTCTTTCAAATTACCTCTGAATGAGCTTAAACGAAGTACAATGGCTCACTAGATGGTTGGCGCCCAATTTGCAATGATAAAACATCAAAACTCAACCATTAATTTATGCACGAATCCCAATGCTCTCCAAAAAAGTACGGCCTCCTTGCAAGGGCGATTTTGCTTGATAAATTCAAACACTTCAAATAAAAATCTGAATTTTTCCAAGAATGGTCACCATGAGCCTAGAAATAGAAAGAGCCAACACCCATAACTGAAACTAAATCATACAAGGAGCTGCATATGAAAAACACCTTCAGCCATGAACGAACCAGCAAGCTCTAAACTGAAAATAACATCAATTTCTTCAACAATGAAGCTCAATGTGCACTTCTAAATGAAGCACACTCTCAATCCACCATCTAGGGAACCATAGTTTCAGGCCCGAAGAATTGGAGTAAACTTGCTAAGCTTTCCCTTAATCGGATTATGGATTTCAAACCAGCAACATAACTTTACAATATTTTCCAAAGATGAGAATGAATGAGCAAGGTATCAATAAATAGGCTCTTCAACTGGAAAATGAATCAACATGAAACTCCCACAAGAACCTCTTCAGCTTCTCCAAGGGACGCCACCTCTCATGTTGCACTTTATTTGAATAATTAAAACATTAATCATCTCCCTTTAGGCGTCCATTTACAATTTGCACAATAAAACATTTAATATAAATATTAAATGCTCAAATCAACCCCTTATGACCCCTTTTTAAAAACAACTTGAAGTTGTTGCCTAGGCACAAGGTACAAACTCAAATTATAAAATTGACTAAATGTTTGAAACTCAATCCAAAGGAGAGATAAAAGCCAAAGCCTAAAACCAACGCCCAAACTGATTTTGCCAGAAATAGAATGATGACCTGAACTGATGCTGCAAATGATGCCACTGCCAAAATTAGACTTACTAAAATAGCCAATGCCAAAAACAGTAAGTTCGCTTCAAAACCATCAGAAAGCCAAACTAAACAACCGAACTGCAAGGGATTGAACTGTTGCTAAACAGATACTACTAAAAGATAGACTTGCAAAAAATAGCGAACTGCTATAAATAGTAAGTCTGCACAACATCCTCTGAACGCCAACTAAGCAGTATCTGAAAGAGGAAACCCTAATTTTCTGCTTCAGCTTAGCCTACGGATTTCCGAAAATAGGCTAAATTCAAATGAAGAGCATAGGGCTAAAATGGGAACATTAAAATTTGTATGCATATACATGTTCCACCCCAGTTGTCATATGTTCAAGGATATCTAAAAGTTTCTCTTTTTTATATAATTTCAATGCTTGGAATTATTTCCATTTTACTCAAGGGCCTTATTAGCAATTTTTCAATTAACTGGGGAGCCTTAAGATATATGTATGCCCCCACAAAAAAGTAAGGAATGATAGGACCAAGAATCATAAGATAAAGTGGAATTGAACATAATTTTGATTAGGTGCCCTAAGGGAGGCTGGTGGTGCTAAAGTCATTACGGATCATGCAATCAGTTGGCGTTTTAATTTTCCCAACCACATCTCACGACAACCTAATGAATAGCCAATTCAGATGATTAATTGCCTTAGGGGGTTGGCAAACGAACAAGAAAATATAAGAGAGTCTATTCCTCTACACTTTAGGCTCTACAAAACCTAGGAGGGTAATCCTATACAATATTCAACAAAATAGAGATTTCTTATGGTGATCAGGTGGCTATAGAATCACCACACAATTATAATGAATATTGTCCTAAGCAAATGTGTTCTCACTATTAGTTAAGAATTGCAAATAAAGATACTTGATGGGATAGATCCTTGAGCTTTTCATACATTCAATGCTTTGAGAACAAGAAAATAGCATTATGCAAATTAATTATTGCAATAAGTGAAACTTTTTTGAAATTCTTGATCATCAAGCTGCATTCAGAGACATTCAACAGACTTGTGCCTTAAACCTAGGCAACGGAGTCAAGGCAGATGTAACAAAAAACTAGAATAACAATAATTGACCTAGTTTCAATCAAGCTTTGTAACAATGCATTACACTACTACCCTGTAAAATTAACAACCAACTCTACCAACAAATCCCTATAAACACTCAAGACATTCAACATTTCTTATATAGCATATTTAATTCACTACTTAAGAGAAAGCCATACAAGAAACATTCACCTACAAGAAATCTTGTAGAGATGAACAAAATGATCCTTGATCCAATTTTATTCATAAATGTAAAGAGGAGTACATTTTAGGAGACAAATTAGCTTTGAGCTTGGCATTGTATATTCAGAATTGACGCTAATATTGTTAATACAAAAATGACGAATTACATCAAAATCCCTTCATAGAAAACCTAGACCGAAAACACAATCTTAATTACAAAGTGCTCTGCATACAAAAAAAATTCCGAGATACTATGAAAAAGGCCTTGAATTCCCTTTTATAGAAACAAGGGAGTAGAACAAGCTTCAAGCCTGTGGACAAGGGTCACATTTTCATTTGACAAATTTGCCCACTTAGGATCAAACAAAAAAAAAAGTGCAACTGCCTTGTGAGGAAGCAAACCTTCTTTAGAAAGGACAAAAGCAGTTGCATGTGCTATTGAAGATTGTTGTTGATCCTTGGTGATGAAAGAAAGGAGTGGAAACACATGCACTTTGCTGCACCATCTTCATCACCTTGACATCTTCAAAATGTTCGAGAGATTACTGACTTGGACAAAAGGAAAAAATAGGTCCATAAGAAGACAGAATATCTACTCAAACTGAAGAAGATATCCTTTTGATGTTGAGTGGACCATAAAAGGACAAAATGAATACGCCATCCTTGGAAAGCATAAAGAAAGAAAGAATATTCAAATGCCAATTTAAAAAAAGGATCCCACTTAGGTGGCAAAAGGCTTACAACTCTGGCAGCTAATTATATTTCTCATCCCAGGCCTGATATAATCTTTTTGAAGACAATTGGTATGCAAGGAGAAGATCCATATTTGATGTGTACCGATGGTACTTGGACAGAATTGGATCAGCTTCCTCCTGAAACTCTTCCATAAGCATATTTGTATCCAATATTGCATCCATACAACTTTTCAAGAGCTCTACATCAATCTTATTATAGCAGAAGTATCAGATACTCACTTTATTACCAAGCCACCTTTAATATCCTAAGATGCTTCAGCAACAAGTGGCTTATCTGTGTTGGGAGCAAGGGCCCAAATAGCAAGGGTTTCCCATTTTGGGTTGAACCCTAATCCTGACAATATTGCAGCAACTTGATCCTCAAAGGAAAATATTCCTTAATCTTGCTTCCTTATTGTATCGAAAGCAATAGTTGAAGCTATATCACACTCAAGGAGAAGCAAGATTCCACTATCTCTCACCATTTTTTTCCCTCTTTCGAGGTAATGATCTTGACATTTACACTCAATTTTGCACGTAGCTTTTGAGCTACTTCTTCATATTGGTCCCTTGGAACTTTGGCATTTTCTTCCTCAAGTCTTGCAAGGTACTCATCCCTTCTCTCATCACCACTCCCTTAGACCTTCTTTTAAAAGCATAAACATATGGGCCTATTGTAGGTGGCTGGTATGAAGGCCTCTATTCAATGGCAGCAGCCTTTCCAACTATCCTATCAATGTTTTGCAAAATTGTTAGGATCCTTACAATTGGATCTGCAATCTCTGCATAGGCACCCTGGTAATTCTCAATCATTTTGCCCTTCTCCTCAAACTTCCTGAAATTGGTCCATTTAAACTTAATTTCATTCACTTCTTTATCATCCTTGCAGTTTCGATGGCATCCTCACTGAAATATGTTTTGTGCAAATATTGTGACCTTTTAATGCTTATTATGAGGTCGTTGATAGATCCTTCAGGGTCAAAGTTCCTTTCAATCTCTTGGGCCATTCTATATGTCTTCAGCATAGGATACAGTTTGTCAAACCCTTCCCTATTCTTCTGAAGTCAGCAAAAATTGTTAAATATGGGAAGAATGAGCCCTTCCTTTACCCACCCAAGTGAAACTTGTCAAATTCACTTAATTGCCAAATAATTTCCAAAAATGCAATTCTCAAAGGCACATATCTTGCCAAGATATGGGGTCCAACAGGGCATCCATATACCCTTACTACTATGCAATCTGAATGGAGATAGAAATCTCTCCAATTATGTTGTATTCCTAGCTCAAGCCTCCTCTCCACTGGCCTTAGACAATCTAGAATCTCCTTTTGTAATCTAACCTTTGTAACTCTCAAGAGAGATAACATCTTTCTTGCAAAATGATTCCTGAAAATGACAAAACTTGCTTGTTCACAATTTACATCCCATACATGTGTTCAGCATTGGACTGGGAGAGCGTTTCCTTGACCATCATCATCATAAATCTGCAACGCAAGACTCCATTCCCCTTTTCCTGCAAATAAGAACATATGGCACAGCAAGAAGTACCATCTGCAATTAATCATTTTGTTGCTTCTCTTAATCTCCACTAATTGCTTGTGTATTGCATTTGCAACATAAGTTGCATAGTCATACTATTAACAAGGAGATTTTGAATGTGAGTTGCCATGTAAATGAGATGAATTGGGATCTTCTCCTACTTATCTCCCCTGAGGCCCTGGCACAAAGCATAGTATGTTCTAACAAAATAATTCTTGAAGGTATCAAGCTTGAAGGGCTCCATCTCATTAGGGGGAATCCTAATAGACCTTCCATCAAAATCCTTACTTTTGTGCTTCGGCAACCAAAACACTCTAAAGTTGCTTTTGTCATGTTAATACTTTTGTTTGAAAGTATCAAACTCAATTGGTTTATATGCAGCTAGGTTCAATTTGAATACCTCAGAAATAGAAACCTTATCAATTTTGACCAGAATACCTCCACCTACAACCCTAATTGCCCTTATGTTTTCATCATAATTTGCTCCCATAGCTTTGAGCAGATTCACATCCATAAACACGTTGGACACAATTAATTTCCCTAGGTCACATGTCTAGACATTGGAAATAGGGACCTTAGAATTTCTCTTTTCGTACCCGTGACAGAACAACTGCCTTCCACCCATGGGAATTTTTGCATCTCCACACTCACATGCTTCATCTACTAAACCACCTTCCACACTAGGACCATGTACTTTAATTTTCTCAGAGGATGAGCCTAGTAACTATGCAATTAATTCCTCATCTAGGGTTCTTTTTGGAGCAAAAGAGGAAAGTTGGCCTCTTGGTGGACTCATGGTTGCAATTTGATTTTGAAACTAGGGTTTCTCTAACGACGAGTTCTAGGGTTTTTTGCAAATTTCAAGCAATATCTAGGGTAACTCTTATGGCAATTCAAGACAAAGATGCGTACCCTAGCTTAACTTCAACTCAAGAATTTAATTCAATATGATTGCAAACCCTATGACAGTAAATTGAGTGAGCTTTTGGTCGCAGATATACTTTTTTTTTCACTTTTGAGAACCCTAATTGTTGTGGAATGCCTTCAAACGCTGCAAATTCTTCTCACTAGATGCTCGGAATGCTAAGTGAATAGTTCAATTGATTGGGTTGCAGCTTTTATGGAAGAACAAGCATTAACGACACAACTGAAAGCCATCTTTTCCGCCATTATTTTCAACTTGCACAAGACAAAGCTCGCAGCTACCCATTTGCTAAGTTTGAATCTCAATCGTTGATCCTCGGGCAAAAAGCCAAGATCAGACGGTCACAAACGACCTGACTAGTTTGAATATTTTTCACCTGTTGAAAAGATCATTGGCCAATAGAATTGCTCCATGCAGGATTACCTTTACAACTTGGCATAAGACGTGTCGTTAGGAATGACAGTCACTTTTGGTCACATGGCATCTTTTCTCACTTCCGCAACCTCAAAATCAGACAACTGGAAAGAACTTGCGAAATGTCAGAATGCTTCAAGATTTTGCCGCGTGGCTCCCTTATTCTCGTGCTTTAAAACCTTATTATTGTATAAAGGACCGGTCGGGATTAATGAAGAATTGGCACGCGTCCCTTTGATAGCTCCAGATCTTGACACCGGTCACCTCTCTGCAACCTTATGCATGTTAGGAATTAGTGTTCACATGGATGTTTAGATTAGAATAATTAGTATGATTAAAAAAATAGAGTTATATATGATAATGTTAAGTTGTTGAGAAACAACTTATTATTAAATTATACTAAATGTTTTTTTGTGAGTTGTTAAAACAACTCGTATATTTAGGAAGTTGTTATAGGAGCTCCCCTATAATATAGGATATCGGATTCCTATAAATCTATATATGTATTGTCGAAGAGAGATGAATTAGAAAGACATTACTTGTGTGTAAATGTTTTTTTTATTTGACTACACATAATTCTTATATGGTATCAGAGTACGATCTATTTTGTTCTTAGTGAAGTCACATTCTATGAAAGACATTAATTGTTTCATTTTCAATATTTGAAATTGATTTGTCTTTGTCTACCGATCAGGATCCACATATGCAGACAAGTTCATGACGATTGTAGCAGTGAGGCAACTTAATTTGGAGAAGTTTACATTGTGGGGATCTCATAGCATCAATTATTTCAAGAGCCTTGAGCAAATTGGCTAAGGAACTTACTAGCAAGGCGAGCTCAGTAGTAGGCAACATTGAAACATTGCAAGTGACAATGAGAACATTTTGATTTACAATTTTTCATTTTTCTCCTTATGCTCTCTACTATCCTGACGATGGATCACAGAGTGTGATCTGAAACGTTGATGCAAAAATACTAAAGCAATCTAATCTAAAAACATTTTGCAATAATCTTCATGGATTGTAAAAATCTGCTATCACTAATTGAGAACATGGTTTGATCTTATATTAAAAAGCAAAATTCAATAATCCTAGCTATTTCTTCTGCGAACCAAGTCCTTGCTACATCTGACGCTATTAAGATATCTTGTGAAGTAGATGAGACTGGGAAGAGCATGTATGCCAATCATCTACCCTTCAAGCTTTTTCTCCTCCACGCTTTCTCGTCTGCAATAACCCTCCTTTGCATGGCAAGCGTTAGCACAACGAAGGTGTTGGCCATGGTGGAATTGGATCTCAAGAGAATTGGTAGCAAGGCTTGCTATGAATCGCTCCTCGCCTTAAATGTGCCCCATCTTTTGAGAATATCATTTGTCAATGCTAATTATGTTGGATCTCTAGGCTCCAATCACTCTGACGAAGCCCTCAATATGTTATACATGGAAAATGTGATAATTTCCAAAGTGCTAATGTGCAGGGAGAACATTTTGGTAACTGCAAGTAAATTGGTGCATATTTTGCTTGATCTGCACCTTAGATTGTGATGATCTATTTATCTTGGATATCGAGTTGAGACCACTTTTTTGAGGCATGTGTGATATAGTTATATTGAGTATTGTATTGCACCAAAATAAAAGATGTGATATGATGACTGAAAACAGGATCAACTATTCCCAAGGTCAATTTGACCACCTCTGGGACCGTTGCACATGTTTTGATCAACTAGGCGACTTTGATCTTTGAATTTGGAGGCCTTGGAGGCAACAGAGGAAGGAGGACACTCAACATCCTCTCGTCAATCACCAACAACAGGGCCACTTATCAACTTTGGTGGCATTTTATTTTCTATTCTGTGACAATTTCCTATGCTATTGGAGATCGAGTGGCACAATCAGCAATAGTGACTATTCCTATTCATGTGTGTGTTATTTCCTTATGTAACCTACTAGTGTAAAATATTATAATGAACAAGAGCACTAGTGTAATATAGTTCATGGAACTTGAAAAGGTTAGTGGTAATCCAAAAAACCATATGAGGTGAACAAATGAGTGTGTTCCTATTTGTGTCCAAGTTTGTGATAAACCTGTGTGAAACCATGAAAGGTTGATGAAAAGGTGCCTTTCGTTCGAATCAAGACCATGAAGCCACAAGAGTTGGGTGTACTGCAGTTGAAAGTGTTGAGTTTGAAAAGTGGAGAAAGTAGACAACATTGATATTGTAAATAGGTTTATAGGAGAGCAACTGACTACGAGGATCCTCTCACTATCAAACTTCTTGGAAGTGTGATCAATTGGCGATAAGTTCACTGGAAGTGAAAGCGGGATGAGTTCTCGTATGTAGGTGATCATTTGTACAAAGATCTAGATAGCAGTATGTAGACCTAAACGTATGCATAGGCATACAATTCTATTTTCCGATATGCAAGGGTTATGGTTAGAAATACCAATAGAATGTCGTCACGTGGTGCCCTTTGGATGCAACAAGTAGAATACTTGTTGGGGATGTGCCACATGTCTCTCTTCCGTACTTCCGCAAGGCGATTGTGGGTCCATCTTAAAGGGTTCCACGGAACGACAAAATGCCTTAAAATATTGCCATGTGGAAGTGGTGGGGTCTTTCAATAATCCCACAATGATGAACAATGCTCAATATGCCACACGTCATCATTTTCGTGTTTATGTGGCTGACCTTTTCTTTATTATAAAACCCTTCGCGGAACTGCAAAATCTAATAAAATGATGCCATCTATCGATACTTGATTGGTTCCAGGAGTCTTTTATTTTAATAAAATATTCATGTGGGGAGCGAGCGCGAGCAACTTAAAGGTATTAAGGCACAAATGCTTTAAGAAAAACTTAAAGCTACTAGGCGATGGGGGGGCCAACCTTAATAAAGGCACAAACATAAGACTTAGACTTTTGTAGATTATTTTAGATTGCAGGCTTAGGTGGTAACTTTAGGTATAAAGGGTCGATGAACAAACAGATAGGAGACACAAAGTTGTAACTAAAGGAACCGGCAGCAGGCAATAGAAGGTCAACACAAAATTAGAGCAAAAGTAACAATAGTGTTGCTTGGAGCTAAGGTTTTTAGGGTTTTAGACCTAAGCAAAAAACTGCGACAGTATTTATATCAACCCCAAGCTCAAAAAATGGGCAAAAACAAGGGACCAAGGAAATTTAGCAAAAGTACTATCACAATCAATTTTGAACATTAAATGAGTAATAAACCCAAAGAAAAGGACCTTTGTAAAGGTTTGCAAATCAATCTAGAATTAAATTGGTTGTCACCGTAAAGGCCTTCATGCTACATCATCACTTAAATATTTTTCAACATAACATAATTTAAATATGCATTATAAGTTTGTTTCCTTACCCTACAATCTAGTTTGAAGTAATTCTTCTTCCACTATACATAAAAAAATTTGTTCATAATCATGAGTAACTAAAAGCAATCAATAACATTTGATATCGTCATTCAAATTTACAAAGGAGGCACCTAAAGCAATCACAACATAAATAAAACAAGAAGAAAAGAAGGAAAGACAACCTATTAGAGGACGATCATGCAAAAACACACTCTCAATATTAAGCCAAATATTCATGCACAATTGTATGTGGTTGAGACGCCCATCCACCCTTAGCAATGGTAAAACCCATCAAGGCCTATTTTCAAACAAAATACCTAAGTTACCTAAGTTACATGTGGGACCGGCCTTGACGTACCCCAGGAGAACCTGGCTCAAACCTACGGATGTTTCATGCCCAACCGCAGAAAAGTGGCCTTTTTTTTGCATTTTTTTTTTAACTTTTTTGATGACTTTTAGACATTAAAAAATGGCTCCAACCCTAATTCATGACTCTTAAAACATATAATAGGCAAAAACATACTCATTTATCAATATGCGAATGAAAAACAAAACTCTTTACCTCCATTGTTGAACTTTTTTCTTGCTTGCACAAACACAAATAGAGTTGAAGATTGATCTTTGAACATTCATAGTTGGTTGTTGTGTTATTCCTAGGCACTTGCAAGTGTTCATTTGTTGCCAAGAAGATCGTAGAGGAATATTTCTTCAAAAGAGGTAGGTTTTTTGAAGTTTTTTGGTTTTTTTCAACATTCTTTTTAACAAATGAACTCTTTTGTTTTGTTTTTAAGCCTTTGTTTTGTTTTCATTCTTCTAGGGATCTATAACACATATCTAAAAATTTTAAATGAAGTAAGTTATTTAGTTTCAATACTTAGAAATTTTGAATAAATGGAATATATTGTGTGGGTACCTTAGGTATTACAATGGCAACCGGTTCTAGCTCCTCGAACCAATCACGTTTCAAAACAGACTCAAACTCTCTCCTTTCAAAATATATTGAAATGGTTCAACAACTTCCAAGTGGTGGAGGTTATTTTTGGATTTGTAGTCATTGCAAAGTTAGATAATCGAGCTCATACAGCCGAGTGAAAGGGCACTTGTGCAAGATCCCTAGACTAGGCATCAAATCTTGTCATCCCTAGACTAGGCATTAAATCTTGTCCAGGAGCAAATAATAATGGCATTCCAAAAAGCCAAGTATTGGCATATATTGAAGAGCAAGAAAGAGCAGACCAAGCAGTAGGCCGTAAATCAAGTCATCCTTTGATAAAGAAAGGATCTCGAGGGATGAAGCCCCCTACATCGCCTTCTCATTTTCCACCTACAAAGAGCCATCAACTTATGTCCATACCTGAAGAGTAAACTGTGCCCTGTACACATAAGAGATCGAAGTGACCATTGGAAACTTCATTTCAGAATGACGCTAGAGAGATTGTCGATCAAGACATAGCAAGATGTGTCTATGCAAATGGATTAGCATTCAACGTTGTTCGCTCACCATATTGGCAAAAAATAGTGAAATCTATTAATGAGGCTCCAAAGGGGTATAAGGGCCCAAGTATTGAGAAGGTGTGTAGCCCCTTATTAGATAAAGAGGTGAAATATATAGAGGACTCCTTGAAACCCATAAAGGATTTGTGGATTGAAATAGGGGTGACCATCGTTTTTGATGGATGGAAAGATGCAAAAAATCGCCCATTGATCAATGTCATTGCAGTGTCCCCTAAAGAGGCAATGTTTTTTAGAACAATGGACTGTGAAGGAGATGTTAAGGATGGTGCATTTATTGCTAACATCCTTTGTCAAGCTATTGATGAAGTGGGCCATCGAAATGTTGTGCAAGTTGACACAGACGATGCAAAAAATCGTAGGGTTGTTGGGTTATTGGTTGAGGAGAGGTATTCACACATTTTTTGGACACCTTTTGTTGTCCACTCCCTCAAGTTCAAAGATATGAGAAGAATTGTCTCCTTCTTCAGCATCAATGTATATGGGCCAGTAGCCAAAGGGGCAAAAAAGCAAGTGTGGGATAAAATCTCATGTGAAATAGAAAACAGGAGAGTGGAGAAAGGAATTGTAGTTGGGGACCACAATGCAACCTTGAACAATGAAGAGAAGCAAGGAGGTCTAGGAAGATTAACAGCCATCCAAAGAGACTTCTAGGAATTTATGGGCAGGAATCTATTAAAGGATGTGTGGACCAAAAATGGAACATTCACTTGGTCAAATAGAAGAAAGGACTTTACCAACATAGCGGAAAGATTGGATAGATTCCTGCTCTGGGAAGACTGGGGAGAGCTAGAAGCCACACAAGAAGCCCATATACTTTCGTTTACAGGATCAGACCATTTTCCACTCCTATTGACCTTTGGTCAGGATGATCCTCCCAAAGGTTGCCCTTTCAAATTTGAATACATGTGGCTAAGAGATGAGCATCTGTCGAAGCTAGCAGAAAAATGGTGGAGCGAGATCAGATTTGCTGACAAGTCAGAGCTTTTCAAGATAAACAAAAAATTGGGATACATCAAAAACAAACTGAAGGAGTGGAACAAAACACACTTCAAGAACATATTTCAAAAGAAAGAAAGAATAGAGCAAGAAATCAAAGTCCTGAATTGTTGGCGTTTAAATTCACACCTCTGGAATGTGTATTTGAAAGGGACAGCTATGCACAATAAAACTGCTCTTCAAATTAGGAGGGGAAGCTCCCTCTTGTTGATGGTGTTGAAAGAAAGTAAACTGAAAACTAAGTTGCCTATCCTTTTTATCAACTAGAGCACAAGGTTTATAAAACACAAACGCCACAGCTGAGATTTTCTAATTAAGAACTTCAACTACGACTAACTTAAGCTAAAGATGTTTCTAACTTCTCAAGTAATACGCAGAGCAAGAGAAATTAGAAATGAACAAAGTTGATTCTCTGACAAAGGCTTAAGAGAACTCTTTCTCAACATACATCTACACACTTCAATGTAAGCTGAAATTAAGATCACAAAAGCATAACACAAATAATGGAAATCTGAGACGTTATACCAAGGCAAAGGAGGCTCATGATTTTATTTCTCAAACTTCTGGAACAAAAATTACTAAACACATGCCTGGAACAAGAGCTTGCAGCTGAAGAGGCTTGCAAAACTTGTTCTTACACAATAGGAACAGCAATTACAATAACTACTTGGCTAAAAGAGACTCAACAATTCTCTATCATAAAGCAATTGAACAACACTGAATAACAAATAGAAGGCACTTAGACTTAGCGTTTTGTTATCACTAGGATGGTTAAAAAAAACTAATGAGCAAAGGCTCTTATTTATAGGCACGCAAAGGAGTAGGGAACCCTAAAATCTCCTTGCTTTCACAATCTAGGGCTTGCTCAGCAAGCAAGCTTTATTTCTAAATCTAGAAAGAAGATAACATCTAACACCTAAGAAAGCAAAAAAAAGCAGGGACTGCCAACTATTTTATCTTCTTTCTCTTCTTCAAAGAATGCATAAGAATTGCTCCAAGAATAGAAAGAAAGAGGAAAGAAAACTTCTAGAAGAAAGCTTGCTTTAAATCTCAATGACATCCGCTAAAAAGCGGGAAACTGTGTCCCGGTTTGGTGCATCTATCCCATCAATAGCAAAGTTACGTTTTTCCAAGATATCCTCTCCATCTACATTAGATCTCGAGAAATCTTCAACCTCATTGGCTGCCTTTTCAAAATTTGCTGACATCATGGAAGTGTGACTTGGCAAAGTCTTATTTTTTCTATTTCATTCACTTCAATACAATCTTCTTGTTGTATTTTTCCTTATGCATCTCCCATATCCTTTCACATTAGCCCTTTGAGATAGTGACACTTTCAGGCCAAGGGGGAATGGAAAAGCATTTCTCGATCACATCAGGTTTCAAACTGCAAATCAATCTACCATCAACTGACTGGATCTCCCCTGTAGCCGGATTGTAATGCTTAATGCAAGCGATTATGAACTCAAGGCTTTGAATTGAAATAGGAATAGACGCTGCTGCGAGGAGTCCAGAGTGTCCCAAGTTTATGATTGAAGTGTTGCCTATGCTCTCCAAAGCGTGTAGATCAAACACCGGCTTGAAGTAATGCAAGTCCGTCTCAATTGTTTTGATGTAATGATGATAGAGAGTTGATTCAGTCTTGAAAACATTGGGAGTATACTCCATTTCGAAAACCTTGAAGAATGACTGTAAACTCACCTATGTTCAGACAAGTTTTGAGCAATTTACTATTTTTAGAATGCTGAATTTTCTTCCTACAACGGACAAATTTTTTGAAAATTTTTCTGAGATATGGGTTTTGCTTAGAATTTCGTTGCAAGACAACCCAGATCGTCCGTTTTTGAAAATTTTGAATTTAGACTAAAAAAGCAGCAAACCATAATTTCTTTAATTTTTCACAAAAAAAAACCGACACCTGAGTTTTGTTCAGAATACAATTAGAAATGGACTCAGTTGATCAGATTTGAAAAACACTGAGGGCTGATCGAAAAAGCAGCCAACCCTAGAATTTGAAATTTTCTTTAAAAAAAATGTGATATGGGTTTTCTTCAGAAGACTGTTTTGAGAGGACCCAAATGATCAAAAATTGAATATATTGGCCTTCTTCAAAAATTTGATCTTCTGGATGAAAAAGCACGAAAAAGCAAGGCCTTATATTGCTGGTATGAAAAATTTAATGAAGAACCAGCAAACTTGAGTTCTTGAATCATGAAATATAACTTCAAATCTGCTGCTCCAACTTTCTCCTTTGAATGCTCCCTGCAAAAAATAATGAAAATTACATGAAGGAGAGTTGTTAAATAGACTTAGGGTTTGAAATAGGTTTGTTTTCTTTTGCTTTTATCTTCAAAACCCTAAAATTGGCATGTTCAATGAACTTGGACATTCTCTTCCTCTTGCCATTTTGAATCTTTTGAAAACTTTGAAAATTTCACTAAGGCATTGTAAGTTGGGCGCCCCTCTTGGCTAGAGGCGCCTACTTCATTCAGACTTAACCATTTTTCTGAGTTTTTCAACTTTTCTTCCATTTTGACCCCTGGTTTGATCCTGATTTTTGGATGTTAAGTTGATCTGGTGGACGAGCTGAATGATTCATCACGAAGCTCGACTGAATCTGGAAAGATCGTTCTGGAGGCATCTTCAACTAGAAACTTCATTTAGACCTTTAAAATCATGGGAGCCTATCCTCTCCAGGGGCGCCCATTTTGTCCAGAGTTAGCCATTTTTGTATTTTCAAGTTCTTCCTTTTCCCTTTGATTTTCTGGTGAGATCTTTGTCTCGAGAGCTACGCTAATCCGATTGACCGGCTAACAAATTCACTGGATAGATTGGTTGAATCTATCGAGGTGATTTAGAGGCCTTATCAACAAATTCCATCATTTCTGACCTCAAAAGTTTGGGTGCCCTTTCTCTCCAGGGGCGCCCAACTTGACCAGACTTAGTCATTTTAGCATTTCTTCATCAACTCTCTTCTACAAATGATCTCATCTTCAACTAGAAACTTCGTTTAGACCTTTAAAATCATGGAGCCTATCCTCTCCAAGGGCGCCCATTTTGTCCAGAGTTAGCCATTTTTGTATTTTCAAGTTCTTCCTTTTCCCTTTGATTTTCTGGTGAGATCTTTGTCTCGAGAGCTACTCTAATCCGATTGACCGGCTGACAAATTCACTGGATAGCTTGGTTGAATCTATCGAGGTGATCTTAGAGGCCTTATCAGCAAATTCCATCATTTCTAACCTCAAAAGTTTGGGCGCCCTTTCTCTCCAGGGGCGCCCAACTTGACCAGACTTAGTCATTTTAGTCATTTTAGCATTTCTTCATCAACTCTCTTCTACAAATGATCTCATCAGATCTAGTGACCCGGAGCTTAGATTGGCTGATGGCTGGGCTTGTTGCGGAGCTGAAGAGAAATCAAGAGGGGTCTTCTGGAGACACTTCTGTCAAAAAGTTGAATTTGGGCCTTCAAAAGCTTGGGTGCCCTTGGCAAGCTGGGGCGCCCAACTTCACCAGAGTTAGCATATTTTTCATTATTTTCACCTTTGCTTTTGAATTTTGATTTTTTTAGCTTGTGTCAAACCCTCTGTTCAGCCTTCTGCATCTGACGTATGCCAATTTCGATTGACGTGCTGATGATCTCATTTGAAAGGTTGATCAAATCTGACAAAGTCACGTTAGAGCTTTACTAGCAAATTCATCTATTTGGACACTCAAAAACTTGGGCGCCTTTCTCCTTCAAGGGTGCCCATTTGCTCCAGACTTAGAAAATTTTCATTAGATTTTATCTTCAGATTCAAACCTTCATTTTGTACCTTCCACTTGGATATGGATTTGTCGGATATTGGCCAGTCAGATACCCTGACGAAGATATCCGTTGCGAAGCTAACCGAATTCTGGAGAGATTGAGCACTTTAGCGAACCCTAACAACTGGATTTGCCCTTCCAAAAAGCTAGGCGCCCAGAGTTCCCAGACTTGGCATATTTTTCAAACATTTTCAAGATTTTCATTTTGCATTCTGTTTGAAACCCCCCTATTTGATCTCGAATTCTGGATGAATGGATGATCCAATGACTGCGTTGCCGGACTCGCTGCAGGGTTGGAAGGATTCTGAACAACTTTGACTGGGAGCTCAAACCCTAAATTCATTGCTACATGCCCTAAAAAGATGGGCACCTATAATTCTTTGGGGCGCCCATGACAAGCAATGTTAGTCAATTTTAGGCATATTTCACCTTCTCTCCTCGTTTTCTTCGTGCTTGCTCACCAACTCACCTCTTCCTGAATGCTTGAGTGTTGAATCTGACGCCTGGCAGCTGACTGACCTCCATTGATGACCTCGGAGCTCCTAATATGCTTCTGAAAAAGCAGAATAGACCCATTAGGGCAAAACTGATCTTTTTGAGATTCTGACTGCACTAGCCTGATATGGAAGTATTTTGAGCCAATCAAAATCAGTTTGAACACTAACGGGCCAACTTTCTATTTTTAGAAAGTTTTGCTAGTATCCATTTCGAAAGAAACCTAAAAAAATCCAGAAAAAGTTACTATTTTTAGGAAATTTCTAAAAATAGCAGTTTTCCTAAAAAGTAGGGATGAAAAACTGAGATCTGGGTTTTGTAGATTAAGTCGCTCTGAGCAGACCCAGATCATCAGATGTTGGGAATTTTACATTTTAACCCCTCATGCAAGACATGCACACCCAAATTTTGACCTTTTTGATAGATTTAACAAGACTTTTACTCATTTCTTCAAAATGTGTAAGTGTAGCAAAAAATTTAATTTTGGGGTACAACATGAATGAACATATAATAGAAAAGGGAATGGGTGAAGAAGATTTTGAAAATGAGAAAAGTTTGAAAGATGAGCTGGCAGAAATTCTGAAGAGAAAAGAATGTTGTTGGCGCCAAAAGTCAAGAGAAACATGGTTGAAAGAGGGCAACAGAAACACCAAATTCTTCCACAAAACGACAATTGCCAACCGTAGCAAGAAAAGTATTGTAGAAATCAAGAAGACGAATGGTGAGACAACGCAATCTATTGAAGAGGTCAACAAGGAGGCAGCAAACTTTTTTGAAGAAAATGTTAAACATAGAAAGCTAGGAAAACAAGGCTGCTAGAGACAATCTATTAAGTGCAATCCCTTCAATCATATCGGAAGAACAGAATAAGCGCCTATATCAAAAGATTTCCTTGGAAGAGGTAAAGGAAGCAGTCTTTCAGATGAACCCTGACAAAGCTTCCGACCCGGATGGTTTCCCAGCAGGCTTCTTCCAAAACTTCTAGGATATAATTGGAAAAGACCTACGGGCGGCAGCGGAGGAATCAAGAAAAAGAATGGCAATGCTGGGGGCAATGAATCACACCTTTTTGGCTCTAATCCCCAAGAAAAAAGATCCACAAACAATGAGTGATTTCAAACCAATTGCTCTATGCAATACGGTTTACGAGGTGGTCACAAAAATAATAGCAAACAAACTTAAGGAAGTGCTAAAGGAGATAATATCAGAAGAACAGAGTGGATTTTTGTAATGTCCCCAATGTTGCGAGCATCAGAGTTCGGTGGATTTAGCCTATTCCCAGCCCTCGTAGGCTACTATGTCTGGTTAGAGGGTTTCTTTTGGCGATAATCAGAGGAATCTCTCCTTCAGCGTCTTGTGTGGGTTCAAGCTTAGCTTTCAGTTGACTCAGTTTCACATACTTACTATTTATAGTAAGTCAGCCGACAAGCAATTCTATTTATAGTAGGGCACCTAGAGTTCACATGTTGGCAGTGTCGATTCCCAAATTCAATTGAGTTGGTGAAATAAGGAGTTTTGCCTAAGTTATAATGTTTAATTATTATTAAAGGTGACTTTAATAATAATTAATATTTTAATATTATATTATAATATTATATTTGCACTTTATCACTTGAGGGTCCATTCATCATTAAAAAGGGGGCCATTTTAATTAATTACTTGAGCGCCAATTTCAAGGACATATTTTAATATTCCAAAGTGCAAACATTTTATTAAAATGTTTAAAAGGCAAATTAGGGGATTGGTCAATTATCTTTTATCCCACATTGGTGAGAAAAGTGTATGAGTCCCTCCAGGAAAAGTATAAAAGAATCTTAAGGGGCTCATTTGGAGGATTCATAATTGATTATTGGATATTTCGTTTATGATTTCTCTTTGGCGTTTGGAGAAGGGAGCCCTAGGGTTTCTGCCAGCGTATCGGCTTTGGAGAACGAAAACTCTCCATTGTATCAGCATTTTGAGGTTGTGGAATATCAGCTGAAGGTGCTCACTGTTGGCTTCATCCAGAAGTCAAGTCTATGCTTCATCAGATTTACTGCTTCAGTCTTGCAGGAGAGATTTGGAATAAGGGTTTTCAGCATCTTTCAAGTTCAGAAGATTGTTTCTGGGTATCTTTCTTTGTAAAGCTTTCAGGAATTTATGCAATATCAATAAAGCTTCATTTTCAGCATTAAACTTGTTTCCAGCTGTATATCATTGCATGTTATGCTTCAGAAATTGTTAATCTCTTGAATGCATATTTTTTTGGTCTGGTAATCATTGAGAAAATATATAAATTACAAACCCTAGTTACTCAGCATCAGGTTTTAGAGATTAGAGACAGACAGGTCTCTTACAATTTTCTCCAGGTTGATCAATAGCGGAAGGCATAATCATTGCTCATGAAACCATACACTTAGCTAGAAAAAATAAAGAGGCTTGCATGATTCTAAAACTAGACATTCTTAAGGCCTATGACATGGTAGATAGACAGTTTCTTTTGGAAGTATTGAGAAAATTTGGATTAGGGGAGAACTGGATCAAATGGGTTAAAAGTTGCATCTCCACAGCAAAATTTTCAGTGTTGGTGAATGGATCTGCTCATGGCTTCTTCCCCTCTGCAAGGGGACTAAGACAAGGGGATCCCATGTCTCTTGGGAGAGGAATCAAAAGACTTAGAAGTGAAGGAAAGTTGAAAGGGATACATGTAGCAAACCGATTGGATCCCTCAACACATCTCCAATTTGCAGATGACACAGTCCCGATGGGAGAAGCCAGCAGGAGGGTAGCAAGAGTGATCAAAAAAAAATTGGATGACTATTGTAGAGCTTCAGGATAGAGTATCAGCTGGGGTAAATCAGAAGTCTTCTTTCTAAATACCCAACCAAGCTTGCAAAAAGATATAGCCAGAATCTTGAACTTGAAAGTAGCCACACTGCCAGGGCACTTCTTGGGAATTCCCATGTTTGCTGGCATCAACAAAAATTGCTATTGGGAGAATCTAGTCAACAGCTGCAAGAACAAACTGGGCACATGGAGGGGCAAATGGCTATCATCAATAGGCAGACTACTGATGGTCAAAACTATCTTATCAGCTATACCAATATACTCAATGTCATGCCTAAAACTCCCTAGAGCAGTAGAAGAGGCCCTCAACCAAATCTTCAAAAGGTTCTTCTGGAGTGGAACAGGGGATCAAAATAAGTTCCCCTTAATGGCTTGGGACAAGATATGCACACCTAAGGAAGCAAGAGGAGTAGGGATCATGTGATGAGCCCTGCTGGCTCTCAACTCAAACCCCAATATTTCTTAAGTCTTTTTAGTGTTATTTAGTTTTTTAGAGAAAGTTTGATAGACAGAAGAGAAGGGGCGCACAGCATAAATGCATATAAAATGTAAATCTGAGTTATTTCAGGCGAATTGACAATACAGAAGATAATAAATATGCTCAACAATGGATTTAGAACTCATAAACATACCCGGAAGTGTCCAGATTATTTATTTAAGAAAGTAGTCCAGTTTGCCAGCCAAGATGGTGAAAAACTGACCAAATCTGGTGTAGAAAGCTACAAAATGCAAAATCTAGCCTGAAAATGGTGGCAGATGAAGAGTACAAGCCAAACGCCTAAAATGATGAAGAGAAACCCTCAGAAAAGAAGGCGTTTCTCCAAGAAATGCCCAAACGCCCTTGCACAAGAGCCACGCACTTCATTGCAAACAACCTGAATTCTCCCTTAGAAGGTACGGCCAAGAAGAATGATGTCTGCCAGATGAAATGAAGGCGCCATCTCCCAAAACCCTCTGAAACTGATTAAGAAAACCAATAGGAAACACAACTCAAGCTCAGTAGAACCTCTGTATGAAGCTCTCACAAACTACACAAATTCTGCTGATCTCTCACAGCCTCAAAAGTGCTCAACACTGAAGAGTTATCGTTCTTCAATGGAAAAATTGTTCAAACCCTGATCACAGGAGAATGCACAGGAAATAGCACAAGGCAAAGTCGAAATTGTCAAAAGGTGAGTTTCTCATTGCCAAAAATGCCCTTTTATGCAAAGGCACGAATCCCAAGAAAGATACGCCACTTTTGGAGATTTAAATCTTTTAAATAATATTTAAGTCATTTCAATAATATTTGACTTAAATACTTGGGCGCACTTTATCAAATTAAGTGATTAAAATATTAAATCACTTTTAGAGAATATTTAAGTGATTTTAAAATATAAAGTCAATTTGACTTTATAATTAAATATTAAATCAATTAATATTTAATATCACTTAAAAACCCATAACTCACTCAAAACACCATATAATCCTGTGCCGTCAGAAGCGATCGACTCCTGCACTGCCAACGCCTGCTGTGAACCACTCACTGGGCTCTGAAAACCAGAACGATCAAACTCTCCAGAAAGTACCACTGACCCTCTAACCAAACAGTTAGCCCACAAGGGTCCAAGAAAAGGCTAACCATCACCAAACAAGATCACGCTGAAAACAGGGACATTACAGATCAAACAACTGTCCATAATGAATCAGGCTATGGGAGCTAAATTGGTATGGGATATCCATACAAAAGGGGGGCAAAGGTGGGTCAAAATCATGAGAAAGAAGTATCTAGATTCAGACAATCCAACAAGAATTCTTACAACAGTAAACCCCCCGAGAGGATCAGCAAATTGGAATTTCATTGTGGAATGTCGAGACATAATAGCAAACCATGTAACATGGGAAGTCAGAAATGGGAATAGTGCGTCCTTCTGGGAAGACTCCTGGTGTGGAAAACCCCCCATTTGCAACACTCCGGGCTTGGATGAAATCAAAGAGGAAACGATAAGGCTGTGGAGGAAAAAGGTTGCCAACTATGGCAAAAGGATTGCCAACCACAGAACCTACAGCGGGTGTTGGAATGATCTCCAAATAGTCAAGGCTCCACAAGCACAAAAAATTTACTAACAAAGATCCTCAAAGAGAGGTATTTTGTTCCATCCAGTGACAAGGATCTGGTCAGATGGTGTGGCTCTACAACAGGCACATACAAGATGAAATTAGGCTACAAGATCAAGGAGATAGCTATGGCTCAGCAAGATTGGCCAAGCAAACTGATTTGGGGGAAGAAATACCCCCCCAAGGCTGGTGTGTTTGCCTAGATGGCAATACAAAGAAGAATCCTCACAGAGGATAGGCTAGCCACCTTTGGAATACAAGGCCCGAGAAGATGCTCTCTATGCAAGGAAAATGAAGAAACAGCAAATCATCTCCTACTGACTTGTCCCTATGCGATTGCTAGAATATTGTGAGAGAGAAATTAAACCTACAATGTCCTATGTCAGCAAACCTCTCAACCTGGTTCAAAATGTGGCCCCAAAAAGGAAGCAAAACTGTCTTTGAAGGAATTTGGCAGATAACCCCATCCATTGTGATATGGGAACTGTGGAAGGAACGAAACAGGAGAATATTCCAAGGGAAAGAGATGAATAAGGACATGCTATGGGACAAAATCGAAAGAGCTATAGTTGAGCTGGTAAATGAGGCTGCTCGAAGCAAAGAGAGCAAGCAGAAAATATACACAAATTGGGATGACTGCCTAACCAAAAAATTCTCTCGTCTCAAACCACCCCTTCTGAATGGAAACAGCACAACCCAATCAACCAAGGCAAAGAGAGCAGGAGTAGTTTGGAAAGAGTCGGAGCCGGGGTGGATAAAGGTGAACTTTGATGGAGCAGCTCGAGGAAATCTAGGACTAGGTGGAGCCGGTTGCATTGCAAGGGACTCACAAGGAAGGACCATAGCAAAAAAATCCACACCTTTGGGAATCTACTCAAACAATGAAGCTGAATTCAGAGCAACAGCCATAGGCCTGCAGCTAGGTCAAGATTTAGGAGTAAAACAAATACACTTGGAGGGAGATTTGTTGATAACGATCAATGCCATCTGAAGAGGCACCACCCCTAATTGGAAACTAAATCATCTGCTACAGTATGTCAAGAAGTTGGCGGACAGGTTTGAGGCCTTTAAAATTAGCCACATCTACAGAGAAGGAAATGACATGGCGGATGAGCTGGTGAAAAAGACGACAAAAAATTCCAGGTAGGAAAAAACTGGTGGTCAGTGTCAGAGAAAGCTTCGGCATCGGAATCCTAAATGGCGGCGACAGACAACACATGGTATTAAGGCGATATCCAGGAGATTTATTTGACAAGACAGGGGTCATCATTAAAAGATCAAATGCAAGCAAATAAAACAATTTCCAAGGAAGGAGAAAGATTGGGCGGATTCCATATTACCATGTATTAATTTCACCTAAGTACTATCACCAAGGTGGCGGCAAGTAAGCACGTACCAAAGGGCTAGATCATAGAAAAACGAATTATGAGGAATTAAGACCCTTGGCAATTAAAAGTCTCGGCCGGTGTATTTTTTCACAGTCGCATTCACAAAATAGAGAAGCGCCAGAGAGTTCCAGAAACATGAGCAGTTGGTGTGTGGTGAGCAATGGAGACTTCGCTTGCTTTGGATACAATGAAGCAGCAGCAATCCTTCAAAGGAGAAATAACAGACAAAAGATTGCAGGGGTTGCTAAATTTCGCCCATCCACTAGTCCTTTGGGCGACCTAGAAGATAGTGGGTCCAGAATTTCTAAGGGCATACCATAGGTTCAAGTCAAACTCGGAGATTCCAGCCATGTTCTTGGTCGTCTCTTGCACATGGGTGTCTAGAAGGAGAAGGGTAAAAAGCTGACCTAAATGGTCTTCATACACGCATGGTTGGGCGACATTGATGCGGCTTTAGACAATGTGGATGAGAACAGACAAATCCCCATGCCGCAGAATTACTATATGATGAGAATGCATGGGAGAGAAGTAATGAAGTTTCCACTGATTCGGACCATCAACCCCAAAGGATTCAAAAAGTTGTGGGATGAAAGAGACGAGAGCATTTTCTTCCTCCTCAGAGCAACCAAACTGGTTACTAATATTCCTCGAGGTTGGGCAACAAGATATGTGGAGGACGAAGGCCTATCAAAAGAAATAGTTGCAAGGGACGATGATGACTGGGACCTGGGCGCTTGAGAGGAATGGCGTCTGAATGATCCCAAAGACCCAGAGGAAAAGGCAAAGAACCCAGCACATTAGAAATGCGGAGCAGACTGTCTAGTAATAGCAAACTACATGGCCTACCTGAAACGTACGGAGTCGGACGATCACGAAGAATGAAAGAGTCTGGTCTAGTATGGTGTTAGTAATGTCATAGTTTCTATTTCAAACAATAGTAATAGCAGCAGGGTATAAGAAGTCAGTCCCGAGTCAAGTTGCTTTGCTTGTATCATAAATCAGGCCATTTTGTATTAAAAGTTGTAAATGCATGTCAATATTGGTTGGGTAAGGAGGTCAGGGAAGGCCATTTTGCCAGAAAAGGCCTTCAGGGGTGTTGTTTTGGGTATCAAAAACGCATATAAATCTCTTTTGAAAGCAATACAGGGTGCTGCCCCTTAGCAGCATTTTACCAAGCAATATATATATATATATATTTTAAATTTTAATTTTAATTTTTGTAAACTTAAATTTTATTTTATTTTGATTTTCAAACAGGTTGTTGAGACCTGTTTTGCCTCCAACACAATTGTTTTGAAGACGACTTTGTGAAGGTTTGTGAGGCACTCTCTAATATCGTCATCAGCCCTAATTGGTCCATATGGAGACAATCTAGCACTACAAGGGCAACTAAGGTTAGGCAAATGATTTTAGATGACACTTGGTGGGATCGTGTTGAGTATCTCCTTAGTTTCACTGAGCCCATATTGAGCATGATCCGTTATACTGGCATGGATAGACCTTGTTTGGGTGAAGTATATGATGGCATCAACTCAATGGTTGAGAACACGAAAACCATCATCAATGCAAAAGAGGAAGATCCTGAAGAAAAGTTCTTCAAAGAGCTTCACCAAATCATTGTAGAGAGATGGAACAAAATGACCACTTTGCTACATCTTCTTGCTTTTGCATTGAGTCACAAATACTATAGTGTTGAGCTACTTTATGTGTCATCAAGAATTGCTCCATATAGAGATGTTGAAGTGGCTCAAGGGTACAAGGCAGCACTTCGTAAACTCTTCATTGATCATGATTGACGTGATCTAGTGAGGGCTGAGTTCATGGGTTTTGCATGCTCCAATGATTGTGGTCTTGATGCTCATCAAGACGAGTACAAGGTGGATGCTCATAGTTGGTGGCACTTCGATGGCCAAGAACACATGTACCTACAACCTCTTGCAATAAAAGTTTTATCCTAAGTTTTATAGTCAAAATCTTTTATCTTCTAAATTTAAGTTTTATATTTTATAATTTTTTTTTTTATTTATATTTTTAATTTTTGATTAGTTAAATTTTGTAACTCTTAACTATTTAATTTTGTCTTAATAGGTTGCTAGTTCATCTTCATCTGAGAGGAATTGGAGTACATACTTCATTCACTCAATAAAGCACAATAGACTACATTCAAAAAGGTAGAGGACTTGGTGTATGTGCATTTAAACTTGCGCCTCATTATACACAAACGAAGTTCCTACAAAGGAGACACAAGGAAGTGGGATATCGAGCCAAAGCGTCTTAACTTGGATGCTTCCACAAGCCACATTGTTGCACTTGATATTGATGATGACTATGAGCCTGAGGCATCTAGTGAGCATGAGAGTGCTAGTATCAATGCTAGTGGTAGTGCGAGTGCGAGTGCCACTGACACTATTTGTGGTTCTTATAATTTACCACTACATGCATCATCTAATATGGATGCTAATTATGATATTTTTGATGACCCATATGATATTTGATCAATTTATCAATGATGGCTGATTGTAAACACTTGACATTATTATGTTTGAACTTTAATCTATATCATGACATTCAAGTTTCAGTAATATTTTATTATTTGACTATGAAAGTGGCGGTGTATTTTTGCTATGTTATTTGACTATTAATATGGTGGTGTATTTTGAACTTAATTACTGCTGCAAATCTGTATATATTTCTGATTTTTATATGTTTTTGTATTAATAAACCCAACACCAAAAAATATTTGTACAAACCCACAAACCAAACTGTCAAATCTGAACCCAAACCCGAACCCGAACCGATAACTTAGCAAAATACAAGTAGATGTCTATACAAATAGTGTCGAGAGAAAGAAAAGCATCTGGAATCTCATTTTCCTAGTTTGAAATATAATCAATACCTCAAAGTTCCTAAAAAACTCAAATAGAATGAGCTACTTTATCAGCCGGAGTTGCATGATAGTGATAGTAGTATTGAGGTAGCACTGTTTGAGAGCTCAAGTCATTGCTAAAACAAACTATATTTTCTCTTGTAGTGGTTCCAATAAAAGATACAATGAAAGTTTGTAGACTTACAAGATAACACCAAGAGACCACAAATCTGCAGTGTGATTGTAAGGTTGTTCACGTACCAGTTCAGGAGCCATATACAAGGGTGTTCCTGACAGGTAAAAGAGAAATTGTAAGGGTTCAAGACATTTCAACAAAAATCATAACTTACAATAAGTATACTTTCACAATTTGTTTGAACAAATAATCACTTGCATCATTTTCAACTCAAACAGGTAGGTGCTGATTTAAAGTTTTAAACCAGCTAATTCCCATTAAACATGATGGAAATGCATACAGGCAGATAAATATTTATGCTCCTGCAGAAGTAATATGTTATCATCTAGCTTTGATCAAATGTCATTCAGCCAAGAATAGTTAGTCTTTTTATCATGATTTTCAAACTAGTTTGCATTTACATTTATATGCAGGAAATTTGTATATGTTACCAGCGTTTTAGAAGAAACCTATAAAATCTCTTTTGTCTGCTAAACCTGATATGTAATTAGCATAGATATTCCTTGGTTAATTCACCAATATCAATCACTCCTCATCCTGATGATGGATCACTGAGCGTTGATCCAAATCATTGATGCAAAGAAACTAACACAGTTGAATCCAAAATCTCTTATTGTCATCACCAATATGAATTTTATCTCCTATTAATTCATCTTAGTTAATTGTATTTTCTGTACTCTCAGTGTTTGCATAAGAAAACACTAAATTGCCTTAGAAATGTGCTTTATTTAAGAGCAAAAATTAATTGTAGACAGTCCTGTAAACATGATAGTAAACAAGCATGCACTGAAATACGTAGCAAAAACAGAACTCACAACACAAGGGAGTACCTTGGAGAAACTTAATATAGAAGAACTCCAAAAGAATAAGGTTGTACCTGCTCTTTCAATTTTAAAACCCAGTTTGCTTTGTTTAGGCCTCCAAGAACACCAGCAACAAATCAACAGTGTTCTTGTAGATTTTCTTATAAAGAAAATATTATATTTATAAAAAAAGAAGAGTACAAAGAAGGGGCATGCAGAAAATCAGACCAGCTTCAGCAAGTTATCAATCAGCTAATGCAGAAAGTGAATATGAGACAAACATATCTGAAGATTGCAAAAGAACGGAGAACTTATTTACCAGCCAAGACAATCCAAACTGCTGTTGTAAGAAACATGGCTAATCACGTTTAGAAAACCACAAAACAGCAAACTATGAACAACTTAAGTATATATGCATGAATTGATATTGATAAATCTTAGAAAATACTTTTATTCCCCAAGAACAATAATAGTCATGGAGTTGGTGTGGATAACTTTTATCATTCGTTGAGTACAGTTGCTAGGGGTTCAGCATCATTTGAGTATGAACAGAAGTACACTACCAGTTGTTTCCAGCCATATCAATTCTATTGGAACAATCACCTCGGAAAAACTGTCACTTTGGCAAGGGAAAGAGTTTAGCCTGCTCCTGGATTATTTCAACAATCCAGTGCTGTGCCATCTTTAAAAAGCAATAAGTTGATTACTTAATGTGTATGCATGTGCTTTTCAATTATTACAATGAGCTTGTCAATAAGTTGTTCATTATGGATGCAAAACTCACATGTTGCCGACAGTTGGTGTTCTTAACCAACGTCAATTTGCTATATATTTCATGTTGCACTTGTAGTCGGGGACTGCAAACATTTTGTATTCTATAATTATTGCATATCCAATTAATGAAGGAATACACAACATATATTTTGTACATTGTCATGAGTAATTGATATACTTTATTATTGTTGTTATGATTTCCGTTTACTCTTTGTTAATCGTTCAATTAGCATTAGCGAGTAAACATTCTCTTGTGCTCATGCCTTCGGTGCTAAATCCTTAAACCTATGATTTCCTTTGTTCCCATCTTAAGTATCTAGCCTCTCTGTCATGAGGAAACATAAACCATCAAGATACCCTGCAAGCTAGTGGAATCTTCTGCTCTAATACCATTGTAATAAACCTAACAATTATTTGAAGTTAATAAGATTAGGGTTGTGACTATTTCAAATCAAATTCAAGTAAACCAAAAGTTTCCCTTGAAACCCTAAAATTTAACTTGAATAGTTTACTATCAGCTTTAATGGTAACCTCGAGTACAACAAAAATCTTAATTCACCATAGGCTTATAAAATATAAACTACCCAAATTTCATAAAACAAAGGGAAATGCATTCACAATGCTTCGGATTAATAATAGAGTAAAAATAATATACAAGCACACAGCAATGATAACCAAAAGTAGTAGTTGTGATAACAACTAGTGCAATGATTGTGACAGCAATAGATAACACTAAAAATGCCTTACAGGTTGCTTACTACAATCTATTAGGCATACTAACGTGATGTAGATCAGATCCATAACCATGGAGTATTCTCTCAATCTCAAGGTGAAATCATCCTACAAGTTAAAAGGGGTTTCATCCTCATGCCTAAAAAACCAAAGGATTTATGTTATCTAATCTCTGCAAATCTGAGTGTTTTCATCCCCAAATGTAATAATTCTAAACATATGCTTTGAGCAGTATTTGCTAGGGTTTCGATGTAGACAATAAAGTCAATCCTCCAATAACATGTCCAACCTTGGATAACATGAAGGTCCACAATCAAAATTGACCTCCAACACAAAACAACTACTAAAATTCTATAAAAAACAAGAGAGTTGAGGTTGCAACCACCACAATAAATGAAGTATCATAATCTTCCACCACTGATGTTGCAAGTACAATAAAATACTATTAATAAAATCTCAACAATGTTCACTTTTGCAAGAAAATTCCCTTTGGGAAAGCTATGGCTTCAAAACGTGCCATTAATGATGCTCAATGTTGTGCAAGGGGTTGAGTGGGAAGATTAGGACAAAAAGGCAAGAAAGTTGGAGTTTTGGGGGCGAGGATACTATTTGACACATGCCACAAGACAAGAGTCGAGGGGTCAAGAGAGGGCATGCCGATACAGAAGAGCCTAAAACTCCAATAAGGAAAAAGGAAGGAGCGGAGTTCGGAGGAATGGTATATTGAGATGACAAACAAAAACCTCGACAAAATACTCCCACAAGAGTTTGGACACACAACTCTCTTAGAGAAAGTAAGACCAAGATGGTTGGAATAGGTCAAGCTTAGCTTATCAAAGAGAAATGGGAAAGGACTTCTAATTCACAACATGAATTTATCAGGGAAACCCGGGCAAGCGCAACCCGCCCCCACCCCCCCCCCCTGCCCCAAAATGGCTCGTCCCTATCCCTAGGGTGTCCCGGCTATAGGGGGGCAGTCCCCTGGCGTCACCAATTTTTTTCCAAAAGTTGGGAAACATCCTCAAAATGAGGAAACGGTCAATAGGGAAAGGGGGACGGCTGACCGTCCCAAGGACACATGAGCCATCCCCCAACCATCCCCCATGTCAAAGTATGTTTTAAAAATATATATATATATATATATATATATATAATAGTTTTCAATTTTCTGGTTTATGAGTTGTTCGTTTAAATTATTTTCATATATCTTTCTCAATATTTGGAACACTCACAACATAAATATTTGCTGCTCTATTAGAGATATATAAAAATAACCAAAATTTATTCCATAAGTGTGTAAACTTAAACTTATTTGCTTGATGTTCATTAACAGGATTTAGAGACAAAGACTTAGGATTTTGACCTTTTTTAAACAATTCTTCACAATTGGAAATAGGCTCAATATTAAGGCAATTTGGTGCCCAAAACTCCTTGAGTGCAGCAATTGTCCCCACATTTAACTGCTCAAATCCATATCAGACAATACAGTAGCATTGAATTTACTTCCAGTAGTCCACACTCCCACCAAACTACAATAACTCTGCCTTCAAACCCCTCAGCTATTCATTATTGTTATGTGCCAAGTAATCAATAACCTAGGTAAAACAATCCTCACTATAATCACAAATGTTCGCCCAATTTGTATCATGATTCTTGTATGTTAATTCTGAATTTTCAATGCATATTGAGTATTGACAAAGAATGTTGAACAAAAATGTTATATGTTAAGGTTCTATAATGTATATTATGCATGCTTTATCCATGTTTTTCACATGAATATTTAAAATTTCCCTATATATTTTAAATTTTCCCTATATTTTATATAGTCGTCCCCCTGTCGTCCCCAAATTTGGCCTCAAAAATCGGAAACTTGGGGACTCGTCCCACTGTCCCCATCTCGAAAACTTGGGGTAACACTGGAATTTATTGAAAATGGGATATTACAATAAGATAGAATGGCCTAGCACTCACAATGTTCTTTTAGCTTGATATGCTCAAAAATTTGCTTCAATATACTCCTACACGCACGCACATTCTATAATTCAAGAAACATTCAACCAAGAAGCAACACAAGACCCACTAAGAGTGTACACATACACAAACTAATGAAAGGCTTTGAATAGAGATGCCAAGTTACATAGGAGTTCAAGAAGACAAAAATCCAAGTATTCCATCTTCCCTAGACCCAAACAAGTCTATTATTTTGTCAAATACAAATGATTTTGGCCTTGGCCAACCTTGTCATTACACCTTGTTGTGCATTGTACAATTTCCACTACAAAGATGGTTTCTATTTAGTTGTTTTCGCTGCAATTGAACCCTCTTAAGCATGCCCATTCCATCTGCTCCTTTTCCACCTAGGTGTCTTACTTATCCCTATACCTCTCTAAATTTGCTTCATACCTTTGCTTTCTACAACACTATTTTCTATGCTATAAGGATTTTGAGAGTGTCTTTTTTACCCAAGCTTAATAAACTTTCATGATACACTTCAGCTCAAAGCGATAGCATGGGTAATTATGTTTAATGTCAAAACACTCAAATTTACAAAACAATATGGCAAATGTGGAGAAACACTAACTCTCCAAACTCACATCCAAAGTTCCTCGCAATCAATTTCAACCAAGCAAAGCTCATGATATGGCAAGGACAAAAGGAAATGATACAAGGAGCTCACATTGAGTAGGAACCTCTTTAGCATTAAACAAGTAATATAACAATGCTAAAGCCAACCAAGCTCTCTATCCAACTTCTAGCAAAAGAACAAGCCCTTCAACTTCTTGTCAAACTAAAACCTCCAACACTCCCAAGCTATATGGACCACTCCTCTTTGACTCCTCAACCCAACAGTCACATCCCTTGTAGCTACTGATAAGCATGATAGGGCCCAATATAGTTTTTGCCATTTTCATTGTTGATTTATTGTTATAAAACTATTTCTCCCTCTTAGAGCTAATGGGGTGCCCAAAGAAGCGATCCTACGTTTTACTAAGATGAAAAGGTGGATAAGGTGGCTCGTATGAATGATCATTGATGGTTCATTTGCATTAAGGACAAGAAGCACACATAAATAGGGCTTATATATAGGGAGGATAAGAAATGTGACTATTTTCCCCAAATTCTCACGCCATGGTTTCCAATTGACTCCAAGCAACGTAATATCTTAGAACTGGCCTTCATCTTCCATGATGATTTGATTTTATCATCAAGACCGTGTCACTAATATTAATGGTTACATTAATCATCGTCCACGCAAAGGATTAAAGCAGATATGTCTATCACTTATTAATTAATGCATTGGGACATGAATTAAATTGAAGATACAAAAAGCATTTGTGTGCAAGATTTAAGATCTAATGATGCATTTGAATGAACAATTCAACAAATCTCAGAAAATTAAGGTCAATTATCTATAGCCGATATATATAGTCCATAGAAGCAAAAAATCGTTAGGGGGAAAAATTGGGAAAAATTGGAGAAAAAAAAAGGAAAAAATAGGATTTAAGAAAAAATGTAAAAAAAAATGCAGAAAAGGACACAAAATGTACCCTTTTTTAAAAATTTAAGGACATTTCCATAGCATAGAGATATAGAGAGCAAATAAAATAGAGTTTAACACATTCAACCTATAAACTAAGTACAAAGTTCCAAAAAATCAAATGTAGCCAATGACTCTTGCTAATAGAACTATGCTAGAGGGCTATAGGTCCTATTGATGAAGCTCCTAGTTTAGAGCTTCTCCTAAGTCGTTCAACCTCATGATATCCAAGTTGGCTTCTAAGATCTTAAAATCCTCAGACTCAAGAAAATCATTAAAAAGACAACTTTCCTTTATTGAGTAGACATCATAAATTACAAACGAGAATCATCTGATTCATATTTGTGATTTAACACTACTTGAAATTTCTAGAACAATGTCCAAGAGAACTATATGAAGAGTGTGAAAGGGAAATTAAATGACAAAGGAAGCAATTGCAAAGTTCAACTTAATAGATTTTGAATCAAATAGCTCAAGATAGAGTAATAGAAAATGCTTTTGGAACAAGATCTTAAATCTCAAAAGACCATTAATGATATTGAAATGTTCTCATTGATAACTATTTTAGCAGAATTGTAAAAGAGTAAAGGGAGTGTTAAATATTTTTCTATTAGACGATAAAGACCTGCTAGTACAAAAGAAGAGAGCAACTATTTGTGTATAAGTGGATGATGGAGTTAAAAACATTGATGGGCTTTGAGTTGTGAATTTGAGAGATTATAAACACAAGTTTCAATGGAAAATCAAAGCATGAGGAACATTCTCTTTTAATGGGAGAGTTGCTGCTGAAATCTATATAGATCGTTAAAGAGAAAATATATTAGGCTTGTTTTGGGAGGGATTAAGATAATCCCACAAGACTAGGGCAAGACTTCTCTCAAGGCATGTATTAGTTTGTCTACCTATTTAACATGCATGGAATGCTACACTATATATGTCTAAAGCATTCATGCATTGCTATTGTACTCCTTGCGGGCCTTTTGAAACTCCATGTATATGACGATCCTAAATGGAATGATCTTCCCTAACAAGTGCAGGGCATGATTTAAGCAATCATTTTCACCAATTAACAAAGCATTAAGCTTGTAAAATACATAGGAAATTTAAATATAACCAAAATAATCCTTCATTTTGATATAAAATACTACTACAATTTATCTTTTTCAACACTACAAGCTGATTTGTATCTTTCTGATAGGAACCATTTTGCTTTCGGTTCCACAATGTCCATATACTATAATATAAATGCATTGTCACATCTCAATCCCATTGTTGAAAATTCAGAGATAGTAGGAGGATCTTCATTTGGTTTTGAGAGTCTAGTTGGTCGTTGTACTCAATCTAACTCTGATGATGTAGACCAATTTTAGGAGAATAGTGATAACATTTTTAATAGCATGTGATTCTATCAGACAATCAATGTATTCAAATTTTGTTTTAAAGATAAAACTATATTTAAATATAATTATTTTGGAATATGTAGCAATTGTATGTTCATATTACTCCTAAAGTAATGAAAATCTTCTCTAATAAGAAAAAATGTTATATACATGTGTGCATGTGTGTGTGTTTTATGAATGTCGTGTCTTGACGTATCTATATGAAAGGTCTTGAAAAATGGCCATATCTGTATCCAATACCGTACCCGTATCCGTAGTTGTATCCGTGTCCATGCAACTTTGCATTTTCTTGGTTATTTCTCAGTTCTACAGATCTGTTCTTAGTTGTTTTGCAAATTTAACTGGTTAAGCATTTTGAAGTTGAAAGCTTTCCATGTTTCTGGCAGTTTGTGGACTTCGTATTTTTTTCCAGTGCAGCTTCCTGAGCAACTCTAGAATCTCAGCAACTTTGCTTTGTTTAATGATTATTAAATCTTGACTGGTAATTGATCAGAAAAATAAAGCAGTGTCCGAATCGCTTAGGTCCCCAGATAAAACACAGACAAGCAGCAAAAATGAAAGGACAACTACAGCAGGAATTATGCTGACAGGAAAATAGGATTCTGACCATCATATAAAAGATCAAGATGTGGATGATTCACAACCTTTCACTTTTCAATCAGATCACTTGCAATTGAGCTTGTCACAAAAAAAATTATCATTTTACCTTTACACAATCCATACCCTTTCCTCAATTTGTTTTAACTATTGCAAACTCTAAGTAATAATATTTTTAAATTGTAATTTCTTTTAACTATTTTTTATAATTATCTTTTCACATATTATAATGATATATTATTTGTATCGTTCCCTCCGCACTGTCCCAAAATTTTAGGAAAAAATTGCCACCCCTGAAAACCATCCCAACATACCCCATTTCAAAACTCTACTGAACACTACTAAAAAGCATGAAAAAGAAAATGTAAAGCTAAGGAAAGCTAGAATTGCAAAACTTAAAACCTTAGCCTCAAAAAGACTATAGAAGGCATGCCTTCTGCCAAATTTGATAAACTGGAGATTAAAAATTAATATTAAAGCTATTGTTTATGATGAGAACATACCAAATGTACTGATTATAAACAAGCAAATCTAGTGAATATGAAGTAATAGCAATATTGTATATGATGCGTTTCAATAGAAAACATTAACATTGGATACATAAACACATTGCGATAAACATTGGATACATAAACATTGGGAAACTCACCTTTAATGGAACGAAGAACCATAGTATTACAAGACATAGCTCTTGCAAACCCAAAGTCACAAAGCTGGCAAGAACCATAAAATATGATTGAGTAAAGTATATAGGAGCATTTGCTTCGTATATATTCTATCATAGAACCTATGTAAGCTTTCACTTTAATAGTTTAGCTTCAACAAATATTCTTTTACACAGAAATGAGAAACTTTAGATCAACAAAAAAGAACATCAAAGACCTATGAGAAGCAACAATGCAAATCAATAACTAGAAAAAATATAATAAAGTTTATAGAAAGATCTATGTGAGATTGTGTATCAATGTTTCAGATCACCCAATATGATCCATCATAAGAATATAGATGTGAATCAGACTGAAGATTTAGGACCCCTCATACAAAATCACAGATAATTCCAATGCAGACATAATTTGTTAAGGGAGACCAACCTAAAGGAAAACAATAACTAATTAAAACTAGCCAACAAAAGCCTGGTCACTAACTAACTATAAAGACATTTAACTTATTAATTTTAATTCCAATTTCAATTTGTTATATTAAAATAATAAGTAATTGCTCTCTTTACGCTTAGTATCTACAATAATTGTATGGATTCTATGTCTTCACAAGTGAATTAAGCTTAAACCCTAATCCATAACAAAATTCTGAGGATATTTACCAATATCTGCTACATTCCACAACCCTTTCTTGAAGTAGCAATCCTCTTTAACAACTATCTTAGCTTTTTAATGTAAATATGGTGTTTAGACTTCTCAGAGTGCCCTACTAGCACCAACTTACTAATTGCTTGCACAAAATGATGTATTGCATTCTCTTATCGTTATGACTATTATGCTATTTTATCCTTGTTTTATTTGATCAGATTGTTCCTCTTCTGTAAGGTGTCCCGCACAGCAATACATGAGATAATAATCCCCACTATTTAGCTTATGCTCCAAAATACAATTCAAGGTTTTGAGAGATTCTGTCATCTTTTTGGGTGGAATAAGCGATGTCTTTGTGTTCTAGAACATCAAGATTCTACCAATGTTGTTAAAAGAACTATCGATATAATGGAGCAGCGATAGAAGTTATTCCTCCACATCTTTAATTCTCTAACAATGTAAAAGAGGGTCACTTTCTTTATGCAAAGCCCTTGCTATCTATGTACTAACAGTTTTTCTTGAAGACTATAGCCAAGAAACATTTCTTCTACTCCAATAGCTCCTCATTTACAATTTTGTAAGCTATATTATCATATATGTCTACCAAAGCATTTTATCAAACAGTTCACTGCCTTGCTGCTATGGCTAAAAGCCTAAAACAGGTGCTTTCGAACAAGCTATGGATGCTTGGAAAAAATCTATCAAAGCATAATAGTAAGCAATAGCATAGACAAGGCAGTGAACTGTTCAAAAAATGCCTCAAAGAAAGGTGGTCTCATGGAATGCCATGACAAGCAAATGCAATTGGCAGCTGCTCCTAGTTATTAGTTATGCAATGTGAAGTAATGCTTTGAGTTTGAAAGATGTGCAATGCAATGTAATCAATGATATGAATATAATCTACAAAAAACTATTTTCTACAATTCATTAGTTAAACTCTATATTTTATTTGCTCTCTATATCTCTATGCTATGGAAATGCCTTTCAATTTCAAAAAAAAAAAAAAGTTTTTACCTCTTGTTCTACAAATTTTTACATTTTTTTTTTTAAATCTTCTTTTTTCCCAATTTTTTCAAAAAATCTTATACTTCTGGTTTGCCGATTTTTTCCTCAAAAGATTTTTGCTGCTATGTTCTTAACAATATTGTTGGTGTTAAACAAGGCCTAAAAATCTTGATGATTAGTGATGTTTGAATAATCTAGAGGCAATACCAAACAAAGAGCAAATAATAGCAGGTCTATCATTCTTGATAATGCTTAATGGGCTAAAATAGATTATTTGCTCTCTTAGATTAGCCAATATGCCCTCGTTCACTGTTGACACAAACAAACAAATATTAGGCAATAATTTTTATTGCATAGATACAATGGTGTAGCAAAGCAAAGACATCACCCTGGCAAATCAACTAAATCCCTTTAAAAAATGTACAAAAATATGTGAGATAGTGACGAAGAGGTGGAATTAAATGACAACTCCTTTGTTGTTTCTGGCATATGCTTGAATCCCAAGTACTACCATGCTGATATGTTGCAATGCCAAATAGAACATCACATGTGTATAGAAGTGGTTAATGCATATAGAAAATTCTTTAAAAAAACACATAGATCTTAGTGTTGCACCAAAGATTCAAGATGAGTTTGGGAACTTTACATCCTCTAATGCAACTAAAAAAGGATGTTGATGCATTGATAAGTAAAAAGAAATAGACCTTGTGAAGTTGTGCAACTTCCATGGAACCATGAATAAACATCTAAAAAAAATAGCAACCAAACTTCTATCACAGGTTTTGCATTGTATGAATTAAATTCCAATTGAAATTATTCTTTGTTTTATTTGTACTTGTTACCTCTATAATTTGTGGCAAAATAACAGTTGAGTTTTTCTTCATCTAAAAAGACTTGGAGCACATATGGCTTCATTTTTTATATAAAATGTAATAGGTTGGCAACTAATAAAGCAAAGGACCTTGTATATGTCTATTCCAATTCTCGTCTCTTGTCACATTCTTTCACAAACTAAGAAGGAACTTAGTAGGATTTGGGATGTATCTATAAATGCATCGAGACATTTCAATGCCATTGTTGAAGATTTCAACACAGCAAGATGATCCTCTAGTGCATTTTCACCTAGTCATCAGAGTGTAGTTGATGATTGTACTCAATCCAACTATCCTAGCCCTCCGAAGAAACTTGATGATGTGGAACTCCAATTTCAAGAGAATAGTGATGACATTTTTTATAGCGTATGATTCTATCAATGTAATTATTTTGACGACAGAATTATAACTATAAATGCAAACTGAGATGAATTACGCTCATGTATCTATAAATGCATTGAGACATTTCAATGCCATTGCTGAGGATTTTGACACGGCAAGATGATCCTCTAGTGCATTTTCATCTAATCATGAAAGTGTTGTAGATGATTCTACTCAATCCAACTATCCTAGTCCTCCTAACAAACTTTTAGATGTGGAACTCCAATTGCAAGAGAATAGTGATGACATTTTTTATACAATATGATTCTATCAATTTAATTGTTTCGACGAAAAAAATATGTAAATAAGAATACACATTTAGGGCTATAGTAGAAATTGCCATTGAATCTATATTTCTCAAATAATGAAAATCTCCTCTTATAGCTTATACATGTGTTAAAAAATTGTGTTATATATATATAGACACACACACACATACACACGAGTTCTTTATGAATGTCATATCAAGTCATACCCATATTAGGGGGCTTGAAAGCAGTCATATAATTTATCAAACAAAAGACAAATTACTTATAATTTTTTGCTGCAGTTCCAAAAATAGAGTTGTTTGTATATGTTTATAGCAGACCCTAACAAGAGTTTTGAAAGAAGCTTGCAGATGTCTTTCCTGTACAGTCTTATGCAATGTTTTTGTTCTAAGTCAATAATATTTGTCAGTTAGTGGGGACAATTAACCTTTTTATATAACCTGGCGCTTTTGAGTTTTATGGGCCAGCCCAATTTTGAAGCCTTTTAGCCAATGTCAACATATGTGTTTAGAGTGTTTGGTAGGATTGCTAGACATAGAGTAAATAGGTTCTCTCAAAAAAAGTCCATAAACGAGGCTTTTTTTTCTCTCAGAGAAGGTCAGGTCACATTTCTGGAGTCTTTTTTCTTTGGCAGTCTGAAAGGCTGAATCTCAGGCCAAGTGGAATGCCCATTCTGCTCTCAGAATTGGTGTTAGAAACCAAGGCCTACTCAAAAGAATTCTTTTAATCTCTTATGCACCATAACATTCATTTAAGTAATGTAATGGCTCTATTTTCTTTCTAGTTTCCCCATATCAATGTATTTTGAGCATCATTTTGTACTTGCATATATATTATGTTTTCCAGTACTAAAAATACACAACATTATAAAGTCAAAAGTGTTAGTTTCAAATAATTATTTGTTCAGTTAGTTTTCCAGTCCTTCAGATTCCACACAAGACCTAGGGTTTTATCACTAAATTTTTACAGAATTTTTGAACTTAATCTTTCAGTTATCTTGGCAGCTTTAGACTTCAGGTTTTCAGAAGTTTCCGGTATATCAGATTAAAAAACATCTTCGGATCAGCATTGACATGAGAGTTATGATCATTGAATCATTTATATCCTTTCTCTATGGAGCCTTAAGCCAAAAAAAGTCAGATTTACTCAACGCTTCAGCAAATTACAGTAATCTGTGTCTTCAATTGTTGGAAAGAACAGTACCAAGATTTCTGAGAAGGATGGAACTTGGAGAGCCCAACATGCTCTTCAATTGGTGAATAAGAATATATTTTAAGAACCTTATCAATTAGAGTCTTTAGTTATATCCTTACTTGAATCAGCGATTTCACTAGACAAATCTCATAATATTTATTTATATTGCCTTTAGATCATAGGTTTATTACATTTTCGCCACTTTTGAGCTACAGTAGATCTGGAATTAAGCAAGAAGCTCAAAATTCTTAGGGTTGACAATGGTGGTGAGGATATTGCTAGATATTTTAATAACTTCATGCAAAAATTCACAAGATGAACCAGTTTAAAACAACTAAACTCCAGAGAAAAATGGGGCAGTAAAACAGAGGACTACGGTCATTAAAAAACTGGCCAGAAGTATCACCAAATGCAGAACAATCCAAATCAAAAATTCTAGGCAGAACTTTGTTTCAACATCATGCGCAATTTTATCATGCAATAATTACATTGGTAGGTGTTGGTGGCTAAAGATGTTGTAGACTCCATAAGGATGCATATGAAAACCATTCAATTGTTTTCTCCATTGTGTGTTCTAGCTATTATTTTTGCATTATTCATAAATTCCAATAAAGTTGTTTCCTGCCCTTTTCTTCTAAGGAAAACAACAAATCTAACAAGAGACTTTGTCCATTGCATCAAACTGCATTTAAATAGATTTTACTAAGAAAATATAATAAGGCGGCCTAGTGCCAGCTAAATATTTCAGTTATAAATCTTTTGTAATTTCACCTTGACAACACCTCCAGCTCCAATGAGAATATTTTGGGGCTTCATATCGCGATGGATGATACGATGAGAATGAAGATAATGTAATGCCATTACCTACATGTTTAGATTCAAAAATAATAGTTAAATACCTGAACAACAAAATATATCATTTGGAATAGGTAAACAATAAGAATCAACAAATTTCTCCCAAAGTAACTATCTCATTCTAAAATTAACTCATAAAGTCAGTAATTTATATATTGGAAACTACCATGGGTAAAATTATCAAAAAACAATCAAGCATAAAAATGAAAACTTAAGTAGCTTCACAAAAGCAATGTGTCTGGTGAAGAGAATAGGATCTTAGGAGACAATCGCATACCATTGTATTTTCAACTCCATAATGCATGCATTAGATTGAATTTAGTCCATCCATTATTGAAATTAAGACCAAGGTAAATACCATCAAAGTGACGGGAAAGACATTTTCAGTGCATGCCTTCCAATGGGGACAACTGCTGATATGCACCTGCACGTAGTTATGAACCTCTATGTTCTAGGACTCTAATAATTTCTTCTTCAAAAGCACCTTGGCCTTCAAAGACAATACCTAAAGAACATTAAAATATTGACAAAAGCAAACTGCTAGGCATGCATTATCGAGAACTATTTCCTTACACCTCAAATAACTCCATTGGACAAAATTATCATTCACCAAATTACTACAATGTCTGGCCCATCTTACACAAAGGGTATTCCATCCTATATGCTGGATAAATTAGTTATTCTTATCAAATTGTATGATGCTAGGACCAACCATATGCAGAAAACGATAGTTGGAACAAACCACAATAATTAAGTAGAAACATCAAGAAGTCTTTACAAATCTGGAGAAGCATACAAAGCAAATGTAATGATTAAAGCTTCTAGAATTGTTCAAATGCTACTTAATTAACTTTCTGGTAACTCTAGACACCCTATTCTCAAGAATAGCTCTTGAAGATGTTAAAGATACGTGATTTGGAGAATAGGTTAACATATGTCTAATTAAGGAATTCCAATAGTTTTATTCAAAAACTGGGAGTCTTATTAAGTGGTTCACCTTCATTACTCCTGTACATGTGAGCTAGTTTGCAATACATAAGATCTCTACACAAGTCTCTTTCAAAGGTCATCTTATATTAGTTGCTACCCTAACAGTAATGACTCCCTTGCATGGCTTAGATGTTCTTGTGAATTATAAACTGAAAAAGGGTTTGGGTGTTCTTGTGCAGTACAACTTTAAAAAACATTAATCTTAGTGGGCCTACCATACACTACAACAATAGACAACCAAATCTAACAGTAAAATAAATCATGAATCATACAAGTCTAGAATCTTTCCAACACTTTCAAAAAATTAATTAAGTCTACAAACATTGCTAAATATTTCAAAATACAATATCATTAGAAAGTTTAATCCTAGCTAACCATTTAGATTTCTTTCTGCATAGTTCTGTCTAGTATTTCTTGTGTGACTCATTTCGTCCTTCAAAACCATGCCTATCTTGCTGCAATTCCAATGACAGGGATGACATGATAATTTAAGTTAATACATGTCAACTCCAGGAGTTTGCATTGAAGGTAATTCACAAACTAATTAGCAGAAGGATCAACCTAAATTAACTTGCAAATTATTTTCAACATCCAATGGAGGTGTGAAAATAAATGCAGAAGCACCATGATACATTTAACAAGAACAGGGGATTGCAAATATAGCCCTTAATATACTCTAGTGCCATTGACCTACTTCTGCTCAATAGTGGACATCAATATACTTATGTATTAGACATCCATGTACAATGGTGGGCATAAAAACCAGTATTATGCATTACCATGCACAGAATCTCGATATGGTTCATATAGCATTTAAAATGTGTTATGAAACTTATAGATTCTCTAATCAGACACAATATGTTTTAATTCCAAGAACCATCAACTTGCCAAACATTTTAGTTCCTTAATTTGCTTCTTGTCTTGGAAGTCAAAGTGTCACTCAACCAATTGCTAAAGATGTGCTATATCAATGCCCCACCTTTATTTTGTTCAACACATGGAACTTGACATAATGATGTGCTTTTGTAGGGTTACACCCAAGCGTTAAAAGGCGATAATGTTAGTACATTGCAAACCTCGTGAATATTGCAAGGAGCTCACTTGAGGTTATGAATCCAACCCAGTTGTGCTCAAATCATTTGCCCTTTCTTCAAAAGCAATGGTGCTAACAATTTTGGGTGGCCCATTGCAAAAACTAAACTTTGAGTTGAATAAAAAGTATACCAATTAGGTTGACTTACATACTGTCCCTTCTTCACAAATCAACAATGGATGTGTGCTAGGGCAAGTGTGGTTCAAAGTGGTGTCAATAAGTACATCCTTCTCTATTGAATTCACCAATGTTGGATCAAAATCACATAGATGTTGAACTTTGAAAGGCTCAAGCACAAGTGATGTGCATATTTTGAGCAGTTCAACTTTGAAAACAAAGTGCATGGCAAAGTGTGAAGGAAGACCAAGGACATTGCATCATATCTAGTTGAATCCTTGGAATTGTTCTTTTTGCATATGCAACCTATAACATAGAAAAAGTGAAGCCTAGGTCTTATGTGTAAAACCTAGAATTCAAATTTGGGTGTTTGTGGTCTTTCTAATGTTTCATTAAGATGGAGATCAACAAGGTGATTTGATTGACTTTCAACCATGAAAGTGAGCCAATCAGACCTGGATCTGCATCTTTTCGAGCCTTGGGATGGATTGGAATTGATTTGCCTTGATTAACCTAATTAGAATTTGTGCCCTAATATGAAAAAATGCAAGCTTCTAACAATTGACAGACTATAACAGGGATTTGCAAGCAGATCTAGGAAGGGCAGAGTGTTGTGTACCTGTCATATAAATTTGAATTTTGTCACTATAGGAGCACATAGCTGCCCAAGGGCGTCTTTGTCCTTGTAGGGCTATTCCGAATCTGTTTTCGCAATCCTTTGACGTTGGATCTAAGACTCCCATTTTTGCTCGCAAACTTGTAAAATCACTATCAAATAATTTTGCAGGTAGGTTTTTGTGGGTTGACAAGGTGTAGGACTTTGAATGCAACAATGAATAAATGATCTTCAAAGCTCCTTCAATCCTCTTCAAACCTAAAATCTACACATTCAAAAAAAAGAAGGAATGTTGTGCCATTTAGGGGCTTGCCTTAGTCAAACCCCGTATTAGTGTTTCCACTTCCACAATGGCAATGTCAATGATAGGAAAGATAAATGATAGGAAAAAATGATGAATCAACAAAGTGTTGCAACTCACCACCCTTTAATGGCTTCCTTGAAAGACTGAAGTCATGCATATCAGTTCAAGGTCTTGGATCTTGCTTGCTTGAATGCTTGAATTGTTTGGAGACCTACAACAAGGGTTAGCCTTCACAAACAATGATAACATAAACACATATGCACTCACATAGGATTTGACATGATGTTTGGATCTTGAATTGTTGCAATAACGCTCTGAAATGCTGCTCTTGACAATAATCTTTGCTCAATATTTTCTCCTTAATGCTTGTTGGATTTCAAATGATGCAATAACTAAGTATTTATAGGCATTTATTCTAATTTCCCAAAAATTAAATCCCAAATTCCAACATTTGCAATTTGAATTTTTGAATGTTAAAATGTCAACACGACATATTCAAATTTGGATCTCGGCAAAATAGGGGGGTTGGGACACCCAAGGGCGTCCCAATCCTAGCCCTATTTTCCAAGACTTAAGGTGTCGAGGGCAAAACATTAAATTAATGCATTTGCTCAATGCTTGCAATTTCTCGAAAAACGATAAAAATAGGCTATAGAATGCATAATTTAGGAAATTAGAGACTTAATTAGGCTCAATAATTTAAGAGGAACAAACATAGTGTGAAATTGTCAATGATGACGATTTATGAAACTACATTTAGCCTCCACTTTAGTGAGAATATGAACTTACACTCAGACTCACACTAAAGTAGAAAATATATGTCAAGAGGGGTCCGATTGTCCAAATGTTGACGAGATAGGATGATTAAGGATCAAAAGGGAGTGCAAGCCCCCAGGATCTAAGATCCCATGGCAAGACAACATAAGTACAAAGGAACGCACATGTATGTAATGCAGCAAGACAACATACATGTCGAAAAACACAAAGCATACACGATGAGAACACATGGCATAACATAACATATAGATGACAACAAAATAAACACAAAGAGACCTCAATCTTAAATTTGTCTCAAATACCAAACGTCATCCATCAAATAAATGTTAGTTAAAGGAATGCTCCCATGAGGACTAGCAAGTTGTGTTATGCCAAACCATTCATGAGCCACATGGATCTATTGGCTAGCAAGTTGCATTATGTTAGGTGTCCATGCAATATGATGAGTTTCACAAGGCGTGTTATGCTAAACACTCATGAAATACATAGCTCTACTGGCAAGCAAGTTGTGTTATGCTTGGTGGCCATGTTAAGGCGTTCATGACTCGCACAATAGCAAAGTCTAATATTTCCTAAGTGAATCACAAGCAAAAGGCATGAAATATTCCAAGCCAATTTTTTCCGATTTTTTCAATTTCAAAATTACAATCAATGCACCCGTTAAGGTTAGAGGATAAACCAAAACGTGCAAAAGCAACTCTAACTAGAATGTACACCAGGATCCCGATGTGGGCAAGGTGTGAGCATTGGTCAGAGGATCTGAAACAAAGTGCTTATGCAGGAAGTAACTCTAACCAAGAATGGCGCCGATGATGGCGAGCATATGGTCAGAGGATCTTCTATTCTAATTGCTGAAAGGGACTCAACACCAAGTATGTGCTACCCAATCCAGAACGGAGTGAGGGGCAACCATATGGCGGAGTGATTACAAAATTCAATGCTCAAAAAGAAATACTGAAAGCTGGAAATACTCAACACCCAGAATGTGCTTGCTAACCCAGAATGGGAAAGTAGCTACCATAGGGCGGAGATTTATCTATTACAAACTAATACTGAAGGTAGAATGAGTATTACAACAACAATCAAGCAATATTCAAAGAACGACTGGTCAGTACTACTGCCAGCTTACAAGATATTATTGCCTGCAAATCAAGATATAAGATGCTCTTTCAATGGTGCTGTAAGAACCCTGGTGGTTCTCAACCCAAACCCTTGACTGAATATGGCGATTTTTGATAGTTTTGTATTTTTTTGTATTTTTGATGGATTTTTGCAAGAAACAGGAAATGGCGATTTTTGCTTGAAAGACTAGGAAAATAATAAAAAATACGTAATGCTTGAAATACTACAGAACATGCATCAAATATCGTTGCCAGATCATTTATTGACTATTCAGAGTGATTACAAATCGATATTTCAACTTCTGAACAAAAAGGCAAGAACATTTAATATAAAAACCTGGTTTATTACAGCCGCCTTGGGAAAAGTGTAGAATGTACGGCCAGCTCCAAATGATCAATATCCAGGCTCAAAAACAGAGGAATAACTCCCAGAACCCTAGGCGCCCCTACTGCAAAAGACTGGAGGTGCAAAGCCTGAGCGATTTCTTCTTATGAGAAAGTACGGCCCTTGCTGGTACAACAATACGGCCTGTACAGCAGCAGCAGCATTTAATGAAGTACGGCTCCTTGAAAGATGTGCCAAAACTCTGATAAGAGATCTCTGATAAAGTCGCCTTTATTGACTGATGGTATTCTCTGAATCTTCTTCTGAAATCGATGCAATAAGATCAACTGTAACTCCCGAATGAAGTCACCAAGATGCAAGCTTAAACTGGTATTTCACAGTCTCAGTCTGCCAAATTCCTAAAGAGGTATCGTTCTTCAGAAACGCTTCGTCTGCCAGAAACCCTAGGGTTTGCAAACTCCAATGCTCAGAGCAAAAAGACAAAAGTTGAATAGCAATAACATAATGATTCGATTTTGTCTTTCTTGAAAATATATACCTCCTTCTTGAAAATTCGACCCAAAGCTCTTTTAAAATAATCATTTAATAAAATGATTTAATTCGCCTCTTTGACTTAGGAGAAATAATAATAATTAAATGACGCCTTATTAATGAATAATATCTATTCATTATGTCAAAATAAATCACTTTATTATAAAGTATTAAAATATTTATAATATATCATTTAATCATTAATATTTAAATATATTAATAAAGTGACTTTAATATAAAGTCAAAATATTAAATATTTAATAAATCATTAAATACTCCTTATTTCTCTACCGATCATCAAATCAAGAACGTCGACTCGATTTAATAGTTAACTGTTCTACCAAAATAGCAGCCTGCTCGACCCAACTTTCTAAAATAGAAAGTTCTGAAAAGCACTATAAAGACTGACACCAACTAAACAACCGCAATAATCGAGCTACCAAACACTCCAGCAACTTCAGATGATCCCTCTCGCACACCTCATGCACAGGATCAAACACAGGCTAACTCGTCACTGTTCACAATTAGATGGGACATCAAGGGCCTCCCCGAAATTGTTGTCTCAAGCAATCTCAACTCTAGATGCTGTAAGATCTCCTCTGGCTCCCATGTAGCATCCTCAACTGGCAGATCTCTCCACTTGACCAGATATTCCCTGATCACACGCCTCCGTAGGTGTCTCTCTCTCATCTCGAGGATAGTCTCAGGTACTAGTATCAATTTCCCTTCATCATCAAGGGGTGGCAAAACTGGAGAAGGTATAACATGCTGACCCAAAGCCTTTTTCAGGCAAGAAACGTGAAACACATTATGGACCTTGCTATCACCGCAGTCCTATAAGCAACCTCGTCACTGCCCCGACAACACGAATGGACCATAGTAGGTTTCTCCGCCTCCCACTCTTCCGCAGTAGACCGATCACGCTGCAACATGGCACACCATATCACCCACATCAAAGGTGCGCCAACCTCTTCCGATCAAAGATATTGCTTCACGACTGCGGCTCACCGATATTGTCCTGAGAGACCCCAAATGTCCCACGACTCGCATCACATCCCCGTGACTCGGCACTCGCTTCAGCCAATATCAAATCTATAAGGTTGGGCCTACACCATAAGCAAAGCCAGCAAGGGTACATATATATTGTCATGTGGTGAGTCGGTTATAATAATACTGTGACAAGTAAATCCAATTTCACCCAAGTCTCTCATCATTCAGCCTATGTAATTACGCAATAACCTTCCACCCACTGGCTGACAATCATCACCATCCGTCTGCTGGATGGTACGTACTGTGTCAGCTCGGTCCCACAAAGTCGGAACAACTCCTGCCAAAAGTTGCTCATGAACCGGCTGTCTCTATCGCTGACTATCGTCTGAGGCAATCCATGCAATCGGAAAACCTCTCTGAAGAACAACTCTGCAGTCTGCGATGCTGTGAAAGTAGTCGTAATCGGGAAGAAATGGGCATATTTAGTCAACCGATCGACCACTACATAGATGCAATCTTTACCCTGGGCTTTCGGCAAACCCATGATAAAGTCCATAGATAACACTCCCACCTCGCCGTATTCAAGGGTCGGAGTAACTAAATAGATAAGTGTGCTCCGCTTGTTCTCATTGGGCACATAGAACACCTACCAGACATATCAGACTACATCGCCAGCCCTTCTGGGCAAACTGCTCCCCCGAACCATTTTGTATGTCTTATAGTATCCGGGATGGCCCGCCATAGGAAGATCATGAAAGGCTCTCAAAACTGTGATCCTCACCTCAGAGTCAGGAACTAGAAAAATCCGCCCCTTGTAAATGATCAAGTCATCTACAATAGTATACATACGTCTCGCTCCGTCTCACAACAATGCTAGAAGCCCATGGGTTCTAGCATACTCAAGAATAATCCTGCCTCCAATCCTCCTCGTGATCCGCGCTACATTCAATTGAGGTCTCGTGGAGACCAAGGCCGCCTACGACATTCTGCCTCTTAATGAAGGTGATATCAAAATCATACGATCAGGCCATCGACCCATTTTTGCTGCTCTCATTCGAAGTCTCGCTGTCCAATAAAGTGTTTGTGTCGTTATGACTGCAAGTAACACCGAATTTGCTGCCTACTGTGTGGTATCGGGGCTCGAACTTAGCCAATGGCGTTAATGGCTAACATCTCCTTGTCAGAATACTATAGAATTCTCAGACCCCGAGTTTCGCCTTTAATGCAATAGGATGTCAGCTCAAGATCAAAACGGGCAATTCAATGCCCTCTCCTAAAGCATCACAGAATAAATCAAATGACCGTAAAGTCGTGCAATGCTAGCACCTACAGTCATGATCACCTTGAACCCGTCAAAGCACTCCGCCTGGTGGTGACCAAGTAAAAGCCCCCTTCTTTGTCAAATCAGTAAGGAGGCGGGCGCGTGACGTGAGAACCCACTAACAAATCTCCGTAAAATGCACACAACCCAATGAAACCTCTGAGTCTGTAAGGTTCTCGGTACCGGCCACTCAACTATCGCCGGACCTTTTCAGGTCCATACTACTCCTTTGGCAATCATGATGTGCCCCAGATATAACAACTCCATACCGAGCTCACACTTGGATTCCTTAGCATAGAAAGACTCATCTGCCAAGATACCCAAGACTGCATCTAAATGAGCCAGATGCTCATCCCATGACCTACTATAAACCAAAATGTCATCGAAGAAGACTAACACAAATCTCCTCAACTGAGAACTGAAAACCCTGTTCATAGTCGCCTGAAAGGTGGCAGGTGCATTGGTTAACCCGAAGGGCATAACCAAGAACTCAAAGTGACCGCAATGACACCTGAAAGCGATTTTCTCAATATCCTGCTCCCTCATCTGAATCTGATGGTACCCTGATCTCAAATCAATCTTCGTAAAGAAGACAGCTCCATGCAACTCATCGATCAGCTCATCAATGCGTGGAATAGGGTACCTGTTCTTAATTGTTCTTTTGTTGAGCTGTCGGTAATCGATACACATCCGAAGTGATCCATCCTTCTTCTTCACCAATACAATCGATGAAGCAAAAGGTGACTTGCTAGGTCTGATATGCCCCATAGCTAACAACTCATTAATGGTCTTCTCTATCTCATCCTTGAGTCGTTTCGGATGTCTGTAGGGGGTGATCATAACGGGCTTTGCGCCCTCCAACTCAATGATATGCTCCGTGCCTCTGTCTGGAGGTCTACCAGGTGGAATGTCACTAAACACTTTGGAGTGTTTAGTCCTCAAGATCTGAATGTCAAGGTGGTACTCACCCTTCTGCTGCTCCTGCTGGGCTGGCATCAACATGCACTCTGCTGCCCAGTCAACCATATCGTGACGAATGAGCCTCTCCATCCACTTGAATGAAACCATCCTCAAATTACTGTCTCGAATCGCCTTGATGACATGTGGTCTCCCATCAACCTTAAACTTCATCTCCATGTCACGCAAATTGAGTGTGAACTCACCCAAATCGTGCAACCATGCCATCCCCAACACCACATCGGTATCTCGCATGTTAACAACATAGAATTCAGTCTTGAATTCATAGTTGTTCAATCTCATCGGAAGATCAGTAATCTTTCGGTCACATCTGAGAGTATATCCATCAGCCACCTTGACTCGAATACCCTCGAATGCCTCTATCTGGATGCCACGCCTCTCCACCAAACGTGCATCAATGAAATTGTGTGTAGCACCAGTATCCAGTAATGTGATCACCTTCTGACCTGCTAAGAGCCCACGAAGTCTAAACGAACCATCTCTCTGAAGGCTAGTCAAATGGGCTTCCTGTAGCTTCCTTCCACCTTCGTGTTCACCCTCATTTTCGGACCTGTCATCATCTGAAGGCTCGGAATCAGCTTGTTGGTCTGACAGATCAGATTGCTCTTCGCCCTCATAAAACCATTCCATCTGATTATTTTTGACCTTAGGACGAAGTGGGCATATATGTTTTTCATCGTAGGGTGCCTTGCACCAGAAACACAACTTTTTCTTTCTCAATTCGTTCAATGTTTCTCGGTCAAAGGGTGGTGCATTCTGTCTCTTAGGATCCGGTTGATCCTTCCTTCTGTCAAAGGGCCTATTCCTATCATTGTTTCTGTCAAAAGGCCTATTAGGCCTCGTGTAGGGTGTTGACCCTGAATTGAACTTGTTGCGAGGTGCTGCAAGCTCCATGCTTCGCGCCTTCCTCATGGCCTCCTGAAGTGTAGGAGGGTCAAAAGCCTTGACCCAACCTCTCATAGGTTCTGTCAAACCCTCAACGAAGAGTATAATGAGTCTCCGTTCTGAAATCCCTGTCTCCATGACTGCCACTCTCTGAAACTCGCCAATATAAGAATCCAAGCTACCCGTCTGTCTGAGCTGAGCTAGCTCCCTGAAATAAAGTTCCGGATCCTTCTTATCAAATCTCTCTATGAGCCTGCTTGTGAACTCCTGATAGGTATTGACCGCATGGTGACCAAGCGTATACATGCCGTGGTGCCACCAATCATGCGCGATTCCATCAAGATGCAAAGTAGCAAACTTAATGGCCTCGTCCTCCTGCATAGGCCTCAAAGATAGATAGTTGTCCAATTTCTGGACCCAAGACCTTGCTGATGTCTTATTGGACCCATCAAAATATGGCAAGGTAATCTTGCTAACCGCATACTGCAAGTCCCTGTTCACCTGTGGCTGTGGCTGGTGATGCTAAGGGGGTCTACGGTCAAATCTGCCTCCTCCTCTGGGTTTATAAACATCCATAAACTCATGAAACGTAAGTGCCTGCCGGATCTCAGGTGCTAGTGACATGTACTCACCATGAAACCTCGTCACATCTGCCACTGACATGCCATTATGTGGCTGAAACTCCTGATGCTGCCCCTGATGCTCTGCTCCCGGAGTCTAAGGTGGAGTCTCTCTAGGTAAGAAAGTAGGCTGACCTGGCCTACGCTCCTGATAGATCGGAGATGGCTGACGTGGTACTGATGCCAATGGCTGATCCACTGGTGTAGTCCCGCTCCTCTATCCAATCTATATGTAGTGTGGCTGTGTGGGCGTATACTGTCTAATGGTACCCATCAACTGGGACATCATGTCCATCATGTTGTCATGTCTGCGTCTGAACTCCTCATCTGTAATATCACCCTCTGCATGTGCCTTCCCTGTATCCCTAACTATCTTTGTAGGAATCTCGCGATCTACCATTAGGGTTGCAACACTGTTTTCACTGCTGTTAGAGCTGGATCTGTGAATGCCTAAGACACCTGACACTGTCTCACCTTCTGGAATCGGTGAACCTATCCAATCTTCGGCTCTGCCTGTCCCTACGCCCTTAATGTAATGAATGGTATCTCTGCTCATGAAAAAGCAACTAAAAAGCACACTGTATTATGAAAAAGCAACCGAAAAAGCACAGGATGGCAGGAGATCTGTGCTCTGATACCACTGTAAGAACCCTGATGGTTCTCAACCCAAACCCTTGACTGAATATGGCGATTTTTGATAGTTTTGTATTTTTTTTATGTTTTTGATGGATTTTTGCAAGAAACAGGAAATGGCGATTTTTGCTTGAAAGACTAGGAAAATAATAAAAAATACGTAATGCTTGAAATACTACAGAACATGCATCAAATATCGTTGCCAGATCATTTATTGACTATTCAGAGTGATTACAAATCGATATTTCAACTTCTGAACAAAAAGGCAAGAACATTTAATATAAAAACCTGGTTTATTACAGCCGCCTTGGGAAAAGTGTAGAATGTACGGCCAGCTCCAAATGATCAATATCCAGGCTCAAAAACAGAGGAATAACTCCCAGAACCCTAGGCGCCCCTACTGCAAAAGACTGGAGGTGCAAAGCCTGAGCGATTTCTTTTGATGAGAAAGTACGGCCCTTGCTGGTACAACAGTACGGCCTGTACAGCAGCAGCATTTAATGAAGTACGGCTCCTTGAAAGATGTGCCAAAACTCTGATAAGAGATCTCTGATAAAGTCGCCTTTATTGACTGATGGTATTCTCTGAATCTTCTTCTGAAATCGATGCAATAAGATCAACTGTAACTCCCGAATGAAGTCACCAAGATGCAAGCTTAAACTGGTATTTCACAGTCTCAGTCTGCCAAATTCCTGAAGAGGTATCGTTCTCCAGAAACGCTTCATCTGCCAGAAACCCTAGGGTTTGCAAACTCCAATGCTCAGAGCAAAAAGACAAAAGTTGAATAGCAATAACATAATGGTTCGATTTTGTCTTTCTTGAAAATATATACCTCCTTGAAAATTCGACCCAAAGCTCTTTTAAAATAATCATTTAATAAAATGATTTAATTCGCCTCTTTGACTTAGGAGAAATAATAATAATTAAATGACGCCTTATTAATGAATAATATCTATTCATTATGTCAAAATAAATCACTTTATTATAAAGTATTAAAATACTTTATAATATATCATTTAATCGCTAATATTTAAATATATTAATAAAGTGACTTTAATATAAAGTCAAAATATTAAATATTTAATAAATCATTAAATACTCCTTATTTTTCCGCCTGATCATCAAACTGAAGAACTGGGTCGACTCTGAGCTGAATAGTTGAACCAGGTGCCCTGCCCAAAATAGCAGCTTCCGCCTGACCTAACTTTCTAAAAATAGAAAGTTCCTGAAAAAGCACTCTGGAAGATTCTGCGAAGGCCCAACCTGAAACAACTGCAATACTGGAGCTACCAAACACTGAGTAACTGCCCCAGATGATCCTCTGCACACTCCTGTCAGCCTACGAGGATCGAAATAATAGGCTAACCTCGTCACCAGCTGCGCTAACTAGGATGGGGACATCATAGGTGCATACAATAAGAATCCTTCTGCAAAGGCTATAAGGAAACCTTAACACCAACCAAATAAGGAAGATGCAGATTTCTCAAACTGTCATATCAGATCTGCACTTTTTGTTACATAACCAGCAGCTTACAAACTTAAAGAATTGTTCATAACTTCCTCAGATATGACCCGATTGATGTGAAATAAAATGCAATGCACTCTAATGATAAAGGTGACCAAAACCAAACACTAAAACAGACCCAAATACCACTAATTTAATTTGCACGGAATTCAAGACAGCCTTGAGATGGTACAGCTTCTAGAAAGGGGCGATCTGCCTTTAAAATTCAATGCTTTCATTAAAAATTCTGCAAATTAGAACATGAGGGCGCCTAGACCTAGCAATGGATATGAGCTAATACCCAGAACGAATTTTTGGTTATTTTTTGACTTATGAATAAAATATGAATCTGCTGTATCATTAATTGCAAAATGTTGAAAACCACTAACATGCTAAATCAGATCTAACAATGCAACAAGCTGAATACGATGCACAAACTAAATGCAACTCACAAATAGACTGAATCACCACTAGTTGTTGTCTTGCAAACAAGAAGCGATGCCCGAGCTAGGAGGCCTTCATTCCTCGAAGCAAACCCAGAGCCAATCCGGCAACATAACAGTACTGTAGTCAAAAGATAATGAAATGATGAACCAAGTCTTCCTTTTATAATTTCCTGTTGACTTCTCGAAACCCTAAACTCTTCTTCTAGTCAAAACCCTAATCCCCTTCAAGAAATGGCGTCCTTTTCCTTCAAGCTGAATATTGACCCTTTTAATTAAATTCAATATTTTAATAATGGTGTCCACTTTAGAGCTTGGTTTGACTTTAGAAAATTATGAAATAATCCTTTATGAAGGCGCCACCCTCAAGAGACCATTTTTCAAAACAACTTGAAGTCAACAGACTAGGCCAAGGGGGTCAACGTTATAATATAATATTAAAACGTGACTTTAATTAAATATCTCAACTTATCTCTCCAATTGTGCCCCGAAGCCATACAAGAGCAAGTCAACAGATCAAACTGAATCAGAGAGTCAACCATGCCGAACTCAACAGGAATACTGCCAAAAATAGAATTTACTAAAAATAGTAAATTCCAGAAAATGCTCAGAATGCCGAAATGAACATACCACTGCGAAGCTCTCTGAAAACCCAGAAAGAATCCGCCATTGAATCCACCAACTCATAGCAAAGACATCCTTAAAAATAGGAAACTCTAATTTTACCTTCCGACTAGCCTTCGGGTTTCCGGAAAAAGGCCAACAGTCACTGGAAAGATCAGGTTTGAGAAGGGGACATTACAAGGCATCGCAATCTAGTGAAGTCCAATATTCACTAAGTGAGCCCCCAAGATAAATGAGAAACACACTAGGTCTAATGAAGTCCACTATTCACTAGTTGTGTACCCATAATAAGGTCTAGTGAAGTTTGATATTCACTAGGTGTGCACCCATGTCAACCATACCAAAAATTATACTCCATGATAACTTTGATAAGGTGCTACAAAAATGATCAAGATGCTATGCCAACGCATCACTAAGTTAAATATTTGTGAACAAAGTGAAGCAAAGATGCCAAACTCATCTAAAGAGGTGCAAAAACTCACCTAAGGAGGCACATAAATGACAAGAAGATAAAGCCAAAACCTCAAGGGGTGTTATAACAACACCACCACCAAAGTTGATTTACAAAAACAACAAAGGAGCTTTGCTCAATATATGAAAGATCACACCTTAGGGAACATCATGTGTAACTTCGCCACCAAAAGAGGACAAGTTGTGGAATAGAAACTCACACCTTAGGGAATGCTAGCCATAGCATTTCCACCAAAGGGAAGATCATATGCCAAGAAAGGTCACACTCTTAGAGGACATCAAGCCCAATATCACCACAAATGAGACACTAACATAGATCAAGAAGGCCACACTTTCATTGCCAAGGTCACACTTCCTAGGAGATGTATGCTATCATCACTAAGAAGGGACCATTTCTCATGCAAATAATAATAAACGGGGGACTACATGCCCCCAACCCCCTCACCGCCACCCCCCCCACCTAAAATGTTAGTGAACGTTTTAAGGAGATACAAAGGGATCCCTTGCTAGAAGGAATGGACCTAACACAAGGGTACCTAACCCCTTGCCCCCCAAGTGTAGGGACAAAGATGAGCCCAAAATGGACAATTATATGTTGCTCCTTAAGAGATAAAATATGATTGCATAAACCCTAGTTTATAACCCCATGCATGGTAGTGAGCATGTTGTGATGCTACAACTACCACATGGCAAGGAGCAGCAACTAATGCTATTTGTCTCTTGTATGATTAAGTGAAGGTCTTTGGAATAACCCCCTCTAATCTGGGGTTTTAACCAGGACATACATAGATATTTGCAAATAAAGCAATTTCCAAACAGTTGCAAGAAATTAAATAACCAGATTTTATTAATGCTTCATGAAATACATAAAATCCATACCTGGAATCAATAGCATAAATCTCAAATCTGGGAATGTTTGATAAGCAACTGTGAGTATCAACAATCTTCAACCCTGTAGCCTAAAAACTCTGTAAACCCCTGAACGATGATTTGATGAAGCTCTATAATAATCTTTGTGTGAAACTATCTCTCAAAATGCCCTTGGGTGATCTTCCACATCTTTAGACATTGTCCTATTCAAGGGTTATCACCCTTGGAATGGCTTGAAACGCCATGCATACAAACCCTGTTGCTCAGCTCTCTTCAATTTGCAAATAATAACTTGGATAATGAAAAGTGATTTCTCTTTGCTCTTTTATTCACCTTCAAACCCTACGCCCCTCTTGGCAATTAACTTTATTAAAATAATAAAGTAATTCCTTTCCAAAAACCAACGCCTCATTTGGCCTCTTTAAATCTTTTAATTAAATTCACTTTTCGAAACATGTGCCATTTAATGAAATAATAATGAAGTAACTTAAAAGATATAATTTTAATTAAAGCTACTTTATTCACCTTATAATGCCATATTATAAAGTACTTTATTAAAAGTAACTTTACAAGATTAAATCATAAAGTCACTTTAATGACTTTAATGATTTAATTACTCCCGACAATGATCTAACAATACCCCCCTAAGAGTGTCCTTACACAAATACCAACTATAGGCGTGCCACCATTGGACATGATAGCACTTACTAGAAATAGCAAGTGTGAACTGCTTTCGTAAGGCCTACCAAGCAAAATACTTGATCACTGACCTGAAGATATCGGAATGAAAACATCAAGCATGCTAAAGTCCCTGAATACCCTCCAAAGGGTCCCCTACACATCTCGCTAGCCTACGAGAACCAAATAGTAGGCTAACCACTGCTCTAATATAGATCTCGAAAAAAAAAGGGGACATTATAGTCCGCCCTCCCCAAGAATGCTTGTCACCAAGCAATCCTCACCTAAATAACCAAGCCCATCCTGAATGTCGGGATCCCAAACCAATTGATACAATGCTCTACCCAAGCTCCACTACAACCATCGGAAAAAAGTAGAACTAAACTGGCAGCCCTGTCAATCACTGTCTGCGGAAGTAGCATACTGCCAAGCATAGAAGATCCCAAAGCCCACAACCCAACTAGAAGCCTGCCATACTCATCACTTGCTAACCCCTACTACACAACTCTGATAAAATCTTCACCAAGCTGAAGATGGTGAAGCATCATACTGAAAACACCTCCAAGTAAGCATGACCCTCCATGGGTGTATTCCACTGGGATCCCATGGACAAATTTGGAATTTGTCCTTCTTGTCTCGTGACGGTTCCTGTTGCACCATTCTAACTCCACCAAGAATGCCAAATTGCTCAAAATCTGCTTCTGTATCATGTATCCCAATAGCATAATTACCCTATAGAAGCAACTCAAAAGACCTTTAAGGTTTGTCCCCTTCATCCACAGAAAGAAACACCTCATACCAACCATCCATCTCACATTTGCATGTCTTTTGCATCATAGTCCAATCAAATGTGAGTGGGCTGAAAGAAAAATGGTCAGCACGCCTCACCACACAATCAAGGTGTGATAAGGTTTGATCAACCTTATCTCCAATGACCTTCAGTTGATCCTTCCATCCCTATGACTCATTCGAGTGTTGATCACAATCGATTGCATAAAATGAATTTTCTAATTTGCTTTCAGAAGGGGAAAATATATCAACATGAAAACTAATTTTCCCACTAGATGATGCCCTGGATCCTCCTATAAGGAAGATTGATCAGCGTTGTGATCGATCACAAACGCTCAACAGAATCCACCTCTTCATCACAAGACTTGTCAACAGCATTCTCCACACCGCCAATGTAGAGACTTGGGCCTATATCACATGTAAAGTGTTTTCCTTTAGGGACACCTACTGCAACATATTGTTCCATGTTACGCTCACCCTGTGCACTCACCCCAATTGTGTCAACTACTCCTGTAAACAAAGTGGATGTTTCCATATCTCTAATATGTACATTCCCACAATCCGTGGATGTATGCTCATCACCAATGGCTGCCATAGGTAGTTGAATTTCAGTTGTGGGTGGTGAAGACCGCACCAAACTCAACTCCACGGTGAGCTCACCAGTCCGAGTCTCTGACTCTTGAAGGGCCATTTGAGTGCTCTTCAAAGAGTCCATGGTGACCTCAAGCTCATGAGTGAGCTCATCAACCTCTTCTTTTTTCCCCCTTAGTGCATCATAATAAAAACCAATGCCTCATTTGGCCTTTTTAAATCTTTTAATTAAATTCACTTTTTGAAACATGTGCCATTTAATGAAATAATAATTAACTTAAAATATATCATTTTAATTAAAGATACTTTTTCACCTTATAACGCCATGTTATAAAGTACTTTATTAAAAGTAACTTTATAACATTAAATCATAAAGCCACTTTAATGATTTAATTATTCCCGGCAATGATCTAGCAATACCCTTTTGAGAGTGTCCTGACACAAATACCAACCGCAGGCATGTCACCCCTAAACCTAATAGCACTTACTATAAATAGCAAGTGTGAACGAAGAACTCCCAAACTGCCTTCGTAAGGCCTACCAAGCAAAATACTTGATCATTGAGCTAAAGATGTCGGAATGAAAACATCAAGTGCACTGAAGTCCCTGATACCCTCCAAAGGGTCCCCTACACATCTCGCTAGCCTACGAGAACCTAATAGTAGGCTAACCACTGCTCTGATACAGATCCCGGAAAAAAGGGGACATTACAATCTTTTTGATGTTTTTGTTATTTTTGAAGGAGAATAATGAAATATCCCTAGCTCATTTTCAATGGATAGGTGCTTAAATGTTTCTATAGTGCATATTATTTAAATGTTTTCAAGTAGTTTGTTTTTGAGCAAGGCTAATTTAATGCATGTAACAATATCGATATATAATGAACTTCAGAAAAAATAAATCCAATGAAACTATAGAATTTCAGATCATTTTATTGAGTCCAGATACTACAAATCTATAGGACATACCAGATTTATTTATGCAGACCAATATACTTAGCAATGGCTGCGATTTTTTATGACAAAGCGCCCTTCTAGAATAGACCATGATTTGCAAGAATGGCCCTTAATAATTCTCAGCGAACCTATCCACAAATTTGGCTGTACAGCGCCTATCTATAGCTGCGATTTCCTGGATCAACTTGACAGGTTTCTTCTATCCATATTTTGCACTGTGAATGCTTGCAAACGTCCACTAAGCTGGGGTTTTTGTCCCACTCATATCAAGACCAAGGGTTTCGTCCTGGAAAGTCCATAGTTCGGCTGAGAGAAAAAATATCAAAAATGACTTATGTATCTTTCTCACAATCCAATCGAGGCCTTTTAACCTTTCTTCGCTGCCAATTCATATCCTCACCAAAAAAGTCATTGATTCCTTTGAAGAGATCTTATTTCCATTTAAATAAATAGTCCTTTTTGCAATAATAAAAGACTTAGGCGTTTAATTTATTGACTTCCCCCCCCCCCCCTTAAGAGATGCCTAGTGATAATGAAGTCGTCACTTAAAAGTGGCCCCATTAATAATCATAATGAATAATTAAATATTATCAAACTGAACTATAGCTTTTTGGCTCAAATTTAATTATTCTCATTATTCCCTTATTGTTTATTTTATTTCTAACCTCTGAGAATAGAAAAGGCTAGAAAATTTCTTCATGATTGATCATCAGGCAAAGAGGGACATTACAAATAACCAAGACCACTTGTTGCTTCTTGTGTGTTGGACTCTATGGGAACATGAATGCTTTGTTCTTGTATACCACATCCTTTTCCATTATAGCCAAATCGTTTCAAAAGTTGATAACCTCTTCCATAAATATTTCTTTCGAGGAAGGTGGTTTTTTATAATCATTTTCATCATAAGTGGATGTGTAATTTGTGTTTTCCTTTTTGTTAGAAGTTGTGGAATCAGATGTTTTTAATAATTCAATGATAGGTTGAGTTGATATCATTGCGGCTTCTTTCTCTTTTTTTTATTTTAATGGTGTAATCTTGTATTCCCCCATGAATGTAGGTGTAAAAATATAATGATCCCCATTCATCATCCAACAACTTTGTCACAAATAAAAGGCACTCATCTTTGTCTTCAATTTGTGAAGGTTCCACTTTTACAATTGGTGTCAATGTTCTAAGAGGATTCCTCATTCCTGTTTTAGTTTGTAAACAATTTTCAGACTTTGGATCAGCTTTTATCGTGTAAACCTTATTGTAGTAAGTGTATGTCATTGAATGATGCAACGTTGAAGGCACTCCTTTCATTTCATGAATCCATGGTCTACCCAAGAGAAGATTATATGAAAGATCATGGGGAATGACATGGATGGGAGTTTGCAACACAACTTTACCAGCGTTAATAGGTAATGTTATCACATCAAGCGATTGTCTTTCCACGTTATCAAAACCTTTGATTGACAAATCAGCAAGTAGGATTAAAGTTTTGTCCACTCCAAAAGATTTACACTACAAACATTAATCCTTGAACCATTGTCTATAAGGGTACGCCTAATCCCAACCTATTTAATACTAGCCATTATCATCAAGGCATCATTTTGTTTTTGTGTTTCCAAAGGATGTAATTCACTTTCATGAAAAACACTATCCATACTAGGCGAATTCATACTCTCAATCAAAGTTGCCACATCATTTGGTTGCACACTAGGAGGGACAACAACTTTTTGCAAAGCATTTTGAAGCATGCTATGATAAATAGGTGATGATTGAATTAAATCCCACAAGGAGATCTTAGCAAGAGTGTTACGAAGTTGCTCAACAAGATCAAATTCTTTACCACTACGCTGTTGGATATTAGGTCCAGGTGGGAGGTATGGTTGAGGCAATGGAATGGATGTTGGTGTTTGTTTTGGTTGTTTATTGCTTCTAGTGTTACATGTGTGAGCTACAATATGATAACTTGGTTGCTGTGACACATGATTACTAGTAAGTTGTTTTGCAAAGCTTAGGATGTGGCCATGAAGTTTAGGAGATTCTATAATTAGAGGTGACTTAGGAGGTCCAATAATTAAAGAATTTTTAGGAGGTCCAATAATGAGAGGAGATCTAGTAGCCACTTGTGCGTTCATAACCTCAACAGATTTAACTTATATTCTATCGAGGGGGAATCTAATGTCACCTTAGCATCTTCATCTATGCAATCCATAAATGTATCAATGATTCCATCATCTTTTCCAACAATATCTTCCCAAGTAGGAGAGGTAGGGGGAGAGAAACAAACAAGATTCTCATGACACTCAATCATTGGATCCTCTAACACCAAGATAACTTCTTCACAAATAGGAGAGATATCGAGAGAAGAACAAACATGATTGTCACGATTGTCAAAGATTGTATTCTCTTTCACCAAGTTAACCTCACATGTAGGAGAGATAGTGGGAGAGGGATCAATGAAAAACAACAAAAGAGGGGAAATAAACTCATTGTGACATGCTTGTAACAAAAATTCTTTGAAACGCTTAACAAGATCTGTCAATAGAACATGAATTATGACAACAAAAGATTTTTGCAACGAGACCATAATCTAGACAATTGTCCTATTGAAATGCAAGAATTTTTCCCAAATTTGCAACAAATCAAGCAAAATGATACCTTTCTTTCACATGCAAAAACACCTTTTCAAAATTTCAAACGAGATATCAACAAGCAAACACAAACGAATAAGACAAAGACAAAGGTTTGGGTAAAATTCTGTTGATGCAACTGTATGGAGACAAAGGTGTCCAAGGGCATCTATGTCCTGGACAGGGCTTTTGAAAATCCAAAGTTTGACTATGTGTGATACTGCTTAAGGATTCTAGATCTGGTTGCAGAAAGATTTGAAAATGAATGTTTCCAAAATTTGCTCAATTTATGCCAATGAAGTTCAAAATTCAAGTGGGCAACAATGTTGAAGGTGTCTTTAACAATAAATGACAAATTTGAATGCAATTTCTAGATCTAAATGCCACAATTGACTAATTCTAAGATGCAAAAGTCTGAAAATGATGATTTTGATGCAACTTTGAAACTAAACAATGCACTTTTTCACTTTTTAAGGTATATGAAAGATGCCTAAATACATGTAGTTAAGAATTCCAAATCGGAGATCTGCAAGCAAAAACATACTAAAGACATAGAGACAAAGAATTGTGTAAAATTTTGTTGAGCTACCAATTGGAGGACAATGGCGCCCAAGGGCCTCGATAGGGTAGGAGAAAATTGAAAGTTTGAATGTTTATTAGATTAGTTAGGGGTTTTGTATCTGTGTGCCAATAGGTTTGAAAGTCAATATTTCTCCAAAATTTGCTCAATTTAACACAATGTGCCTCAAATGCAAATGTGTAACAATGTTTGAACAAAAAGTGGCAATTGTGAATGCAATTTTGAATGTAGATCTGACCTAAACGACTGAAAGTAATGCTATTACAACCCGTAATGCAATGTGAGATGCAATTTTTTGAATTTTATGTCTTTTATGATGCAAAAATGAAAAGCTAAACCAACAATGCAATGCTAAACCTAGATCTAGTGTTGGATTAATTCAGATTTCAAAAGGTTTATGATGTCAAAATGTCAAGTTCACCAAAATGAAATGAAGAAAAAGGTGATCCTAAGTCTAGTGCAAACAACCTAAGATCAAGTGTAACCTTTTTCTAGGGTTTCATTAAGATGGAGATCAACAAGGTGATTAGATTGACTTTCAACCATGAAGGTGAAGACTTGGATCTGCATCTTTTTGATGCCTTCGGATGGATTGGAATTGATTTGCCTTGATTAACCTAACTAGACTATGTGCCCTAAAATGAAAAATGCAAACTTTTGACAATTGACAGACTGTAACAAGGATTTGCAAACAAATCTGAGAAGGGCAGAATGTTGTGTACCTATCATGTAAATTTGAATTCAATCACTATAGGAGGACATAGGCGCCCAAGGGAGTCTTTGTCCTTGTAGGGCTATTCCAAATCATTTCTTTGCAATCCTCTGATGTCAGATCTAAGGCTCCCATTTCCACTCGCAAACTTGTCAGATCACAATCGAATAATTCTATAGGTGAGTTTTTGTGGGCTAACAAGGTGTAAGGCTTTGAATGCAACAACGAATAAATGATCTTCAAACCTCCTTCAATCCTCTTCAAACTTGAAATCTACACATTCAAAAAGAGAAGGAATGTTGTGCCATTTAGGGGCTTGCCTTAGTCAAACCCCATGCTAGTGTTTCCACTTCCACAATGGCAATGTCAATGATAGGAAAAAATGATGAATCAATAAAGTGTTGCAACTCACCACCCTTCAATGGCTTCATTGAAGGACTGAAGTCATGCACATCACTTCAAGGTCTTGGATCTTGCTTGCTTGAATGCTTGAACTGTTTGGAGACCTACAACAAGGGTTAGCCTTCACAAACAATGATAACATAAACACATATGAACTCACATAGGATATGACATGATGTTTGAATCTTGAATTGTTGCAATAACGCTCTAAAACGCTGCTCTTGACAATAATCTTTGCTCAATATTTTCTCCTTATGCTTGTTAGATTTCAAATGATTCAATAACTAGGTATTTATAGGCATTTATTCTAATTTCCCAAAAATTAAATCCCTATAGCCAACATTTGCAATTTGAATTTTGAATGTTAAAATGCTAACACCAACATATTCAAATTTGGATCCCGACAAAACAAGGAGATTGGAACGCCCATGGGTGTCCCATTCCTGACCCTATTTTCCAAGACTTAGGGTGTCGAGGGAAAAACATAAAATTAATGCATTTGTTCTATGCTTGCTATTTCTCGAAAAACGATAAAAATAGGCTATAGAATGCATAATTTAGGAAATTAGGAACTTAATTAGGCTCAATAATTTAGGGGTGACAAAACAGAATGTGAAATTGTCAAGGGTGACAACTTACGATGCTACACAACCAAACTTTGTTACCAATTTGAAAAGTGCGCAATGTCCAATGTGAATCCTTACATTCCTTGTACTTCTATTGTTGGCAACCCAAAACATGTTGAACTTGGTGATGCACATGTTGAATGTGTTAAAGGAATTTTTCAATTTTATCGAACTCCTTGGCCTTTGTGCTAATTTCTACAATTATGAGTGTATGAAAAAATGATGTCAAGTACTATTACATGTTAGAGCCCATAACATGCCTAGAATGGACTATCTTGTCTAACTATGAATAACATTGCTTTAGGCATGTTTGATGGATGGCAAGTTATAATTCAAAATGAGTACTTTTGTACATTTGCAATAATTGCACTAGATTACAATTAACCACTTCAATCTTCCCAATGGTCTAAGGATTGAATAGCATTGATCTATCGAACAAAGTTTCTAGAATTTCAAACAATGTTGGTCAAAACTAGCTAGCCTAGAATCTTAATCAAATACAATAGAGAGAGGAACCTAAAATGTACCCAAACATGTTGGAAAAAGAGTCTTGTTGTTTTGGATGCATTGATAGTCCTCTTGCACGCAACCATGACCTCCACCTACGAGAAACAATCAACTACAACAAACATGAAGTCTTGCTAATATTTGGTCATCAGTAGACCAAATAAGAAACCTATATTGATAGATTCCCGTAGCCTATACGGGACCAAAAGAGGTAGGTGTATATGCCAATTTGAAAGTAGTTGTATGCTCACTATCACAAAGAACACAGTTTGGTGTGGGCCTCAATATCTCAATGCATATGTTGCTAGTAGAAGTTTTGTTGAAGCTGACATTCGTTTTGGTGACTCCAAGATGACCAGCTGATTTGTAGTAGTATGCCTGCCAAATGCACCCACTGTAAGATGTTCCTAAGGGGGAACATATGCAGCCAAGCTTCTACAGAAGCTTGTACTACAGAGAAATATTCAACTTCTTTCCTTTTAGAAAAGGAATTTCAGGTAGGTGCAATTTCTAAATCTGCAGTCTACAATGAAACACAATCTACAATTTTGTGGCATTGAGTATCAAGCACTATTAGTGATGAAGTAACTAGAGGTCAGCTCAAGAAATCAGCTGCTTTGCTATCTTTCCCATCTTGTGCTTGATAACAAGATGGAACCAACTAAGTTATCCATTTCATGTGCCTTGAAATCTGGTTATATATGTATGCAGAAACTAAGGAGGCTTACAATCAGAGTGAATAATGGTATCCTTAATAGATAGTGTTGCCATTGCTTCATGATTTAACAATTGTAGAGGACTCCTAGTATGTAGAGTAATTTCGTAGTGTTATTTTGTTTCTAATTGGTATGCAACATGATGTACATGTTCAGTCAATGCAGTTCCAAGTGCAAATCAAATGCATTTGTTTCAATTTCGAAAGGTTTTTAATGTCAAGTGTTATAAAGACAAATGCAAAACAAAGTTGGTTTTGAGTTCTTCAAATGCTTGATTGAATGCACAATAATGTTGACTTAGCCTTAGCTCACACGATTTGATGCATTGTGTCATGCCCCCAAAATAGCAACATTTAAAACCCAATGTTGAAATGCAAATGTGTGGCTTTCAGTTGTTTATGATTTGTGGTTTGTCCTTGATGACAAAATTGGTTCTCTAATTTGGAATTCTCAGCTTGGTTGGTGATATGATATTCAGTTACATTGGTTTATTCACATATGGTCGATGAATGAAATGCAGTTACATTGGTTGGTATTCTGATATGCAGTTACAGTATTTTGATTCAGGTTTTTGATATATGATGATGCTGACAGTGTTTATCATTTTGATAGGATGATTTTCAGTGTTTGATCCTTCAAGGTTACAAGTCACGGGTATATTCAGTTGATTATTATCAGTTTGTCTTTGAATGATATATTAGTGCATTATTAATCTCTTATTATTGCACTACTGTATTGTTTTAAGGCATTCATGATATTTATACTTGGTTTGTATAATGGTGTTTACATCTTGCTTCTTGAGATGACTTTTGGTTCAGTTTGGTTGCAATGGCATCATTGACATCAATGTGGTCTTTGCACTTGAAGTATTTCAGATTGAACAAATAAGGTGATTCAAGTTCCTTGGTACATTCAAATGTAATGATATTGTTTTAAGGAAGTTGATACTCACATTTCTTTGTGGCATTGTCAATACATACTTCCATGGTTTTGCTAAGGTAATCGGCATCTTATATGGTTATTTTGGTTTACTATATGGTTTATAGTTTATAAGTTATGGCATTGCTAGCAATCACCTTGTAAAGTGATAAAGGTATCGAACACTAAAAGTGACATAAGAGTTTTCTTTTGGAAAGAATTCTTGTCGGGCATGCTAAAATATATGATAAAGTTTATCCTAAGCCCGAGGTTGTCGGGTATACTAAAGGTTAAAAGCTTATTTTCAAAGCTTGGTAAAAGGCATTTGTTATTTCGTTATTTCAAAGCCCTCATTAGGGCACAATAGGCAGAAAATTACATGAAGAATATGTCCAAGGTTTGCAATGATTAGGTGGAATGTTGTCGACAACTTGAAGTGACAAAGCTCGAATACACTAGGTAACATTGTTTTTTTTTGTTTTTTTTTTCTCTTATTTGATAGTTATTCGTTTAAGGCTTAATCATGTAGAGGTAAACAGTTGTCGAAACTGTTGATTCTTCAGTTGGTTTGTAAAAGGAAAATGAACATGCAATTTAGATGGTTAATTCTGGTTAAGAGTTTGAGTGTTGACTATGAGCTAATGAAAGCTCGACTGTAGAAGTTGGACAGAAAAGAATTGTTGGCGTCTTTCAGTTGGGTGGTTATGGAAGTCCTCGACAGATCTTTATGGTATTTGTTCAGTTTTCTTCCACTATAATCAGGTATTGCAAAAACTCTCTTGATGCTTACAGGCCTTGAGACAATTTGTTAAGAAAGTTGTTAAGAATGATAAAAGGATTATCTTTTTGAAAGGCATGAAACTGTTTTTATGCTCACTCAAATCTATATGGGTTTTGTGAGTAAAATCCTTAGTTTTGAAATATTATTGTTAAGGATATTTAAGGGCTTAACTTTTGTTGAATATGATTAAAACCCTTTAGGGTTTTTGGATGATCCTTCTCGGGTTGTAACAAAAATACTCTCATTTGCTATGAAGTTAAAGTACCTGCCTAAACTTGTTAAAGAGTTTGTTAAAAGACTCTTTAGGGTTTCTCACCTGTAACCCTAACTCGAGTTAGTTTACAGTTATTGAAACCGCATACAAAGGTTATTTCACGCAATGACTTTAAAAGATAACCTTCAGACATTTTTCTGGGTTACCTGGAAGAAGATTATGAGACTTTAGACTTATCTTTGTATAGAAGTTGTATTGCATTGAAAATCTTTATAACAGTGATTCTCAGATTATTGTATTTTAAGGAAGATGTTGTCATTCTCATACAACATTCTTCAATGTGCTTATGGAAAATATTCATAGTCTTCTATTGAGACACTAGGATTGCAAATTGCACTTCTAGGGTATTGATAGTATACTATAATTGTTATGCATTGTAAAGGAGTTGGTTCTCCTGTATTTCGTGAAGTTGGTGCTTCTAAACTTTGTGGAGTTGGTGCTCCTGTATTTCGTGAAGTTGGTACTTCTGAACTTTGTGGAGTTGGTGCTCCTGAACTTTTTGGAGTTGGTGCTCTAAGTGAATAAAGAGAAGGATTTTTCGAGTGGTTTTTATTCTCCAAGAGGGTTTTCCACTTAGGACATATATTGTGTTATGTGATGATTTTATGTGTGTTATTTTTCTTATCTGTTTGATCTCAATGTGTCATCAAATGCATTGAACGGTTGTTAATTATCAGTCTTTCATTTCTGCCAATGTTTGTCAAAATATCATGCATAAAAGGTTTTGTTATTAATATGGGCTCTAATACATATGAAAGTGTAAAACATCTTAAGTTCAACCTATGTTAATGTTATGTCTATATGTTTAATTCATGGTTAATGCAAACACAATACTGTTCATGCACAAGTCAAATCTATTCTATAAACTGTCATTTGATCTTTTGGTTCAAAAGTCAATTAAATCCTTGGATTTGTAAAAAGTTTGTGACTTACATGAATCACTGATTCACCCTCCCCCCCTCTCAGTGATTCTAGTCTTCCAACAAAATGAATAACAATATAAATATAAATATTAGCAATTTAAATATTATTATAATAATATGATATTATGAATATTAAAACATATATATAACTAATATAAAAATATATATATATTTACAATAAATTCAATTTATAAATATATTAGCATAAAATATGTGTTGATGTTATTGTAGCGGCGGGAGATTACTTTCCCATTCAAATTCAAATATTTAAATATTAATTTAATGAGGCCAACCCTTGAGATAAGTCGTCTCATTTCAAAACAATAATTTATATTTCATTTTATTTTTGATGGGAGCCAACCTAAATAAAAGATCGCCACCTCTTGAAGAAATCGTTTCACTTTGAGGTCGACTATTTATGAAGAGTCATCTCGATATGTATAAATCAAAGGCGTCTCACCTTTCATTGGACATCCAATAATTATCAAGAGACAAGTTCGTATAAATTATGGAGGAGTTCACTATCTACAGCAGATCAATATTTATTTTCAAGGAGTTTGATATTCTTCTTTGATTGTGTATTTGCATCAAGAGTGGTGCCATTGTCATTGCATCAGATCAGCCTTGTGATTGGCCAAATTGTAAAGCTTATTGCTGCTATTTTATTCAATATATAAGCGATATATTGTTGTTGGGTTTTTCTCCCTCAAGTAGGAGGGTTTTCCCAAGGTATATGTTGTGTTCTATTGTTTATATTTGTCTTATTTCTGCTTAATTCAATTCTAGTCCTAAAACTAACAATATGTAACATAAAATAATATAGATATTAAAAAGAAACATAGTGATTCAGAGGACAGTAATTATAAAGTGCACAGAGTAATGGACAGCACTTAATAAAGGCAGCAGTAAGATTTTTAAATTGGCCTATGCATGTATTAAAGACATCGATTACCCTTGACCACAGCAATTACCTTTAGAGTGACTGTTGAAGGCATCAATTGGTTTTGAATGATCATGTCCTTCCCCACCGTGGGGATATAAAGAGAGATCATATTCCAAGAAGAGGAGGGGGGAATCATGAAGTAATAATAAATAAATATGCATTCAGATAGCACCAGCAGAAATATATATGGGAGATGCACCAACAGGGAAAATATGGAGAACAAAAAGAAATATAAACAGATCTTAATGAGGTAGTTACAGATTTGAAAAGAGATATAAAAGGAACAGAAATAACAAGTATAATATAATTATCAATATATAAATATTATATATATATATATATAGAAAGTATGTATGCTCCTGCAAAGGTGATTATTGTAAGTTTAGAAACTAATTAGAAATATATATATGTATGTATGCTCCTGCAAAGGTGATTATTGTAAGTTTAGAAACTAATTAGAAATATATATATATATATATATATATATATATATATATTTGATTATGTAATAATGATGCTGCTATATATATATATATATTTGATTATGTAATAATGATGCTGCTCTATATATATATTATATTTGATTATGTAATAATGACGCTTGCAACGATTATATATATATATATATATATATATATATATATATAATATTTGATTATGTATGGAAAACAGAGAATGGAGTGATTCTGTCAGTTTTCTTAAGGCTCGTGCTTTCTTTACGAGATGGGGTGGGAAATGGCCAGCTTTCTCTAAGATTAGGGCCTGTTGTGATAAAAACTGGGGCAAAGATTGTGGTCTTAAAACCCTAGAAAATGGCTTTTATTTAGTGATTTGTCAAACAGCTTAGGACAAGGAATGGATCATAAATAGTGGTCCATTCATGATGGAAGGGACGGGCTTTTTCATTCTAGACTGGACTCCAAACTTTGATCCTAACAATGCAAATGTTGAGGAAGTGCCAATGTGGATTAGGTTGAAGAATCTGCCTCAGGAATATTGGGATCCAGAAACACTGAAAAGTATTGGAAACAAACTAGGTGTCTTTGTGAAGTCGGAGGAAGCTATGGAAAAATCTGACTATAACATGTATCCCAGGATTTGCATTTTAAGGCAGGTAATACACCCTCTACCTGAAATGATAGAGCTAAAAACAGGGGAAGGTGTTTGGCGTCAAAAGATGGAGGTGGAGAATGCAATGATTTCTTGTGCAAAATGTTTAGGGAAAGAACATTTAGATGGCCATTGCCCAACTGTGACGAAAGGAAAAGGGTTAGCTAAGAACAGTCTTGTTGAGGAGCTGGTGGCTTTAACCAAATCTAATGCATGGGAAGATCTGTGGATCTCGCAAGAATGGGTTTCTCCCGGAAGGAAAATGAACGGCTGGTCTTGTTTGCAAACTGAGGAAAATTTTCACTAGGATGGAAGTTAGAAAGAGGAAATAGATTTTCTCTTTGAAAATGAGTTTGAGGAAATGCCTCAAGTGAGGACTCACAGTGATTTGAATCACTTGGTGGATTCCTTTGTCAGCAAAAGTTTAGAGCAAGTGAAGATGGTGCCGGCCTCAGAAAGGCTTCTGGAGGACTTGAATCTTCGAAGAGATGGAAATGTTGTTTTTGATGGGCAGTTTGAATCTCCCTGAATGAATGAAGTTTTAAATGCAGGCCAGATTAGTCACACAAGGGTTGATGGACTTGAACATGAATCATCTTTGCAAGATAAATCACACTCTCCAAGCAAAAAGGAGAGTGCTAATAGACACCTGCATAGTCGAGATGAAAAACCTGGGGAAGAGTTGGGTCACAATCCTCCATGTGATAATAGGGTAGATCTTGAGGATGAAACCAAGCATTTTGAAGATAACATATCAGGGGATAATGAGGATATTGTGTTTAAGGATATCCCCATCTCACCCATTAGGAATCTTGAGAGTGCCTTTGAAGGAGTCAGAGATAGTGGAGACACCTTGGAAGATTCAGATTCAGAGATGGCATCGGATGAGGAGCATGGTGATGAAGATTTGCTTGTTATGCAGGATAGCTTAGGAATTGTGGAAAAGAGAACTATTGAACATTATTCTGCTTTAATTAATAAGGCTAAGATTGGAGAAAAGAAAAAGCGTGGTCCTAAAACTAATAGGATGCGTCTTAAAATGGCTGGAAATGCGGCTGGTCAGAGCAAATTGAGATCAGGAAACGGCTATGCCTTTTCCCAGCAGCCATAAAAATCCTATCGTGGAATCTCAGGGGCTACAATGCCCCTGACAAAATTCGTTTGATCAAACGAGGCCGGCTTTGGCTTTGCTTCAGGAAACTAAAATTAAGGAGCCTGATTTTGAATCCTTTTTTAAATGTTTTAGCAGATGAAAATGTTCTCTCACTGGAGCAACTGGTGCCTCAAGGGGCCTTGGTGTTGTTAGTTTTTATGATCAGATATAAAACTCAGATTTTAATTCAAAAATCAGACACAATAACACAGCATATACCCTAGGAAAACCCTCCTCTTGAGGGAGAAAAACCTAGCATCAATATATCACTTATATATTGAATGTAAACAATGATCTCTTTTACAATGAGGCCAAATATAAGGCCAAGCAAAGGCACCACGACTTGATGCACACACAAAATATGATATATCTCTTGCTGATGATAAATTTTGTCTTCTACAATACTTCGATCTGCACTTGTATAAATTCGCACTTAAACTGAAACTCAAACTATTAATGATGAATACAATATATGTTGCAATGAAGAAGCATCGAATATATATACACATGATAATGAAGGGACGCATCTCTCCAAGTCTTCATGTCGGCCTTCACCAAGAATCCCATCTCCTAGAATCATGAAGTCGGCCTCCAAAGATTGTATCTCTTCAAGAATCGCATCTCCAAGATGTCGGCCTCATTAACAATAATTAAATATTAATTGATGTGTAATGATGAAGCGCCTCTTCATCAACTGTTGCCTTACAAATTAAATAGTCGTTAGGCTATCATTTAATTTGTTCTTCATAGAATGATCTGGGCTGGAAGTAGAAGCCCGACACTGCCAATAACATCAACAGGTGTCCTTTGGAATGAACCTTTAGTTGATGTTCAGATTGTTAGACAAGACAAATTTTGGCAATGGCTGAGCGTTGAGTCAAAACAGCTTAGGGTAAGCGTTTTTATAATCAATATTTATGGTCCTACTAGCTCGACACAAAAAAAGGTGCTTTGGCAAGAACTTTCAGCTTTTTTAGGTCTTGAGGATGGGAGGATGTTTCTCTTGGGTGGAGATTTCAATGCTATTTTGAAGCCTTCAGACAAATTGGGGGGTGTGTGTTGGGCTAGTCAAAGCCAACAGGACTTCAGTGATTTTGTTGTGAATAATGGCCTGTTTGAAATGCCATTTAAAAATGGTGATTTCACCTAGACGAATTGAAGAGGGGGTTTTCTAAATATAGCTGAGAAGTTGGATCGTTTTTCTCTAGCTAGTGATTGGGCTACTCATCAATGGACTTGTGAGGCGGAGATCATTCCTAGAACTGGGTCAAACCATTATCCCGTTGGATTGAGAATTCAAGAAGAAGCTACTCCAGATCGTTGCCCCTTCAAGTTTGAAGCAATGTGGTTTCGGGTAGAAGGTTTTAAGGATCTGATTGCTGATTGGTGGAGAAATTCCCCAGAAAGATATGGAAATAAAGGCTTCATTTTCTTTAAGAATCTCCAATTTCTTAAAGAGCAGATCAAGAAATGGAATAGGGAGTCCTTCAAGAATGTTTTTGCTAAGAAGCTAAGGTTGGAGGGAGAGTTGAAGGTGCTACATACCAAAGTGATTAAGAAGGGAATGATGGAAGAGGATTTTGTATTGGAGAAGAGCCTAAACAAAGAATATTCAAAAATTTTAGCTCGGGAGGAAGTTTTTTGGAGGCAGAAATCTAGTGAAAGTTGGCTTAAGGAGGGAGACAGGAACACCAAATTTTTTCATAACTCTATTAAGGTGCGTAGATCGAACAATAAGATTTTTTCGATCAAGGATTTGAATGGATTTACTCTGATATGTTCAAGGAAAATTCAGAAGCAATGTTGTCTGACTTTAGCATTTTAGATGTAATCCCTTGTTTTGTATCTGAGGCTCAAAAAATCAAGCTAATGGAGAAAGTCTCTTTAAAAGAAGTTAAAAAGGCCTTATTCAGCTTGGGTGGAGACAAAGCTCCGGGACCGGATGGGTTTCCTGCGTGTTTCTTTCAAAAATTTTGGGATATTCTTGCTCAAGATTTGTGGGAGGTGGTGGAAGAATCCAGGAAGGTGGCTTTATTCTTAAAGATTTAAACAACACCTTCATTGCTTTAATCCCGAAAAGGTTGGTGGTAAACTCGTTTGAGGATTATAGACCAATCTCTTTGTGTAATACGGTCTATAAAATAATATCTAAAGTGATTGCAAATAGGTTGAAAAGGGTTCTAGATTTAGTGATATCACCATAATAGAGTGGCTTCTCCCCGAATAGATCTATTTTTGAAGGTGTTATTGTGGCCCATGAGCCCCATGAGGCCATCCATTCTATTCGAATGGCAAAAACGGAGAAGATGATGGTAAAGTTAGACATCAAAGGGCTTATGATGAGGTCAATAGGGGTTTTCTTTTGAAAGTCTTAGAGAAATTAGGTTTTTGCAATGAATGGGTGGCGTGGGTTCAGAGTTGCATATGCACACCTCAATTTTTTGTCTTGGTGAATGGCAGTCCTCAAGGCTTTTTTGAATCCAGTAAAGGTATTATGCAAGGTGATCCTATATCACCATTTCTTTTCATTATTCTAGCTGAGACTTTGGGTAGGTTGGTGTCCAAGAAGCGTAGGAATGACCTTTGGAAAGGCATAAAAATTGTTGAAGGTGTAGACCCTATTTCTCACCTACAATTTGTTGATGACACCTTCTTGATGGGGGGAAGCTTCCTTTCGAGAAGCCCGTATAATGAAAGAGACTCTGGATGAGTATGGTAGAGCTTCTAGTCAATGTATCAATTGGAGGAAATCTGAAATTTTCTTTTTCAATACTCCCATCCAAAAACAGCTGGAAATTTGTAGAATTTTGCGGATTCAATCAAGAGCCCTTCCAAGCAAATATCTAGGTATCCCTTTTTTGGGGGTGCCAATAAAACGAGTGTTTGGAAAGACTTGGTTGACAGCCATCTTAACCGAATGGATGGTTGGAAGAGCAAATGGCTTACTGCTGTAGGTAGAATCCTAATGCTAAAATCTATCATCTCGGCAATACAGGTGTTTTCTATTGTGTCTAAAGATCCCTAAGAAGGTGATCAGAGCTATTGGGCAACGAATGAGAAATTTTTTCTGGAATGGTGCAAGTGAACAGGACAAAATCCCCTTGTTAACATGAGATAAAATATGTCGTGCCAAAGAAAAAGGCCGGGCTGGTTTGAGAGACTGGCAACTCATGAATGAAGCTTTGGGAGCCAAGCTGGTTTGGAGTATATATTCAAACCCAGATTTATTATGGGTGAAAGTTTTGAAGGGTAAGTATCTGGATTCAACAGAGGATCATAGGATTTTAACAATCTGCAACCCACTTAAAGGCTCTGCTATTTGGAACTTTATTATTTCATGCAGACCGGTTATTCTCAATCATATTTGTTGGCGTTTAAATTCGCACCTTTGGAATGTGTGTTTGAAACAGACATCTATGCACAGATAAACTGCTCTTCAAATTTGGAGGGGAAGCTCCCTCTTGCTGATGGTGTTGAAAGAAAGTAAACTAAGAACTAAGTTGCCTATCTTTTTTATCAGCTTAGAGCACAAGGTTTATTAAACACAAACGCCGCAGCTGAGATTTTTTGTTTTAAGACCATCAACTAAGACTAACTTAAACTAAAGACGTTTCTAACTTCTCAAGTAATAAGTAGAGCAAGAGAAACTAGAAATGAACGAGGTTGATTTCTGACAAAATACTTCAATAAACTCTCTCTCAACAAACATCTACACACTTCAATGCGAGTTGAAATCAAGATCATAAAAGTAGAACATAAATAACGGAAATCTGAGATGTTATATCAAGGCAAAGGAGGCTCATGATTTTATTACTCAAACTTCTGGAGCAAAACTCACTTTTAACATGCTTGGAACAAGAAATTGCAGCTAAAGAGGCTTGCAATCTTATTCTTACACAATAGAAACAGCAATCACACTAACTCCTTGTTGGCTAAAGAGGCTCAACAATTTGCTATCACAACACAATTGAACAACACTTGATTAACAAATAGAAGGCACAATAGGCTCAGCGTTTTGTTATCACTAGCATGGTTCAAGAAACTAATGAGCAAAGGCTCTTATTTATAGACAAGTAGAGGAGTAGAGAACCCTAAAATCTCCTTGCTTTCACAATCTAGGGCTTGCTCAGCAAGCAAGCTTTATTACTAAATCTAGAAAGAAGATAACATCTACCACCTAAGGAAGCAGAAAAAGCGGGAAACGCCAACTATTACATTTTATTTTCTTTCTCTTCTCAAAGAATGGATAAGAATTATTCCAAGAATGGATAAGAAGTATTCCAAGAATAGAAAGAAAGCGGGAAAGAAAGCTTCTAGAAGAAAGTTGTTTTAAAGCTCAATCACATCCGCTAGAAAATTAGAAATTGTGTCCCGGTTCGGTGCATCTATGCCCTCAATAGCAAAACACCGTTTTTCTAGAATATCTTCAGCATCTGCAACAGATCTCAGGAAATCTTCGACCTCATTGGCCGCTTTCTCAAACTCTGCTGACATCATGGAAGTGTGACTTGGCAAAGTCTTATGTTTTTCTTTCATTCACTTCAGTACAATCTTCTTCTTGTATTTTTCCTTATGCATTTCCCATATCCTTTCACATTCACCCTTTGAGAGAGTCACACTTTCAGGCCATGGGGGAATGGAAAAGCACTTCTCAATCATATCAGGCTTTAGACTGCAAATCAATCTACCATCTACTGACTGGATCTCCCTTGTAGCCGGGTTGTAATGCTTGATGCAAGCGATTACGAACTCAAAACTCTGGACTGATATAGGAATCGACACTGCTGTGAGGAGTCCAAAGTGTCCCAGATTTCCGATTGAGGTGTTGCATGTGCTCTCCAAAGTGTGTAGATCAAACACCGGCTTGATGTGATGCAAGTCTGTCTCAGTTGTTTTGATGTAATCATAATAGAGGGCTGATTTAGTCTTGAAAACATTGGGAGTGTACTCAATTTCGGAAAACTTGAAGAACGACTGTAAACTCGCCTATGTTCAGACAAGTTTTGAGCAATTTCTATTTTTAGAATGCTGATTTTCTTGTTCCAACGGACAAATTTTTTTAAAAAAATTATGAGATATGGGTTTTGCTCAAAATTTCGTTGCAAGACAACCCAGATCGTTCGTTTTTTAAAATTTTGAATTTCGACTGAAAAGGCAGCAAACCCTAATTTCTTTAATTTTTTCACCGAAAAAGCCGACACCTGGGTTTTGTTCAGAATATGATTAGAAATGGACCCAATTGATTAGATTTGCAAAACGTTGATGGCTGATCGAAAAAGCAGCCCACCCTAGGATTTGAAATTTTCTTGAAAAAACTGTGATATGGGTTTTCTTCAGAAGACTGATTTGAGAGGACCCAGATGATTGAAAACTGAATGCATTGAGGATTTCACTGACATGCAAATAAAAAGCAGCTGCTGCAACTAGATGATGTTCTTGAAAATTTCTTCAGAAGAATGAAGTGAAAAGACCCAGATGGCTGAAAATTTGAAAACCTTGGCCTTCTCATTGAAAAATTTGATCTTTTGGATGAAAAAGCTTGAAAAAGCAAGGGTTTATGTTGCTGATCTGAAAAATCTGATGAATAACCAGCAAATATGAATTCTTGAATCTTGAGAAATTTCTTCAAACTTGCTGCTCCAACTTTCTCCTTTGAATGCTACCTGCAAAAATAATGAAAATTACATGGAAAAGAGGTGCTAAATAGACTTAGGGTTTTGTTTTTAGTTTTGCTTTCTTTTGCTTTTATTTTCAAAAACCCTAAATCAGCTGTTCAATGCACTTGGATGCCCTCATCCTCTTTGCAACTTTGAAAATTTTGAAAATTTTGGAAATTTAACTAAGGTATGAGAAGTTGGGTGCCCTTCTTCTCCAGGGGCGCCCACTTCAAGCAGTGTTAGCCAATTTTTTGATATTTTCAACTTTTTTTCATTTTGACCCCCTACTTCGCCTCAGATTTCATGGGAGCCCTTTTCCTCCAAGGGCGCCCATTTTGTCTAGAGTTAGCCATTTTTTGATGATCTTCAACTTCTTCATTCACTCTTCTTCTACATATGACCTCGTCAAATCTGGTGACTCGGGCGTCGGATTGACTGCCAGTTATGCTCGTTGCGTAGCTGATGAAATATTAGGAGGGGTCTTCTAAGATGAACTTCGCCAAACAATGAATTTTAGGCCCTCAAAAGCTTGGGCGCCCCTGGCAAGCTAGGGCGCCCAAACTCACCAAAGTTAGTTTATTTTCCACCTTTTCTTGTTTGCTTCTGAATCTCAGTTTTTAGCCCTCGTCAGACCCTCCTTTCAACTCCTCGTATCTGGCGACTGCGAACTCTGATTGACGCACTAGATATCTCGTTGGAAAGCTGGATCAACTGTGAAGAAATTACATTAGAGACACTTTTGTGAATTCATTTGTTTAGCCCCTTGAAATCTTGGGCGCCTCTTCTCTCCTGGGGCGCCCAAACCTTCCACACTTAGTCATTTCTCATTTGATTTCTTCTTCAAGTTCAAACCTTCATTCTGTATCCTTGACTTCAATCTAAATTTGCTGGAGTATGACCAATCGGATGATCTGATGAAAACAGGCGTAGCGAAACTGGCTGAATACTGAAGAGATCGAGCATATTTTCAAACCCTAAAAGCTGAGTTAGGTGCTCCAAAAAGTTGGGCGCCCCTCTTCACCAAGGGCGCCCAAAGTCTCCACACTTAGTCAATTTTTGATATTTTTCATGCTTTTCATTTTGACTTCTGTGAGAAACTTCTATGTTCGTCCTCAAATCCCGAGCGACTAGATGATCTGTTGACTTCACCGTTGGATTTGTTGCAGAGCTGGCAGAGAACTGAACAACTTTGGTTGGAGGCGCAAACCTTAATTTTAACATTTAAAGCCCTAAAAAGGTGGGTGCCTATCTTCACCTAGGGCGCCCAAGTCTTCCAGTGTTAGAAAATTTTCATCATTTTTCATCTTCTTCGTTCTTCATGCTTGCTCATCATCTCGCCTTCTGTTGAATGCTTTGAATGTTGAATTTGACGCCTAGCAGTTGGCTGACCTCCATTGATGACCTCGGAGCTCCTAATATGCTTCTAAAAAAGTAGAATAGACCCGCTAGGGCAAAACTGATTATTTTGAGATTCTGACTACACCAGCCTGATATAGACGTATTTTGAGCCAATCAATTTGAACCCTAACAGACCAACTTTCTATTTTTAGAAAGTTTTGCCAATATCCGTTTCCAAAGAAACCCAAAAAACGTTACTTATTTTAGAAAATTTCTAAAAATAGCAATTTTCCTAAAAAGTAGGGATGAAAAACTGAGATCTGGGTTTTGTAAATTAAGCTGCTCTGAGCAGACCCAGATCGTCAGATTTTGAAAATTTTGAGTTTTAACCCCGCATGCAAGACATGCACACCCAAATTTTGACCTTTTTGACTGATTTAACAAGACTTTTACTCATTTCTTCAAAATGTCTAAGTGTAACAAAAATTTTAATTTTGGGGTACAACAATATTTCATGGCAAATTGAAAATGGTCTTAAAGCAAAATTTTGGGATGACTTGTGGGAAGGTCTACCAATTTTGCGTGAGGAGGAAGATTTGCAAGAGCTTAGGCTATATTTCAACAAAGATGGGGTGATAAGGTTCGAGATTATCTTGAACTAAAACGATGCCCTTTTGGTCAAGAATGGGGTTGGAAGGCGTTATCAAATGAGGGGCTATTTGATCAGCAATTGGCAAGGATGCAGGAAATTTTTAAGAATAGGCAAGTGCTGCTCACAAAAAGTGAGGATAGAGTGGTGTGGTGTGGCTCTGTTAATGGGTCTTACTCAGTCAAAATTGGCTATCAATTATTGGATTCTCTAGAAGGTGAGTTTTTTTGGGCCAAGAAACTCTATTGGAATAAAGATTGTTTACCTAAAGCAGGCGCTTTTGCTTGGCTAGCTGTGAAGGGAAGAATTTTGTCAGGAGAACAGAGGAAGAGGCTTGGTTTTGTAGGACCAACAAAGTGTGTGATGTGTGATGCTGCAAAGGAGTCAATAGACCATCTGCTCCTTCAATGTGATGTTGCAACAGGGTGTTGGGAAAATTTAAGGCTGGAGTTAGGGTGGCAAGGTCCGCTACAAAAAACTTTGAAACAAGTATTTGAGAGTTGGTCCAGCCCTCATAGAAAATCTCTTCTTTCAAGCATTTGGATTGTGAGTCCTTCGATTGTAATATGGGAAATCTGGAAAGAGAGGAATAGAAGGATTTTTTTGGATAAGAGAGAACCTATGAAGAGGCTTTTAAGCAGAGTAGATCATTCGATAGAAGAAGTAGTGGGATCTGCTATTTCTCAACTTTAATTACTGCGGACTCCTTTTTCTTTGGAGGATAGCAGATTTCAAAGATCTTGGTCAGGGATTAAGATTAGGCCCACTAAGGTAGAGGAGGATCTTTCTGCGAAGAGGATGGGACATGTTGAAGTGTTTTGGGAAAAACCTTCAGAAGGATGGCATAAGGTCAACTTTGATGGGGCTGCAAAAGGCAACTCGGGACCTTCTGGAGCAGGTGCAATTGTGAGAGATAGTCTCGGGAATACGATTGCCCTAGGAGCGAAAAATCTTGAAGATGGCACAAATAATGTTGTTGAAGCTAAGGCAACTTTAATGGTTGTTGGATTGGCTCGAGCAATGGGAGTCAAGAAGATTCATTTAGAAGGGGATTCGATGATAATCACTCAAGCCATTGTAAATGGAGGGGCAAAGGCATGGCATTTACAGGTTTTCATAAGATCAATTCTAAAGGAGCTCGATTACTTTGTGGATTTCAAGGTGAGTCATATTCGTCGAGCTGGAAATTGTGAAGCTGATAGCTTATCTAAATGGGCAGTCTTAGCATATGTGGTGATTTTGTTCAAGAGAGGATAAAGTGTCTTTGGACATTTTATTCTATGTTCGGTGGGTAATAAAACGCACACCAACAGGTCCATGAATTCCATCACAATCAATTATGCACCTCAAGTATTGGACATAAGTAACATTAAAGGTATACTCATAGTAGTATTTCATTTACACAACATTGGCATAGCATGGCAGAAGTGTACATGCAATTCAATTACCCTAGTTCAAAATAAGAAAAACATATAGTGCACAGAGATTAGAAATAAACATAATACATCAAAAATCCTAATTATAAAGAAACAAGTAAGATCTTTAATTTTTTAATATAATTATTTTACTACTACTGAAGGGTTTTATGTAATAAATACACCGTTTGTCCTAAAAGAGTAAGAAACCACTATCATCATCAAGCATACCCTACTGTTTTAGGGGCAACCCAATATTTTATAACAAACCCTCATTAGGATATAATCAAAAGAAAAACCTTCAATAATGTTTAAAATTTTAACTAGAAAATTAATCTATCCAAAGATAAACTTGAAAATTTATAATGTCCTAGCCTTAACCCTAAACTATTGATTTCCATTCTTCTTGTGTTTTTAATTTTCCTCTCCTAAGTGTGAAAATGGGCCAAAAAAGAAAAGGTGTATGTTAAAAAAATTCAAAACCACTTTTTTGAAAAACTTGGGAAACAACACAACAAATGAGGCAGGTGGTGAATACTCAAGGTTAATCGCAAGTTTTTGAGTGTAGTGCTACTATGGGTACACTTGCCAAGTAGGCTTACAACTTATGATTGAAAAATGTACGAAGAACCTTTAGAACATGTGCAGTATGCTTCACAAGACTTGTTGTAGATGAGAATGTCATCTAGGTAAACAATCACCAAGGTGTTTGTGAAGGGTTACAAGATATCAATCATAAGCCACATAAAAATCTCAGTTGCACTAGTCAGATCAAGAGGCAATACCAATCACTCATTCAAGTTGTCCTTTGTCTTGAACATAATCTTCCAAATGTCTTATGAGTTGCTTGGAACTTAGCAACAGAAAAACTTGAGATCAAGCTAAGGACATATTGCACACCTTAGAGCTGGTCAAAAAGACCATCAATGTGAGGAAAAGGATAACATTTTTTCTCATAGTGATCAAATTGAGTACATGCTAGTCAATGCAAAGATGCCATGAATTTTCCTTTCTTGGAGCAAAGATGATTTCACTCCACCATATGTAGAACTTGGCCAAATCTTCCCATTGGTCAATAAGATTTTCTATTTGTCTATAAATCCCACCCTTCTCCCAAACTGATCTGCAATAAAGAAGGTTGTTTGTAAGTGGGGAACACAAAATGAGATCAATTTGATCTCTGAAAGAGTGATGCATAGGAATAGCTCTAAGATCTTCAAAAGCATCTTTGTATTGCTGTAACAAGTTGTCAAGTTGTTGTGCTGCAAACTCCAGAAGTTGAGTTGCAAGTATATGTTTCTTCATAGTGTTTCACACCATCTTTAAGCAGACCATGCATAGTACAAACATCTGTACCAATAAAATATGGATCTTTAGATGAACCTCCAAAATATGATAGAGACAATGGTTGACTGTGACAAACCAGTATTGATGTTCAGCTCTGAGAGCAGCATCTCAGTCATACAAGCATGTCTTGCTAAGAACATTGCAGATTTTAAGTGATGCAATATTGCAAGTAAGAGAATCTCACACAGGTGAGATCCTATACTTGAATGCACAATGGTGAATCACTTTGAGCTATCATCTTTACTGAAACCGTCCAAGTGAAAAAGGTTGTAGGTGTGCATCCATTGCGAGGCCTAAACATTTTGCAATGTCTTATACAATAATATTCTTCCGAACTGCAATATTGATGATGACAGGGAGTGATTGCATTGATGTCCAAGCAACTTGGAAGATTGGAATTTATGTATTTTCCCGCTTTACTGCAAGCTGTGAAGTCTAGTGAGCAGGGTGGGCATGGCATTCTCAATCAATATAATTGTCAACCTTGTGATCACTACACCATTTCTTTCTATACCCTTTATCTTATTTTACAGAAGGAGCTTCTAGTTGCATAGTCACCTGTTGCCTAACTGAAGATTGCCCACTGCAAGACTGCTGCTCCGCAATACAGACTTGAATATTGCCTGAAAGTTTTCTCTTGAGCAAGGGACCAAAATCATATTGCGGGACCTAACTAAGTATTAGGTTGCAGAACACCAATAAGAGTTCCTTTCTCCCTACTTCCAAAGCCTCCTGGGTACACTTCTATACTTCTGCTGAAGCAAATCTCTTTGCATTGCCAGACATCTTGCCCTCATATGTTCACTCTTCTGGCTAGTCTGAAACAGAACCAAGTTGTATTCCTTCGTTGCAATACCACAAGCAAGTTTGAGTAGTCATGCATGGCAAGGATCGAATAAAAATTCTGAGAGTTATTGACCAGAAAGATAGGAGACTCTAGGCAAGAAAATACTGTTCCAGGTTGGTATGGAAGACAAGCAAAGAATGAGATGGGTAATTGCTCTAAACTAATGATTCATTGTGATGAGCCCAGCTGGCTCAACCTCAACCTCTGAACTAAAACTGTGTTTTTGTGTTTGATTTGATGAAATTCAAGCAATAAATGTAGAAGTGCACCAGGCATAAAATGCACTTAAAACTGAAATGTAAACTAGATCTGAGCAACAATCAATTTATTAATCATTATTCAACTGCAACAATGAAATTACAAGCAACAAACATACCCGAATCTCTCAAGAATAATTAAATAAAGAAATGTTGCACATGCCAGGCAGGAATGGCTGAAACAGATGAAACCCTCCTGTAAATCTGATGAAGCACAAGTAGAACTCCTGAATGAAGCTCTCACAGGCAATGATTCAGCTGGTCTTCCACAGCTTCAAAATTGCACATCACTGAAGAGATTTCGTTCTCCAATGGAAGAAAATACTGAAACCCTTGTCTCAGGAAAACCATAGAGAAACAAAGAAGCAATTTCAAATAATCATCAATAATGAGGTTGAATTGCCCCTTTTTGCCTTATATCTCCAAAAAGGCACAAATTCCAAAAAGTGACGCCACTTTTGCAATTAAATACATTTAAAATGTATTTAAATCATTTCAAAAGTTTATTATTTCACTCAACCAAGTTGGCGTACCTTTTAAATAACTTAAGTGATTTTTGATTTTCACTTTATAACTATTAAGTCATTATTTTAAAATATTTTAAGTGGCTTTTAATTATTATAAAGTCAAATCATAACTTTATAATATTAAATAACTTAACCACTAAAATATTCATAACTCCCTCAATTCTCAGTGTTTTGACATGCCGTCAGAAGTTGGCGAACACTGAACTGCAAAGGCCTGCACTGAGCCCAACACTAAACTGAAGGGGTGGAAATGCCAATATCCGCCATTATCTGCCACTGAGACCCTCTATCCATACATATTAGCCTACAAGGGTCCAAGTAATAGGCTAACCCATCGAACTTTGATGCTCACAAAAATGGGGACATTACATTCATGTTGAGCCTAAGAATTTGTAGACAAATGTATCTGGTAGCATGTAAGTTGCATTCAACATGCAATGAAATTATAAAAATTGCACAAGCACCATTAAACAATCAGCATGAACAGGAAATAGTAAATACAGCTTTCCTATTTATTATGAACAAGATGTTATGCATATTTGTATGATTCTGGAATTAGAAACCAAAACCGTGAATTCCATAGGTTGAATATATAGACAGATCATATGGCATTGAGAACGTGCAACAAAAGATGAAGATTGTACGGTAGCCACAAATTTCCCCCATAGCCCAAATTGAGTTGGAAGGATGAGAATTACGGTTTCTCCATCAGTTACAAGACAGTTCAGTTCCAAAAACCCTTGATGTGCCAACCACTTCAACTACCAGAGCCATTTCTTGTTCTAGGAGTTGAAGTGTCACTCGACCAAGTGCGTACGACTTGTGCTCTGTCCATACCCCAGCTTTTTCATGTTGTACACATGGAAACTAACATGATGATGCCCTCTTCACAACACTTCTCACAACCATTATAAAGTATACAAGAAGCAAAGTGAAAGTCTATACATCGCAAATATCATGGGTTTGCTTTGGGCTGCAATCTGATTTGTGCTCAGATTACAAATCCAAAGTCTTGTTGATCGTGTGCTTTGATAGAAGGAATCTTATTTTTTGTGAAGAACCGAAGGATATGCCATTTAATATCACAGTGCACATAGAATACAATTATCCCTTTGAACAAGATCGACTAGTTTGGATTCAAACCTGAGTCATGCTTGAAATAAGCACCCCAACTTGCCACAAATCTCAGAACTTAATTCAGAAGAATATACATGTCATTCTACATCCTAACAGCAACTTAATTGTCTGTTAAGCAGTTCATAACAAGCAAGCTTCTGTCTGCAGTATAAAGGGAAAGTAAACATTTCCTGTGAAGTAATTTCAAATTCTCCAATATTACTCATTGCTTCAAAAGCATGCCATGTAAGGAAAATAATCGTAAGGTTGGTACAGCTAACCAAATTCGATTATGGTTAAACTATACATAGCTAGGTTGGTTTACAAATTGCAAGTACTGATCTCTGAGATGAGATCCTTGTTTCACAATACCTTGAATATTACTAAATAATTGTCTACTTCCATAGTATGTAGCCAATCCAGAATGATTTACAAGAACTGATCAAGCCCTGGTTTAGCATGCCACTGACACAACTAACAATTTAACTAGAATGACAAAAATGCAGAAGCGGAAAAACAGGTCTGCTAAAGCTTCTAAGTAGACTTAGCATTAACTGTATTATGGCTAGGTCTCTGTGTGTTGAACCTTTCCTTCAAAACTGGAAGTCACATCATGATTGGCGACAGGCCAAAACATAAAATGGAAATCATGTTTGAAACCTTATATTTAGCCTTGTATATCTAGTCTTTCAGGAGATCAAGGATTGGCATCGTTTATCTAGTTTGAAACAATTTTACTAGAATGACAAAAATGCAGAAGCAGAACAACAGGTCTGCTAAAGCTTCTAAGTGACTTAGCATTAACTTTAATATGGCTAGGTTTCTGTTTGAGCCTTTCCCTTGAATCTGAAAGTCACATCATGTTCGGCAACAGACCAAAACATAACACGGAAACCATTAGAAACTTTATATTTAGCCTTTTGTATCTAGTCTTTTAGGAGATCAAGGATTGGCATATTCTGTATGAGAACTAAAAAAATAAAAATATTGAGAAAAAATTCTGAAGTTTAGCTTCATCAATGTTATACTATTTCTAGAAAAATAAACATACACAGCTGAAATCATAATTTCATCATCTGAAACAAAGCACTCCATGCTCGTAAACAGCATAAATTCATTTGTCACTAAAAATGCATGAGGCAAAGAATAAAATACCAGCTGTTTAGCAATAGCCTGAACTTGTGCTTCAGGAAGGCATTTATCATCTTCAAGAATCTCAAAAAGTTCACCCTGACATCAAAATTAAAAAGCCTGCCAATTATATTTCTATTGTTTTGAAAATGGGATTTTGGCACCAAATAGAGTTTGAAATAGCAATGATGAACTGGTGATATGCAACATACCTGTGCAAATTCTGTCACAACACAAAACTCCTGCGGGCTTTCAAAAGCATCTAACATTTCTATGATATTCTCATGCTTCAATTGGCGTAATATCTGACAAAAATTATAACACTTAGAATTACATTACAAAGGCTCCACCGTATAAAAGGTGTCCTAGCAAACGTTTAGCAAGAAAGAATAAAAAAAGAAAGAAAGAAAATTATATTAATGGCTGCAAATGTCCTACATAGTCCTACGAGACATTAGTTTATTTAAAACACCATTTCCTTAAAAATAGTATTTAATGTCAAAGTTTTCAACTATAGCAGAAAGAACGAAAAAAACAATAATGATGAATAAGTCATCATACTCCTGTTTCACTTAGATAAATCACTGTGAAACCAGGAATATAGATAATTTGGTGATCAACATATTAAACCAGCCTAATTAAAACAAATTTGAAAGTCTTAAGGTAAAATACAAAATAACTGTTTTCCCTTGCTTGAAAAAAGCAATGTTACCATTTACACAACTTTGTGACCTCGATTGGCATAAGTATAACATTAAAAAGAAGCTTCACAGAAATGTGGAAGCTCTAGAAAGTAGTAGAAACGTTTGTTTTGTGGCTGATAATTTTTAAGAAAATCAGAATAGAAATATTTTCTAATGTGCTTTAAAATGTAAATTGTGAATACCACAAGCATCCTTGACAAAACATTATTCTGATTTACACATTCTGTTTGGCACCATTTCTGTGGAATTATAAGCTAAGTTGCTGGTCCTGGTACGGGGATGGGGACAGAGATGGAGACGGAGACAGAGACGGGTTTGGGGTTCGGGTACGGTGCAGTATTTTCCCCCCAAGTACGGGTTTGTATGTAGAAGCTGCCAATAAACAAAATATTTAAATACCTCATAATTTTCAAAAACAAAAAAGACTCATAAATTTATTATTCAGTGACTTATTAAATGTCAATAACAATTAAAATTACGATCAATATTCAATAATCTTCATATTGCTCTTCATCAAGAGCATCAAAGTCAACATTTGGTTCAATTTCATTTGAACCACAATGAGTTGCAATGCCACTTCCACTAGCCATTTTCGTATGTAAAAGTCACCTCATCTAAAGAGATTTTTGGCAAGTTGTGCAACTATAACATCTAAGTCAGCACACTCGAGAGTTAGATCCCAATTCCTTGTCACCCCATCATGTAATCAAGTTTCATGTATGACAAGAGATTCCAGTAGCTGGTGGGGGTCTAAGAGTGGATATCCCAATAGGGTGGAGGGGCAATGCCCCTTGAGGGGATTTGGGGGCTCTATGGGCAATACCCCAAGTGGGTTCGAGGGGCAATGCCCCTTGTGGGGGTCTAGGGCCAATACCCCAAACAAGATTGAGAGGTCATGCCCCTCACGGGGTTTGAGGGCAGCCCCTGCCACCAAGCCCAAATTAAAGCCTTTGAACCTTCATAGTGCATGCCATTTTCACAATTTTATCACTTAAGGGGAAAATGAGGTATTGATACCTTTTCTTATAAAAATGTTTTTAAAAAATATTTTGTTTATTTTTTCTTTGGGCAACCCTTGGGTCCCCTTGTGTATCCCTTTGGGTCCTTCAAGGTTCTCGAGCGAGACCCTAGGCGAACCCAACGACATACCAAGCCCAAATTGAACCCATAGAGGTACAAACGGGTTCTAGGAAAACCCAGCAACTCAAATTGTAAGCATGTGAACAACCAATGTTTTGGTGGGCATTGTAGCGCATCAACCTTGAATTGCATGACAATAGATCCACCATAGTGTATGATAGTAAATTCATTTTGTGTGTTAAAGTGTTGTGTTGATATAGAGAACCAAAATTACATAGGAAACAACCCTAGAAAATTGGGGAGTACAAGAGGCCAAGTGTATAAAGATTAAACCAGATCAGCAAGCATACCCACCAATAAGCCCCCTAACCGAGCCTCATTGTTACCAGCTTTTCTTTTTTTTTATCATTGATTCCAAGGTGGATTGTTTGCCCACAGCTATGCTTTTAGAAGTCTTTAATTTATGGATTCTTCTTTCTTCCCTTAGGTTTTTTGTTAACGGCATGAGAAGCAAAGAGAGTATCATCTTTTGCCATTTTACCATCTTCTAGAGCAATTGCTAAACATTCGGCTTCAGCATCATCTTCAGCTGGCAACGTCTTATCATCAAGTAGTGTCTCCTCTTCCAGATATCCCACCTCTTTAGACACCAAATCCACAGAAGCACCTAATTTTTCCATACAATCTTATGTGGAGCATGCAAGATATCAAGAGAGACACGACCAGATGAAGAATCTCACAGTGAGCAAATAGTGAACCAAGGCAAGAGAGGCCAAAAAAAGCCAAGCAGCTACCAGGTTTGCTGCCTGAACTCTAACGCAACATCATTCCCACAGAGCATACTTTTCTCTCCTATTCCACAATTCATATGTTAGTAGATGTTAATAGGATTTACAACCTTATTTACCACCAGAATCTATTGGGTAGTCAGGCATGGCCACCTTTGACAAACTTGGAGCAGTAGGTGTGACATCAGTTGAACAAATACAAGCGTGATATGTATCAGCATACAAATAAAGTCATGAAAATTGTATCCAACAAATGAGACAGGTGATCATTTCTATACAAATTGGGGCAGGTGGCCATTTCTGTAAAAAATGAGCACCTAATGGAAATCAAAACTAGAAACCATTCTATCAAATTTCAGCTCTAGCCATTTCAGCAAGCTTCACAAAGAGGAAACATATTTCCCAGCCCAAGAATCGCCTACAATTTCTTACTAATTCTTAAAGCCTCTTGCTCACTAGCATTTTTTTTAAAACGGTGAAATATAGGAACAAAAGGCCCATTCCTTTTCGCACTCTTCACTTGCAAAAGGTGTGTTGTTGAAAAGTTTGAGGATCTGATTCTGTTCTAAAGGGAATGAAACTTGAGCTTTGAAGGAGAAATCTTGAAGTTAGAAACTGTTTACAATACTCTGTGGAAGGATTCACCTGCAACAGAAATAGTTCTTCAGACATAAGGCCCATGTTTTGAGATATTCTCTTTTTAATGGGTTCTTTCAACATTTTCCCAGTTCTATCCCCTTAATTATTTTGCATCAACATTGCAATTGTGTTGGCGTAACAACTAGCACCTCTGGAGTAAGAGTTGGTACGGACAGCTATGCACACTACGCAATGAGTGCTCTTCAAATTAGGAGGGGAAGCTCCCTTGTTGTGCTTGACAAAAGTACTTGCAAATGGAAATAAACTAAACTATATCCTGTCTTTTTGTTTCAGCTGTAGAGGTACAAGGCTTTCTCGAAAACTATATACGTTGCAGCTGAGTATTTTCTGGTTTCGCAGTATTACTAACTACAACTAAACTTAATTACTTAAATTCTATCCAGTCTCCTCAAGAAAACAGAGCATGAGAAAACGGAGCAAGGTTTGACTATCGACGATAAACGAGTATAGATTCTCAACTTGAAGGCAAGGTGGCACATCTATCACTCAATCTAAACACGCTTTATTGGTAACAACATCACACGATAAACTGAATACGGATTCTCAACTTGAAGGCAAGGTGGCACAACAATCAGCTCAATCCGAACAAGTTTATTGTTTCACAACAACATACGATAACCTAGCGCAGATTCTCTACTTGAAGGCAAGGTGCCACATCTATTGTCTCAATCTGAACAAGCTTATTGAACACAAAACAGATTTATCTAAACTAAGGAAAGAATTCACCATTATAATTGCATGAAACCCTATGTGGCATAACAATTCATCATAATAGTAAAGATGCATGAACAAATACCAAAAGAGTAATATTGAGGGCAAGGTAGGCACAAAGATATATTTCTCTCTCGCGGCAAAAGTTAATTACAAATGAGCAAAGCTCTTATTTATATACATCAAGGTGTAGGGAACCCTAAAATCACCTTTGAGTCAACTACGCCTTGCAATGCATGCAAGATTTATTACCAAACCCTAATGAAGTAAACTATACAGTTAACTGGAAAGCTACCATCAGTTAACCGGTACATTTAACCTAAATGGACCATATGCAAGCATGCACGTCCTTATTTAAAGCAAAGTTAACTGGACACTACCCTCAGTTAACTGGAAACCCTAACCCTAACTCCTGTGATGATAATTCCAAGGAAGAGATAAGCATGTGTGAAGTCAGCAAGTGAACTCAAGACTGAAAGTCAAGTTAACTGCTGCTCATGACTCAACCCTCGAAATTAACTGCAGGTTCCAACTGGCAGATCACTCCATGTCATCTCGGTCTAACACTTCAACCAAGAACTCATCAATTTCTCTGTCATCTGGCACTTTGATACTGTCCAAAACAATAATCTGTCTCTTCAGTTCTTTGTCACCCTCTTTGACTATATGCATGCCATCTTTAACATCTTCAGTCGCCTTTCTGAGACTAGCTGCAATAACTGAAATATTTTCTAACTTAGGCGCCATAGGCTCCCCTTCAAGGCTATCATGAATCAACTTTTTGAATTCAGCTTGCACCTTGTCCAATTCAATATACGTGCCATCTTCAAGAAGATAATGACACGGAATCTGAACAACAAAACCACTGACAAGTGCAAGTACTCCAATCACATCATCTTTCAATGAAAACAACTTGGTAGAAACCTTCTCACATATTTCCATTTTGAGAAGGTGCTGCTCTCTCCAAGTAAAGACCTTCTCTTGATCTTCATCAATCTCCAAGGCATCGTATGCAACAGACAACTGAGATACAAGAACACGATCCTTGGCTGAACTCTCTACAACTGAAACCTCAAGCAACTGAATACCCTAACGGAGTCTATGTGCATCACTCCTCAACTGATACAAATCTGCAAGAAGACGTTGACCTGTAGCAACTAAACTTTCAATCCAGTTATCCAAAAGTCTTCCATGACTGACTAACTGATCCAGTTTTCGTTGTTCTGCAGGTGTATTCTAAGGAAGATCAGGCGCTCTACTTGAATTTCCATGAACAAGATCAGATATATATTGGCGAAGTTGACTATTTTCAGCCTTAAGCAGTGCCTTATCCTCTCCATCCTTTGTGATGCATTCTTCAAGATTATTGGTAACAATCTTAAGAAGAGTCACGTCTGTCTCTCGAGTGGTCCTGCCAAGGTTTGCCTTAGTAAATGTAAAGTCACCAACTTCGACTTCATCTAGGCTCTTTCCCTCTGGAGGAATAGCAACTTCTATAACGATTTCTGATTCTGGAGTCTTCTCAATATGCACCTGTTTCTTGATTTTCTTATTCGACCTTCTCTGATAAGGCTCCCTGAACTCAGACAAATCAAGGTTGTATGAAGGTTCACGTCCCTGTCTTCCCAAAGACCTCTCGAGCCAACAAGACTAAACAATATCATCAATCCGAGGAGAGACTGTCTCTGATGTATCCACCTGTGGCGGTTCAGTTGTCTCCGATCCAACTCGAATTGGTATCTCAGGCTCTGAATCTATGTCAATAGGTTGCACGTGAGGCGAACTAGGAGGTGAAATGTGAGGTTCAGCCTGAATGACTGTCTCTACTGGAGTTTCAGGAACATTCTCAACCTGCTTCTGCTTCCTCTTACCAGTAGCTCTCTTCCCCGTATTTCCACTGAGTCTAACCCCTTCTGGAGGTATCACAATAGCCTTGACCCGAGGTCTTGACCTAGAAGTAGAAGGCAATGAAGAAAACTTCTCTGGCGGCTCTGTCACAGGAACTGACCTACGCTTCCGCTTACTTTCCAAGAACTGCTTGCTGATCTTGATAACCGCTCTGGAAACTTCTTCAATAGAAGTATTCTCCTTGGCGTACCAATCTGGTGAACGAAGTGGCTGCCGAGCAATTTGATCTCTGGCATATGAATTGAGAAGAACTTCTCCATCATCATCTGATAGACCATCAACATCTTCTGATAGGAAATCAGAGAGCTGACCAATAGTGAGTCTACAATAGTGATGACGACGAACTTCGAATTCATCTTCACAATTAGCCGAGAAATCCTCAAGTGCTGGCTTATGTGCAATCCCTCGCTCTAACCTGTTTGCATAATGACCCAAAGGATCATAAGAACGCCTCTCAGTATGAGTTTTGAACTTGAACTTTTCTATCTCGGTAGACATAAGCCTGGCATCTGTCGCTGCATTGCATGTGAAAATTCCCAATGTGAATGGAAAATTAGCCGCAATCTTATGACTACGAAGAAAGAAATGAACATGTTGCATCTGCCTGAGAAATTCCATGAAGATAATCTTATCTTAAGGGTACCTCGGCAACATTAGGGGCTCTCCAACATATCCATAAACCCGGATGTATGTGAAAGTAGGGAATTGGATAAACCAATCCACCCAAGTCTCCATCGCTGATTTTGCCTCGGCAGAAATACGAATGTGCATCTCGTTGTCAAGATCTCTAACTGTCTTCATAGAAAAGTGATCATTCACTGCTCGGAAGTCTTGCTCAGATGTAGAGAACTCTAACTGAGGATAATACTCATGAATACGTTGAACACCAAGAGTGCCATTAGTCTTTAGATGTTTGTAGCTACCCTGGAATGCAACTAAGTATACCAAGTAGGATATCATATGAAACTCATGAAACTTGAGAAAATTAGTAATCTGCTGATGTAAGCAATCACTAATCAACATAGCCCAGTCAAAATGTTTTGTGCCATCAAGAATTCTGGAAATAAGATAGAACATCCATGAACGGAAAGTGCTAGCATCCTGTTGACCTGTAACTCGATTGAGCAAAGTTATCAAAACAGCAACCTCGTCCTTAAATTCACCACGACCAACCTTTTTAGGCATGTTAGTCTTCTGAACTTTCAGCCATTTTTGAGCTACCTTTCTTTGTGAACGTTGTTGATCTCCATCCCATATCTTCTCACAGGCTTCAATAACGATAGTAAAGTTATCTGAAAGAGGAGGAATAGCAAAACATTTCTCTATATCTTTCGGTTTGAGACTGCAAACAATTCTCCCGTCAGCTGATCTGATTTGTCGTGAAGATGAGTCATAATGCTTGATGCAAGCAAGAACAACTCGAGATCAAAAGTAGTAACAGGAATGGATGTTGCTTTCAAAATCTGGAAAACTCTGATTCTTCAACTGCCTGCTAAGACCCTTTGCAAATTAACAAATAGATACATTGTTTAAATCTATATCTGAACAATTGGCAAAATTAATGTAAGAGAAAAACGTGTTGTAAACAAAAGAAAAAAGCAGATTTCTGAATGAGGGCTTTTTCTCGAAAAAATCTAAGATGTGGGTTTTGCTGCAAAAATGAAAAGATGATCACAATTCTGAATAGCCTAATTTCTTTGACATGCGAAAAAGTTTAAGATGAGAAACAGAAGAAATAAGCACAAAGATAGAAAGTTTCATTTGTCTGCTTCTGAAAAATCCGCAAATCTTTGATTTTGGAACTTGATGAAACCTGCATGCAAAGTGAAAATAAAGTCTGGAATCTTCTTCCTCTGCACAATCTGAATCCGTTGCTACGAAGAACGCTGAATTCTGACACCTGTAGCACCTTTAGCTTGCTGGTCGCTCAAGAAGAATATAAACTTCGAAGTTTAAGATGATGAAATAATGGACGCCAATGCTTGAATAAATAGGCTTTCATCTTTGAAATTCGCACAAAGCATGAAATCCATAAAAAATGGCGCTTGGCTTCTAATTGGACCTCATTTTAGTTAACTGAAACTAAAATATGCTAAATAAAGCGCCATGCTTTAGGGTTTCCCTTTCAATCTTCAGTTGCAAATTTATTTAAAACAATCATGCGATTTTGACTTCAGTTGACATCCCTTATTGAATTCGCCATCTTCACACTTCATGCATTTAAGAATTAAAGCGTCCTTTTTAGAACTGAAGTTAACAATCAAAGGTAAATGTGTCAACTTCACAAAATCATGCTTCATCTAAATATGCCGTCCCTTTTCAGAACTCCAGTTGACATTCAATGAAACGCCATCTTCACAAAATCTTCATAATTTCAACCAAATTCGCAATGCATGCAAACTCAAGTTGATTTTTGAACATAACCTTCAGTTAAGTAAACATGCAAACAAGTTAACTCAACATGCAAACAAGTTAACTCAACATGCAAAGTTGTTAACTCGACATGCAAACTAGTTAACTTGACATGCGAACTGAAAGATCACTCAACATGCCAATATATGGACTGAAGATGACAACCCAGAAATCGTTAAGTCTAACTCCAGTCAGAACTCAAGTTAGGGCGCACCAGTCAACTTCTTTCGAAAATTAACTTTGACCTCTTAATGCAAATTCCAGACTTAGCCAATTTCATGAAAATTTGGACTTAGACCTCCTTCAGGACCTCTATTCATCCTCTGACACTGGCTGACTGACTCCACCGATTGGTTGGTTGACAGGTACATCGCAGAGCAGGATAAAAACTTATCAAAAGGTACCTTGAGACTGAACATCATAAAACTAACGTCTGAAGGCTCAAAAATCTAAGCGCCTTTTCCAAAAGCTGCGCTTTTTCTCAGACTTAGTCATATTTTCTCATCTTCATCTTGAACGAAGGGAAAAACAAATTCTTCATAACTTCTGATTTACCAACTTTCAGGACTAGATCTCAAGTTCACTGCGGAGCTGACTTCATTCTACAAGACAGCTGCAAAGGTACATTTCTCCAAAAAACATCATCTGAGGGGTGAAAAACAGGGGCGCCTTTTTGAAAAGTTGCTCTTTTCACTCCAGACTTAGCCATTTCCGGAACTGACCAAAATAACACTAAAACTCCGACTGCAAGCTACTAAGTCATCTTCTGATCTGACGGAGACAGGCAACGGAAAGCTGAACGTAACACGGACAAATTGAATATCTGATATCATCAAAAAGAAGGCATTAAAGACCTGAAAAGCTCAGGCGCCTTTCTAAAAATGTGCTCTTTTGCTCATTCCTTTGATATTTTGACCAAAATGTGACCCTTCGTTTGACCTCTGGCTCAAGCACTTCTGCAACTCAGATTCACCCACTGACGGATGCGTCACGAAACTCAAACAAATGTGAGAAAAACATCTCAGATGGCATTTAGTCAAAAACCTCCATTTGACACCTCAAAAAGATGGGCGCCTTTTTCAAAAGCTGCTCTTTTTCCCAGTGTTAGCCAATTCTGGCTCTCCTCTCGTTTTGCGCCGTATCTCCCATAACTTGCACGAAACAGGTCCGTTTGATAAGCTTGATAGTCCATTGCGAAGCTGACGTGATGCCGAACAAATGTCTGCTGGAGGTGACAAACCCTAAAAATAGGATCTAAGCCCCTAAAAGATAGGGCGCCCATTTGAAAATGTGCTCCCCTCTCCAGAGATAGAAATTTTGATGATTTTCCTTCAGATTTTCACCTTTCTTAAAAGTCCTCAGAAACAGACTGACTTGACACTAACACCAACTCCATATTTAAAAACCCCAAAAACGACCTTCTGACATCACTTTAACAAGATTAAGACTCAAGCAAAATGCCTTAGTGAAGCAAAAATTTTGGTTTTGGGTACAACAAATTGCAAGCTCAAGTAACCATTGTATAGCTTCAAAGAACAAACTTTGCACCATCCCAAAACAAAATCCATTAAAATAGAAGCCAAGCAGCCAGTTTAGCTTCATATAGTGGGGAACCAGATGTCAACAACCTAATGGATCCACTAGAACAAACTTCTGGTTTAATCTTTGATTTAGCACCAAAAATACCGGGTTAGCTGTAAGAGTACAGTTCCATTTTGCATGCTACAGTAAGCTTCCTCTCATTTACAACAGAAAAAATACAAAGTCTCCAAGAGACTAGAGAAAAACACACTGAACATTTAAAAAGTAAATCTGAAGTAACAACGGAAGACTCAAAAACAAAAACAGCTAATCTATACAGGTTTATATAAGATGCATCTGTTCACTGTTTTCTGAATGGAATGTCCCAGAAAAAATACAAAAGTTGATAACAATTTATATAACTTAAAGATACAAATATGGAATGAAAAAATGGATCAGCCAACAATTGAACTGAATTGTACTTCAGTAATATGATTTGTATGTCCATAAAGACGCTTAAGCAATCTCTAGTTATCTCACAAGTCACACTCCACATAATTAAGACTTGCAAGAATATAAAACCAGATTTTTTAAGGTAATGTACAGAGTAGCAGAAAGATGGAGAAGGCCTTGAGGATGGTCAGAACACTCAGGAACAAATTTGGCCCTTCTGATTCTGAAAAAAACAAAAAAGAGGGAAAGTGACAAATTTAGCAGAGAAGAATATGTCACCCGCAAGCAAGCTGGAAACTGACACATTCAGCTCAAGCCAATTGTATCAGGTACATATGTGCTGCCAGATATGTCAAATGCAACAAATATGAAGAACAACAGCCCAAATCAGAAGATGAAGCACTTTGCAACCTAACTTGGGAATAAATGTGCTCATTGGGTGCTTGCAAAGCATTCTTCATCTATAATTAAGTCAATTGGCATCAATGGACGACATATGCATTTCACCCAAGTGTAGGAGATGAGATGAAGTTGTTTGAGTGAGCTGCAGAGCAAACTGAGAAAGGAGAAGCATTGTTGAGGTGTCAATGTAACACACTATGTTTCACTCCAAAGAAGAGCTATGGCTTGTAAAATTACTGAATTTAGTTGAATTAAGGGAACACAGCTATTTCGTGCATTAGGTTTCTCACTCTTGTTGTGTGATGTGCTTTTTGTTGCTTACTTGTTTGATTATTCATTTCCTTCATACTGATTTCAATTTTAGCACTTGAACAAAACATTACAATCATATGTTGAGTTGATTTCAAGCATAGTTCTTGGCTTACCACAACTAGAGGTAAAAATCAATCACATACAAATTAAGAAACCAGCATGATTTGGGAAGAGGGAAGAATTACACATTGGTAGTGGCATATAAGGGTATGAATCTGACTTAAAGCAATTTAGGCATGTATTTGAGCATGTACATATTTCAAGCTTTTAAGAATATTTGGTAGATCTGTACAAACATCAATTTTCCACCTACATAAAGTTGGTTTCAGTAGCTAATTGCATTGAATCAGCATATAAGCAAAATGTAAACCAATGTCAACTATACATCAACTCTCAACAAGATGCTATGAAATTAAGAGTTTAGGAAAGAGACAAGTGGAAATACTTAAAACTGAGTAGCCAGAGGGAAGGTCAGATCAAAATGAGATACACCAAAATATGACACAACAAACACTAATATCTATTTGTTTAACCTAAAATATTACTTGCATTACCTCGATTTCTTGCCTCAGATTTTCAATATCTTTTTCACTCTTTCCATGTTTCAGAATAAACTTCAATGCAACAGTCTGAAAACAGGAAACTCTTAGTTACTTCAGCTACTAAATCCTTGCAACCTCTGAATGTTAAAAGTAGAACCATTTGGATGACGTAAAAGAAAATGGGAGTTAAAGAATATAATCCATAGTATATACTAACCTGTCCTGTGTACCTCCGTCTTCCTTTATACACCTTTCCAAATGAACCTTCACCAACTAACTCTACAACATGATAATTCTCCACACCCATCCTACAACTAATCAAAATACAAAGATTTAAGTGTCTAACATGATATATTATCAAAAGCATACAATACCAAGAAGTTATGACTTATGAGCTGGTATCTACAAAAAAGATCATCTCCACTATATTTTTAATAAACACTCGCTGTATATATAAGCTTCTAATTCTTCTTCTCTTTTATAACTATTGATGTGACCAAAAAAATCTAAAGAGGGCAGAAATTTCTCCAAATAGTCCAGGTCTACCATGTTAAACTATTAAGAAAGAGAAATGATATTAATATTTGCTGACGACTAGAGTAGGTCACTCAGACTCTAAAACACAGCAAATTATAATAACTAATCAGAATTGCTAAAAGAATGCCCCTACCACCAGAGTAATACTTTTAAGTCTATGAAGGATACAATACAGATTTTGAAGTAAATCGAGGAGAAAATTATGACTATTCGTCAATTTTCTGCCATACTTAAAGTTTGACCTAAAGAATGCAAATAAAAAGACCTGGAATACAAGGCCATGCTTAAAATTTGTTGGACAAACGAAGGTGGATCTTAATTTGGAAGCCTGAGTCTTAACAAATAGAGAACTCAAATATTTATACGAGTACCTGTTTTATGTCCATCCCAGGAAGAAAATTCATAAAGATACAAGTATTTTCTATCCTGCAATTAAAAAGCCCCTATTCTGGCAAACTCGTTTCAACCAAATTTTCTTACTGCATTCTAAATATTTCACGCCAAGTTGTCATTGGCACCAACATCGACATCCAATCAAGTAGCATAAAACATAGTGCCTGATATGCAGACGTGATGCTGTAAGATTTTTACCATTAATAGCTCTGATACCATTCCTCCGGTGTCAACATCACCTGCCTCTGGTGGCGTTTGTGTCTATAATGCTAGAAAATTTCTATGCAGCCGAGCTAAAACTTGGATATCCTAATAAGAGTGGGCTAGTTTTTGAGCCTGGCCATCAGCGATTCAAATCAAATTGCAATGAGGCTTAAGGGATTCTTAGTTTAAGAAAGCGCTTTTGAACAGTTCGCAATTCAAATTACAATAAAATTCAATAGGTTCTTAGCATAAGAAAAGGCTTTATGTATGAAAGCAAAGGATACTTAGAACACATTTTGCCTTCAATTTACCTGGGAATTTTCAAATCATTTTTCCCGCCCTAGAAAAAAAAATTGTCACCAAGCAGGCAAACCAACAGTCATACTTACTAAAAAAATATATAAATATGCAAAATTAAAGCCCTGCCTTCCACTTGATAAGCCCTCTCTGCTCCATCAAGGCCTTAAGCGCAAACCCTCCAAACACAAACGGTAAAATAAAATATGACTACTTCCAGATTTCTTCCAAGATTTTTACTTCTACTATTAACTTATTTCCTTCCTACATTTAATCACTTTGTAAACTTTTCAAATCAGCGGTTCGCACTAGATTATAGGATTGCAGGCTTCTGTAGCTTCTATATTTCAAATAATGTGTATTTACTTTTACCAAATCGCAATTTATAACAGGCGAAATTCAACTCATACTTGCAAAGCGTGGGGATGTGAAGAGAGAGCTAGCGAAAGCGAGCTACAAAATAAATTTAAATGGAAATCTGAAAGACTGTATAAATAACAGATCCATAAGATATATACGTGAAGAAAAGAGGATTTGTTTACAAGAAAGAGTAGGACAGGAAAACTAATAGCTTACCAGAAATAAGTAAAGAATGCGTACGCACAGATCGGCAGAGCGGTTAAAGGTTTTTTTATCTGCTTGAGCTTCGATCGAGGTTTTGTCTTCTGCTATGAGGAAGCAAGGGCGGGAAAATGAACTGTATAAAATATAAATAAATATCAAAGTTATTTACGCCGAAGGCATTCCCTCTATGAACGAGGCGACCCGTAAAAGCGTATCGACGGCTATCTTGCGTCCGTTTCAATGCAAGACGATTAATCGAATCTCAGCCGTTCATCAATTTCCGGTTCCTGGTATTGACCTTTCAATTCTCCAATTTGGCGAGCTGCAGCCTGAAAATAAGGTTTCGACAAGGGTTGTAGAGTATGTTTATTAAAATGAAAATTACAGCCAAGCTCCTAATAACGAGCTACATCCTTTACATCAGCATAATTAATATATAATGTATATTTTATATAATAAAAATAAATTATAAATAATATTATAATTATACTTATTATTATTATTATATATTTTATTCTTTAAAAGCTATTAAATACATATATAAAATTATTATAATTAATATTTATTAATTATTATATTTCTATATACAAAATATAATTAATATATTATATGGGGTGGAAAGCTTAATTCGATTGGCTAAAGCATCTTGTCTAGACAAGAGGTCACAAGGTCTAGTATAGTCTGGCCTCCATCCTCCCAAAGCAGAGTAGATTTTATATATTATTATATATAATAGTATATTATTGTTTTATTTTTATATAATACAAAATAATATAATTATACTGATTATTATTATATATTATATTTTTTAACAAAGTTATTAAATATAAAATTATTATAATTAATATATTTTTTATATAATACAAAAAATATAATTAATATATGATATAATTATATTTATTATTATATATAATATAGTATATATAGGTTATATTATTGTTATATATTATATTCTATAATAAAAATTATTAAAGATAAATATAATTATTATAATTATTAATTAATATATTTTTATGTAGAAAAAATTAAATTAATATATAAATAAAATTATTATAATTAATAATTAATATATTTTTATATGGAACAAATGAAATTAATATATAAAAATTCTAATAGTTTAATTGATCTTTGGAGAGATTAGGAAAGAGAAAGAAAGAGAGGGGAGACAATTCTATATAAAGAGGGGTATATATACTAGCACTTGCACCTAAAGGAGGTTCAAGAATTATGCCAATAGAAAACTATATGTATGTTAATATGTTAGAGAATATGTGTTTGTGCATGGAAGCGCTCCAAATTCTAGTTGCATGTTGCTAGATTAAACAATTAATAATAAGTGCCAAATAATGGAATGAAATAAATTTCGATAAATCTAGATTTTTCTTTAAAAAAATTAAGTATTGTCTGATTAAAAAATGTTTGCATACAAATTTAAAAATAAACCAATGCAAATGAAAAAAGAAAGTTTCCATCAAATTGATAAAAAAATATTGTAAATGGAAATAGAATGTTCCCATCTAGTTGTCAAATCAATATTTATCTAACTTTTGTGTGATAAGTGAGATTTTGGAGGCTTTTACTTGATATTTTAGAGAATTTTACCATTAAAATATAGTCAGTTTACCATAAAATGGTAGTTGAAACTTGTTTTCCAATTACTCAATAGGGGTTTGCAGGTGTGAGACTTGATTCGGGCTCAAATCTCACACTATATGTAGCCTATCAGCTAATAAAGAGAGAGAAACTCAAAAGATGGAGAATGAGAGAAAGGGACAAATTTAGATGGATAGATATTGAGAGAGGGAGAGAGAAGGAGATAGAGATTTAAAGAGAGAGGAATAGACAATGAGAGATAGAGCATGAGAGCAATAAATATAAGAGACAAAGGAAAAAGAGAGAGAAAAGAGAAACTAACTTTTGATTGGTTGTTTCATGTCAACAATCCAAGGATGTCATGTCTCCTTGGGGAGTCATGCTCAAGGTAGCATGTCATTTGATTAAGGATATGATCATTCACCTTTAAGACCTCTTTAATGTGCCCATTGCACACTTAAGGAGACAAAAATATAGTGAGAGGAAGAGAGAAAGAGAAAGGAAGAGAAAAGGGAGAGGGAGATAGAGATAAGATATAGATAGGTGGAGACAAAAAAAGAGAAAGAGAGCGGGAGAGAGGGAGAAAAATGAGACAAAGGAGGAGAAAGAGACAAAGATATATAAAGAGAGAGGAACAAAGATATAAATTAAGGGATAAAAAGAGGGATATGGAGGGAAAAGAGAAGAGAGAGAAATAAAGATAGAGATAGAGAGAGAAAGAGAGATAAATAGAAATAGAGAAATAAAGAGGGAGATAGAGATATAGAGAGATAGATATATAGAGAGCTAGGTAGAGATACAGATGAATAAAGAGGTAGAGATAGTGAGGGAGATAGAGAAAAATAGATAAAGGAAAAGAGAAAGAGAGAAGAGGAGAGACACAAATAGAGATAAAGTCACATAAAGAGGTAGGGAGATAAAGATAAATAGAGGGAAGAAAAGATATATATATAGAGGGAGATAATGAGAAACATATAGATATAGAGGGAGACAAAGAGATAGAGATAGAGATAAAGAGATAAAGAGATAAAGATGAATAGATAGAGAGATAAGGAGGGTGATTGATATATCTCTCCCTATCGCTCTATATCTCTCTAGATCTCCCACTATCTATGTCACTCTCTTACACACACACACACACACACACACACACACACACACACACACACATCCCCTATCTATATCTCCTTGTATTTGTATATCTCCATCACTTTATCTCATCATCTATATCTCTTTATATCTCCCTCTCCCTCTTCCTCTTCCTCTATATCTCTCTATCTTGTCCTCTCTATCTCATCCTCTCTATCTCTCCCTCTCTATCTCCCTATCTCTATTTGTATTTATCTATCCCTCTACCTATATTTCTCTATCTATTTATCTTCCTCTTCCTCTCTTTCTATATCTTCATATCTACCTCTATTTTCCTCTCTCCCCCTTTATCTCTAGACATGTCTCCCTCTCTCTATCCATCCATTTATCTTCCTCTCTATCCCTCTCCTTATCCTTCTTCATCTCCATCTCTATATTTATCTCTATCTCCTTACCCCTCTCTCTCTCTCTTCCCCCCTCTATCTCTCCCTCTTTCTATCTCTAACTCTCCCTCTCTCTCCCTCTCTCCTTATTGCAAACATAACATGAGCCTGTTGGGAATGGCACCTAATTATCTTCTTGATTTAGATGTTTTATTTCAATCATGTTTAGATCCCTATAAGTGGATGCATAGTTTATTTGAAGTTATCACTTCTCCATTAAGACCTTTGTTGCACAAACAATGTCATTTGCTAAATGGTCTACCAAATGACCTCGTGTACTACATAAATGTATGCAAAAAATAGACCATAATTAATCCTAATTGACCTCCCACACTTCTTCGGCGTACTAGTATTATCCTTGTCTTGTGCCAATTTTACATTTACTATGGCAATGCAATTCACTTTTGTTAAAAAACATTTCAATTTTTTTTTTAATTCAAGGAAGAACCGCTCTTTGCTTCTACTTCGATTTGGAAAATTCTGATGTGATGGTTGTGTGGGTTTTCTTAATTTCCAACTTTTTTCTTTCATTTTTTACTTTCAAAATCTCCTCCTAGGTGGCACCAATAGAATGAATAAAAGATTTTAATGATATTCATGAGATCAAGTGGTCTAGGAATTAAGTGATCATCAGTTGCAATTTTAAGGCATTTTAAAAAAATTCTCTATGTCAGATCTTCCACAATGAATTTTGATCAGAAAACTTGCAATTTTGTTAAGATTTACTTCCTTGAATAAAGTGGTTAGATTGTTTCTTTCAAGTTGTTTTCATGCTAGATATAAATATCCTTGTAAGATGTGCAATCCATGATGGTAATGGATCTTCACTACCCCTTTGCAACTGAATAAGAATAGATGGTAATGGATCTTCTTCAACTTAGAGAGTGGTAACGAATTTTCTTCTTGCTTAATCTTCTTCGACTTAAAAATTGTGTTTCTTGCTCAAAATGGTTTAGACTTATATATTAATATAATACAATTATAAATTAATTTATATATTACATTTGAATATTTAAATTATACCATTTACATTGTGTGTAGTGTAAGTTTCTATTTTGTGTGTGTGCTTGTAAATGATTGTCAAATTTATGTTTAGGGGTTTTTAATATAATCATTTATTACAATTCATCTTTTGTTGTAAATCATTTGATGTAAGGTCTAATACATATCTTGGTGTAACTAAGGCATATTCTCTTGAAACTTAAGTTCGTCTTATTCTTTATCATGTTAAGATTTTGCAATAAGCAAGAAATAATCTTTGGTGAGCTCTTTGTGAGGAAAATAACTTCACCAATAGACCAAATGTCACTTGTCTTTTTTTCTATTTTTTATAATTTAATCATTTATAAAAATAATTTGGTCACTATTTTCTTTGTTTACAAAAAACTATATCAAACTTCATTCACCCAAAGTGCAAAAATAAATTTTTAAATGAGAAAATTTGTAAGTTAGTGAGTTAATATAATATGATGGTGATGGGAATAGGGAAATATGCACTCTTAAATGATGAAATCATGACTTCGTGAGTTACTATTGTATGATGGTGGTGGGATGGTGATAACATTGACTTTTCATGTCATTTAGACTAGACCAATTTGTACGACCTATTAAAATGTGTAAATCCCTATCATAAAATTTTATCTTATGATTATTCACATCAACTTTCACTATATTTTGGTAGTGGACCCCTCTAATTTAAATTGTTTATATATATATATAGTAAGACAAAGTAGAGTCTTCAAAATATTTTAAAGGTTTGGTCAAAGAAAATACAACACTTACAATGCACAAATTATTCAACCCCTAAAACATTTTAGTGAGCCCATATTATTTTGTTATGAAGGCTTGGCCTACTCAATAAATAATATTCAACGAAAAGATATTGTGGCGTGGATTCGAGATTACAAAAGGATAGTAATTGGAAAATAATTTTGGTTAAATACTTGAATCAAAGATAGTTATCAATGTCATTCTAAATATCAATGTTTCAATTGGCAACACTAGAAGAGTGTGCTCGAATACTACATCTTAATGTTTAAATCTGAGATTAGTAGCATCAAACATATCATGAAGGTTGAGAACTTGTGAACTATGATCATGGATTCCACTCAAACCCTTGTTGTACATCTTGGTCTAATTCCCCATGAATGCTTAACTTCAAAAATTTATTGAGTTGACAATCCCCCTCAGGCTATCCCTTTCTTGTTCATAATGATCCTTTACCATTCTTAAATAACATTAGTATGCCCATTCAATCATACTCATATGTGGGTGAAGCCTTTAATTTTTGTGTTCCTTTCACAATGTCATTTAGTAACTCTATTGTAGAACACAAATCAAATAAATTAGTATCTCATAAGTATGTTTCCTTCTCCCCCTTATGAATAGATAATTGTGTGCTCATGTTGAGGGCTTTGGCTCTAGTTCAAGGATGTTTCTATCATTTTGTATGTTGTTTGGTGAAATCATTTGGTTTCAATGTTTTTCAAATACTGGCTTATAAAATATGTTGTGTGTGAATATCATTACCCTATCCTTAAATGATTAATATGTTGGATCCATTTTTCAAGAAAAATAGACGAGTTTGTTATGCCCTTAATATTAGTGTATGTATAGGATTATGAATAGTCGGCTTGTGACTATCTTAACTCTTAGGTCGGCCTAAGGCTTATATAGGGTTATTTAATTCGGCTTGGATGATATCCAAGTGATAAATAAGGTATACATATGAGGTAGTGAGTCTTACTTCATCATCATATTGTGATTTGTATTCTCGTTAAAGATATTTGGAGGTTTTTTCCCTTGAAGCATGGTTTGTTATTCTCAATTATTATCAAGTATTTACAACATATTTCCTATTATATTCCTCTATTGTGCAAGTAATTTCATAACAAGTGGTACTAGAGCATGATCTTGGCACCATGAAGACAAAGCATTTTTTCAATTTTGGAGGTCATTTTGTGAAATGCTCTCTTGGATTTTGGTCAATTTTTATATGATTTTTAAAGGGTTTTTAAGAACATATTGAAGCAACCGCGATCCATTTTTAAGAGGAATTTGAGCAAATTTGAATGATTTATTGCAGAAATAGGGTTTCTACCCAATTTCTTTGGAAAACACATATCTTCCAAATAATGTTGAATGTGTTCCTAATTTTTAGTGTGTTTTTGAAGAAATAAGAGAGGAGCCTAAATTTAAAATTTCAAAGGGATTGGAGTAGAATTAAGTTATTTATTATATAATTAGGGTTTCCAACAAATTCACTCTCAAGGTTGCAAAACACCTAAGTTTTGGGAGATGTTTATGTGAAAGTGCAACCTAGTCCTTGGTAAGTTACAGCAAAAAAATTTATATAATTTTTTTTGTGTGATTTATTGCAAAATTATTTTCTACCATCACGACGAGGACTGCAATAAGAGGCAAAAAGAATGCTATCACACTAGGGAAATCTTTAGATAAGGATGATGTAAAAATTGAGGATATTAGCCCTAATGATGAAATCAACAAGGTGAGAGGTGAAATTTCATCATTAAAGAAGGAGATGACTAAAGAAAAATTTCCAATTAAAAGGTACATGCAAAAGGATCTTTAATAATCATATGCCTTGGCAATTCATACCCAAGTTAGATATGACAAAGATTGATGGAAAGGATCCAACTAATTGACTTTACCAAATGGAGTAGTTCTTTGATCTTCATCATGTTCCTAGTCAACAAAAGGTAGCTATGGCATCATTATACTTGGAACCAGATCAATTTATTTGGTATTGTTGGTTATGTGATGAGAACAAAAAGAAAGGTTGTGTGGTCATATGGTCAATTTGTCAAGAGGAACTTGCTACCGATAATGGAGATAACTTTATGGATAGCTACTTCTGCCAAATCACCAAATTAAAGCAAATATGTATGGTCAAGGACTATACTCAGCAATTTTAAGCCCTTTATCAAAGAGTGGAGAATGTGACAAGAAAATTTAAAGGAATTATTTCTAGGAGGTTTTAAACACCATGTAAAATATGAGGTACATTTGTTCCAACCACAATCCTCATCACAAGTGATACTTGTGGAAAGGCAAGTTGAGGATAATTTTTTGGCCAATAGGCGATAAGGGATTATAAATGTAAGAGAAAGGATCTCTCCTAGGCATTCATTACCTCAACCTACTTGGTTGACTCCATAATAAATTGAGGAGAAGAGAGAAAAAGGGTTGTGTTTCAATTGTGACAACAAATACAGTTGAGGACAAAAATGTATGAAAAGAAATTGTTCTAGATATTGAATGCCTGAGTGAGGAAGAAGAAGATGAACCAATATTAGAGGGTGATAGGGAGTCAGATGACGAATCACATGATTCCCAGCCAATCATTTTTTGTCACACTTTTGAAATGAAGGGAAATAGGAAGGGATTTAAAATGGGGTGATTGATTATGTGATGCACCTATCTCTCTACCTTCATTAGGAAAAAGAGATTCCCAAATGTAAGATTAACTTTCAACCCTTAGGTGACTCAACCTTAATGTTGTTTTCCTTATGACAATATAAGGTAAAATTTGGTTGAAATGCACTTTGGGGAGAAAAACTAAAAATAGTAAATGAACTCAATTATGCAATGTGAGACTTGGATCATCAATTCAAAGCATAAAATAATCAGAACAACAAAATTCTGGTAGATTTGAGAAGGGTAACTTGATGTGTACTAGTCACTAAAAGTTGTTGAGTGTCCTCCTAAGACAGATTCACCCTGGGGAGAATGGGTCTTGCTACAGTGATCCAAAATATGATTTCACAGTCCTCTGCTCTTAGATCTACACTCCTGATTCCTCTGAATCTCATTGTTAGAAAGTCAAAATTAAATTTTGTACTTGTAAGATTTTGTGGCTTGACAATTTTGATGACAACTTTGACAACTTTGCAAAATTGTACTTTTGATCAATCTTCAATCCTTCTTCACCCATAAATTTGCAAATACAAAGAGAGGGAAAATTTGTTTATTTTCTGTGAATGGGGGTTTGCCTTAGTCAAACCCTATTTTGGTAATTAAACTATGAAATAAAATTAAACACGAATGGAAGGAATGATGAATGAACAATGCTATATTGCAACTCACCAAACCCTTGAATGGAGATCCTTAGAGGACTAAAATCTTAATACATCTTTCCAAGGTCTTGATTGTTCATGAAATGGCTTTGTGGGATGTTGATCTTGATGATTGAATTTTTACTTGAATGTTTGAAACCTACATCACAATGTTAGCTCCAAAAACATGCATAGATGCAAATAACTTTGACATGATGCTTGAGATCCTTAATGCTACTATAGAAGACTGATAAATCTACTCTTGAACACTTTTGAAAATAATATTTTCTCTTGCGAAAGTTGCCTTCTTGCTAGATGTTTTGAATTGATAAAGTAACTATGTATTTATAGGTGATTTTCTAATTTCCCAAAAATTAAACATCAAAGACCAATAATTGCAATTTGAATTTGAATCATAAAAATACCACCAAAAACATATTAAAATTTGAGATCCTCAACTTAAGGGGGACCCATTCGCCCTTGGGCAAATGGGTCCTAAGACCTGAAACATAGGAAGATAGGTTCATCAAAATGAAATGGGGGAAATGGGGTGATGCACCTATATTTATACTTTAATTAGGAAAAAGAGATCCCCTATGAGAAGATTGAGCTTCAACCCTTAGGTGAAACAACCTTAATGGAGATCTTGTTGTTTTCCTTATGATTGAGGACGGGGTAAATCACCCTGAAATGCACTTTTGGGAGATAAATAAAAAATACTAAATAAATCCAATAATGCAATATAAGACTTGAATCATCAATTTAAAGCATAAAAAAAATAGAAACAATCAACTTCTGGAAAATTTGAGATGAGTAAGAATTTATGCACCTGTCACCAAAAGCTTATGTTGAGTGTACTCTTGGGACAGATTCTCCCTAGGGCAAATGGGTCTTGTTTCAAGGGTTCAAAATATGCTTTCACGGTCCTCTACTCTTGGATTTGCACTTCCAATTCCTTCGGGTTTCACAGTAAAAAATTTAGAATTAAATTTTGAAAGTGAGTTTTTATGGCTTGACAATAATGTTGACAAATTTGACAACTTTTCAAAATTGCACTTTTGATCAATCTTCAATCCTTCTTCAACCTAAGATCTGTAACACACATAAGAGGGAAAATTTGTTTGTTTTTGGTGAATGGAGGTTTGCCTTGGTCAAACCCTGTTTTGGTAATTAAACCTTGAAATGAAATGGAACATGAAAGGAATGATGAATGAACAATTCCTATGTTGCAACTCACCAAACCCTTGAATGGAGATCCTTGAAGGACTAAAACTTAACACATCTCTCCAAGGTCTTGATATTCCATGAATGTCTTGATTGGATGTTGATCTCAATGCTCGAATCTTGACTTGAATGCTTGAAACCTACATCACAATGTTAGCTCCAAAAACATGCATGAATGATGATAACTTTGACATGATGCTTGAGATCTTGAATGTTGCAACAAATGACTAAGAAATCTACTCTTGAACACCTTTGTTAATAATATTTTCTTTAGGAATTGATCTCTTGAAAACTTTAGGATTTGAATTGATAAAAAGACCTTGTATTTATAGGTAATTTTCTAATTTCTCAAAAATTAAACATTGCAAGCCAAAATTTGAAATTTGAATATGGATCATAAAAAGGCTACCAAAAATATATTAAAATTTTGAATCTAGCAACTAAAGGGAACCCATGGCGAATGGGTCTTGACCTAAATTGCTAGGACCTATTCATTTTGGGGTGTTAAAAATGATAATTGCATTAATTAAATACTAATTCCCCTTTCAAAATTTGTAATTAATTAGGCTTGTAGATGAATAATTGGGCCAAATAGAGGCTTAATTAAGTCAAATTAATTAAGGGACCCAAACATAGTGTGAAAATGTAAAGATTTACATTGTTCTACACTACAAGACCTAAATCTAGGACACTCAATTTCTAAGGCATTTTAATTAATGTTTTCAATTGTTTAATAAAAGTTTCCCTTTCAAAAAATAAGATTAATTAGGATTTTAAATCCAGGACACTTAATTGAAGAATGTAGCTACAAATAGAAGAATGTCACAACAAATTCACTTTCTTTGTATCCTTGCACCAATAGAGTGACAAGGGTCATCCAAAGTAGGCTCACAAACATATAAAGACATGCCAAGCAACATTGTACGGGGGATCACATTATGCACATGCAATCACAAAGAACATGAAAGGAAGACAAATAAAATACTAGTATGGCACATGTGAGTCAACCTATAGCAGGTCATACACATCCCAATATTTTTCATCATATACAGAATGCGGACAACTAGCCAAAGGGACAACAACAAGTGACATACTAGAGCAAGGCTATCTAACTCCTTTCCCCCACTAAGTGTAGGACAAGGATGATCTAAGGTGGGTGATGAGAATGGGCTCCTTGTAATATAAAAATATTTTGCAATAAATGTAAAACATGTAGTAGTGAGTATGCGATGATTCTACAACTATCACATGGCAAGGAGAAAAGTAATTAATTTCTAAGGGATTATACGATCATATTCTTGTGAAAATAGTTTAAATTTGCTAATGATTCTCTTTAAGGCACGCCACTCATCAATACTATGTCCAAGAGTTCTATGATATTGACAATGAGACATGTTTGTACTTTTTCCTTAGTGATTTTCCTTGATAGGTGGCAATGTTATAAGTCCTTGATTAGGGAGACTGTGTAAAGATTTTTCATTTCAGACATAGGACAAGGAAATTGAAACTTCTTGAGTCTATAAGGCCTTTGTCTTTTGCTTGATTGGGAAACTTGTTGAGGTGGAAGTGGAGGTGGAGGAGCTAAGGTGACCCTATCATCCTTGTGAGGTATTAATTGGTTTCTTGAAATGATCTTGTGAAAGAGAACACCTTTTCTCATAGGAGATGTGCAAGGGGGGGGAAGATCTTGATATCCCAACCCCTTGGTATCCTCAAATGGTATTTTATCTAGCAGTTTGTGGATTTCATGCTCATTTGTTATGTCACATCCTTGTTTGTTTAAGATCTTATAGCCTTGACCATAACTTCCTTCTAAGCTAATGGGTGTATTGGTAACTAGATGGTCATAATATAGAAGAGTGTCATTATTGTCCTTGTTAACAAGTTCATTAATGATTGATGGTTGAGGATTTCTTTGTGCTTCAATTTCAGGATGTAAGAGGTTCAGCATATCAAGTGATGGGATTATAGGTGGTGTTTACGTGGATGGATAAAAGGATGCATTATTCTCAAGGTTGTGTAAGGAGTATTGTATGAATTGTTGCATGCTATCCTCATCTTGACCTAAGATATCCACCTCACAGGGACATTCATTACGAGGTGAAGACTCATTAATAGGCTTAATTGCATTAGGGTCATCACCAAACACACAACTTGAAACATCTACCAAAGATCTCAAGGACCTCCATATATTACCCATACACATGTCCGTGATGAAATTTAATGTAAAGTTTCAGATGTAATATATCAAGTTTTTTCTGATTTTTGAACGCAAGATACTGAAAATGATATGTTGTTATTGCTAATTTTGATTTCAAATAATGCATTTGATTTGACCAACTGAACTTGATGCGAGAAATTACAGATTTTTTTTTTTCTTGAAAATGAAATAGAGATTTAATAACAGAATAAAATGAAGCAAACATAGACAAAATAATGCCAAGAAATTTGAAACAACACCTATATGTGGATTGATTCACCCTAGGGAAAATGGGTCCCAAGTCATGGTTCTAAAAAATCAAATTTTGGATTTATGAGTTAATGTTTGAATTCTTAGTTTTAGGTTGCAAATTATGGTTTCAGTGATTGTATTTTATAGATTTAGGTGTCCTAATGCAAATGAAATTAGTGAAAAATGATGAACAAAGTGAAAAATTTTAAAATACAACTGTGATCAAATTTATGAATGTAAATGACTTAACATACACTGATATGCAAGTACTATGCAAAATCAATGTAATATGCATGCAATTTTTTTGGATTTTTCAAATTGTAAATAATGAAAAATGCAAATTTAAATCCCTAAATGAGATGTAAACTAATGCAATTTTAACAACCCCAAATGAAATGAAAACTAATTCAATGCAATGTAAACTAATGCCAATCCTAGATCTAGGGTTTGAATGACCTCCAAATCAAAAAGTTTGTAGTGCAAGAATAGCGGGTTCACCAAAATGAAATGAAGAAAAAAAGGGAGGGTTTTAAAATGGGGTGATTTAATATGTGATGCACCTACCTTTCTACCTTCATTGGGAAAAATAGATTCTCAAAGGTAAGATTGACTTTCAACTCTTAGGTGAGTCAACCTTAATGGAGATCTTGTTGTTTTCCTTATGACAAGATGAGGTAAAATCTGCCTGAAATGCACTTTGGGGAGAAAAATTAAAAATAGTAAATGAACTCAATTATGCAATGTAAAACTTGGATCGTCAATTTAAAGCATAAAATAATTAGAAACTACATACTTCTGACAAATATGAGAAGGGTAAGTTGATGTGTACCAGTCACCAAAAGTTTTTGTTGAATGTCCTCTTGAGCCAAATTCACCCTAGGGAAAATGGGTCTTGCTATAGGGATCCTAAATCCAATTTGACAGTCAGTTGCTCCTAGATTTGTACTCCCGACTCTAAATATCACTATCATAAAGTTAGGATTAAATTATACAAGTAATATTTTGTGGCTTGACAACTTTGACAACTTTGCAAAATTGCACTTTTGATCAATCTTCAATCCTTCTTCACTTGTAAATCTGCAAATACAAAGAGAGGGAAAATTTGTTTATTTTTGGTGAATAGGGGTTTGCCTTGGTCAAACCCCATTTTGGTAATTAAACCTTGAAATGAAATGAAACATGAATGGAAGGAATGATGAATGAACAATGGTATGTTGCAACTCACCAAACCCTTGAATGGAGATCCTTAGAGAACTGAAGTCTAACACATCTCTCTAAGGTCTTGATCTTGCATGAAATGGCTTTATGGGATGTTGTTCTCGATGATTGAATTTTGACTTGAATGCTTGAAACCTACATCACAATGTTAGCTCCAAAAATATGCATAGATGCAAATAACTTTGACGTGATGCTTAAGATCTTGAATGTTGTTGTAGAAGACATATTAACTGCTCTTGAAAACTTCTGACAATGATATTTTCCCTTGTGAAAGTTTCCTTCTTGCTAGATGTTTTGAATTGATAAAGTAACTATGTATTATACATAATTTTCTAATTTCCCAAAAACTAAACATCAAAGGCCGAAAATTTTAATTTGAATTTGAATCATAAAAATGCTGCCAAAAACATATTAAAAACTAAGATCCTCAACTTAAGGGGGACCTAAATCTAGGACACTCAATTTCCAAGGAAATTTGATTAATGTTTGCAATTGTTTAGTACAAGTTTCCCTTTTCAAAAACAAGATTAATTAGGCTTTTAAATACATAATTGGGCCAATTAGAGGCTTAATTAAGTCCATTAAATTAAGGGACCCACATATAGAGTGAAAATGTAAAGGTGTGCATTTTTCTACATTACATTTAGCCCCCACTCTAGTGAGAGGATGAGCCCTACACTCAAACTCACACTAAAGTAGACAAATAAGCATCAAGAGGGGTCTAAGTGTACAAATGTTAGTGATATAGGATGACAAAGATCAATGAGGTTGCACAAGCCCCCAAGATCAAGATCCCATGGCAAACCAACGTAATTACAAAGGAGCACACATATATGTATGATATACATTAGCAAGACAAGATACACATGCATACAATGCCAAAATTGATGCAAAAAGAAAGGGTGGATCAAGCCTTAACTATTTGTACAATGGGTATGGATCAAGCCTTAGTTGTTTTTCCAAAAAATTGTTCACAAGTGGAAACCCATTGTCCATCATGTAAACACAATATACTCACACGGGCTAGTGAAATTCGTAGTCCACCAGGTGAGCCCCAAAAAGGTGGTTGATGGGAAAGTCACGCTAGGTCTATAGGCTCCCATACATCAACCATATTGAAAGTTATACCTCCTAATAACATTGAAAAGGCACCACAAAAAAAGGTTTCGCAAGGCTAGCAAGTTGTATTATGCTAGACACTCACGAAAAATAAAATATGCTCCATTGGCAAGCAAGTTGTGTTATGCTTGGTGGCCATGGCAAAGTTTTTAGATGCAATCTAGGATAGGATAGTCAAAGGGGTTTTGCTTATTTCATGAAATGTCTCACCTTAGGGAACATCGTGCCTAACGTCACCAAGGGGGGACTCAAGGATGAAAGATTCACAACTTAGGGAATACAAGTTGTAGCATTACCTCCAAGAGGAATGCCATATACCAAGAAAAGTCACGCTCTTGAAGGACATCAAACTCAATGTCACCACCAAGAAGACACATCACATGAAGTAAGAGGACCACACTCTGAAGCAAACAATGTGTGGGGACACGTATTACCCCACTTAAAATAAATTGCTAAACACCATGTTGTGAGCAATTACTTTAAAGTAGAACACAATAAATTCCAACACATGAGAGCTTTATTCGGAAAGTCCTATTTAAAACATATGTTTTTGAGTAGAGCTGCGGCATGGAAAGGAGGTTGCCCCCCATATGCAATCCTAAGATAACACATAAGGGATCTATGGATTTGGGGTCAATGTTATGCCTTTGCTATAGTGATATAATTGAGCTTAGATTCATCATCATTCCCCAAATGACTCATGGAAGAACAAGCACAAAGGAAGAATGACTTGAAGAGAGTGAAAACAAATAAAATCTTTTGGATCAACATGGAAGAAATTTAAATTTCTCAATGCCTTACATCATCCCCAAAAGGAAAACATGAGACAAGAGAAAAGATAATGGTATACGATATATAGAAGAATGTAGATACAAATAAAATAATGTTGTGATAGATTCGCTTTCTTTGTATCCTTGCACCAACAAAGTGACAAGGGTCATCCAAAGTAGGCTCACAAACATATAAAGACACACCAAGCAACACTACACAAGGGATCAAATTACACACATGCAATCATAAAGAACATGAAAGGAAGACAAAAAAATACTAGTATGGCACATGTGATCCAACCTATTACGGGTCATTTGCACCCCAATCTTGTTCATCATATGCAGAAGGTAGACAACTAGCCAAAGGGACAACGACAAGTGTCATACTAGGGCAAGGTTATCTAACTCCTTTCCCCACTAAGTGTAGGACAAGGATGAGCCGAGGTGGGTGATGAGAATGGGCTCCAAGCGCAATATAGAAATGATTTACAATAAATGTAAAATATGTAATAGTGAGTATGCTATCATTCTACAACTATCACATGGCAAGGAGTAAACCAAATAATTTCTAAGGGATTATACAATCATATTCCTATGAAAATGGTTCAAATTTTCTAATGATTCTCTTTAAGGAATGACACTCATCAGTACTATGTCTAAGAGTTCTATGATTTTGACAATGACACATGTTTGTACTTTTTCCTTTTTGATTTTCCTTAATAGGTGGCAATGTTAAAAGTCCTTGATTAAGGAGTGTGTTTAAATATTTTTCATTTATAGACATAGGACAAGGAAATTGAAACTTCTTGAGTTTATAAGGCCTTTTTCTTTTGCTTGATTGGGCAACTTATTGAGGTGGAGGAGCTAAGGTGACCCTATCATCCTTATGAGGTATTAGTTGGTTTCTTGAAATGATCTTGCAAAAGAGAACACCTTTGCCCTTAGGAGGTGGCAAAGGGGTGGGGGGAGATCTTGATAGCCTAACCCCTTAGTATCCTCGAATGGTATTTTCTCTAACAGTTTGTGTATTTCATGCTCATTTGTTATGTCACATCCTTGTGTGTTTAAGATCTTAATTCCTTGACCATAACTTTCTTCTAAGTTAATGGGTGTATTGGTAACTCGATGATCATAAGATAGAATAGTATCATTATTGTCCTTGTTAAAAAATTCATTAATGATTGATGGTTGAGGCTTGCTTTGTGCTTCAATTTCAATATGTAAAAGGTTGAGCATATCAAGTGATAGGAATATAGGTGATGTTTGTAGGGATGGATAAAAGGATACATTGTTATCAAGGTTGTGAAAGGAGTCTTGTATGAATTGTTGCATGCTATCTTCATGTTGACCTAAGATATCCACCTCACGGGGACATTCATTAGGAGGTGAAGACTCATTAATTGGCTCAATTGCATTAGGGTCATCACCAAACACACAACTTGAAACATCTACCAAAGATCCCAAGGACCTCCATATATTACCCATACACATGTCCATGATGAAATTTAATGTAATTTTTAAATCTAATATATAAAGTTTTTTTCTGATTTTTGAATGCAAGATACTAAAGATGATACGTTGTTAATGCCAATTTTGATTCCAAACAATGTAGTTGATTTGATCAATTGAACTTAATGCAAGAAAGTACAATTTTTTTTTTTAATTTTTGAAATTGAAACAGAGATTTAACAATAGAACATAATGAAGCAAATATAGACAAAATAATACCCAAAAATTTGAAACAACCCCTGTATAGGAACTGATTTTCCCTAGGGCGAATGGGTCTTAGGTCGTGATTCTAAAAAATGAAACTTTGAATTTTTGAGTTAATGTTTGAATTCCCAATTTTAGGTTGTAATTATGGATTCAATGATTGAATTTTTCAAATTTAGGTGTCCTAATGCAAATGAAATTAGTGACAAATAATGAACAAAGTGAAACTTTTTAAAATGCAAATTTGATCAAATTTAAATGTAAGTGACTGAAAATACACTGATATGCAAGTACTATGCAAAATCAATGAAACATGCATGCAATTTTTTTGGATTTTTAAAATTTTAAACAATACAAAATGCAAATTTAAAACCCTAAATGAGATCTAAACTAATGCAATTTTAAACAACCCCAAATGAAATGCAAACTAATGCAATGCAATGCTAACTAATGCCAATCCTAGATCTAGGGTTTGAATGACCTCTAAATCAAAAATTTTGTAGTGCAAGAATGTCGGGTTCACCAAAATGAAATAAAATAGAGATGGATTTAAAATGGGGCGATTGAATATGTGATGCACCTACCTTTCTACCTTCATTAGGAAAAATAGATTCTCAAAAGTAAGATTGAATTTCAACCCTTAGGTGAGTCAACCTTAGTGGAGATCTTGTTGTTTTCCTTATGACAAGGCAGGGTTAAATTTGCCTAAAATGTACTTTGTCAGGGAGAAAAACTAAAAATAGTAAATGAACTCAATTATGCAATGTGAAACTTGGATCATTAATTTAAAGCATAAAATAATCAGAAACAATAGACTTTTGGCATATATGAGAAGGGTAATTTGATGTGTACCAGTCACCAAAAGTTGTTGTTAAGTGTCCTCCTAAGACAGATTCGCCCTAGGGCGAATGGGTCTTGCTATAGGGATCCAATATCTGATTTCATTGTCCTCTGCTCCTGGATCTACACTCTCGATTCCTCCGGATCTTATAGTTGGAAAGTCGGAAATAAATTTTGCAAGTGAGTTTATGTGGCTTGATAACTTTGATGACAACTTTACAAAATTGTTCTTTTGATCAATCTTTAATTCTTCTTCACCTATAAATTTGCAAATACAAAGAGAGGGTTTTTTTTTTTTTTGGTGAATGGGGGTTTGCCTTGGTCAAACCCCATTTTGGTAATTAAACCTTTAAATGAAATTAAACATGAATGGAAGGAATGATGAATGAACAATGCTATGTTGCAACTCACCAAACCCTTGAATGGAGATCCTTAGAGCACTGAAGTCTAACACATCTCTCCAATGTCTTGATCTTGCATGAAATGGCTTTGTGGGATGTTGATCTTGATGATTAAATTTTGACTTGAATTCTTGAAACCTACATCACAATGTTAGCTCGAAAAACATGCATAGATGCAAATAAATTTGACATGATGCTTGAGATCTTGAATGTTTTTGTAGAAGACTTATAAATCTTCTCTTGAACACTTTTGAAAATAATATTTGCTCTTGTGAATTTTGTCTTTTTCTAGATGTTTTGAATTGATAAAGTAACTATGTATTTATAGGTGATTTTCTAATTTCCCGAAAATTAAACATGTCAAAGGCCAACAATTTCAATTTCAATTTGAATCATAAAAATGCCGCCAAAAACATATTAAAATTTGAGATCCTCAACTTAAGGGGGACCCATTTTCCCTTGGGAAAATGGGCACTAGGACCTAAATCTAAGACACTCAATTTCCAAGGCAATTTAATTAATGTTTGCAATTGTTTAATACAAGTTTCCCTTTCAAAAATTGAGATTAATTAGGCTTTTAAATGCATAATTGGGCCAATTAGAGGCTTAATTAAGTCCATTTAAATCAAGAAACTCAAACATAGAGTGAAAATGTAAAGGTGCACATTTTTTCTACACTACAAACTCTCAAGTTTTAGTGCCCCACAAACTCTCAGGTAGCCCGTTTCCTAAAGAAGCAAAAAGTAACAATGTTGATCGACTCAAGCAATACTCATAATTTCATAAACAAAAAGTTGGCTACTCATCTAAATTATTTTATATATCTAGTAAAATATATGAAAATGTGTTCCTATGTCCTAAATGCAAAGAACCTACGATGTAATGGGAATCCATCTTTTTCTTAGTTTCATTAAAGAGGCAGATCAACAAGGTGAATATGTTGACTATCAGCCATGAAGGTGATCCAATTAGACCTGGATCTCCTTCTTTTGAGCCTTATAAATAGATTAGAAATTATTTGGAATGATTAACCCAATTGAACCATATGATGTAATATGATAAATGCAATATTCCAGAAGCACACAAACTAAAATAGTAAACTACGAGAAGATCTAAGGAGTACTAGAGATTGTGAATATATTATAAAAAGTTGGATTTGGCATGCAAAGGAGGACACAGATGCCTAGGGGCATATGGGTCCCTGATAGGGGGCCCTAAAACTGGTTGTAGTCCTTTAAGCTGGATTTGACCTTTTGTTTCCCAGCAGCAGTGTTGTTGGAATGTCATCAAGTAATTCTATAGTTGAGTTTATGTGGCTTGACAACTTTTAGGGCTTTGAATAAAACAATTGATAATTTTCCTTCAATCCTCTTCAAACTTGTAACTTGCACATTCAAAGAGAGAAAATATTGGGCCATTTAGGGGCTTGCCTTAGTCAAACCTCATGTAAGTGTTTTCACTTCCATAATGGCAATGTCAACGATAATGGATAAATAATAGGAAGGAATGATGAATCAACAAAGTGTTGCAACTAACCACCCTTCAATGGATTCCTTATAGGATTGAAGTCATGCACATCACTTCAAGGTCTTGGATCTTGCTTGCTTGAATTGCTTGGATACCTACAACAAGGGTCATCCTTCACAAACAAAGACAACATAAACATGCATAAACTTTGACATGATGTTGGATCTTGAATTTCTGCAATGAATCATTGAAATGTTGTTCTTGAATTTTCTCTTGACAATAGTATTTACTCAATAGTGTACTTAGTGATAGATAGATTTCAAATGATAAAAGACTAGGTATTTGTATGCAATTGTGCTAATTTCTTGAAAATTAGATTCCAAAAGTCGACACTTGAAATTTGAATGCTAAATGTTAAAATGTTGCCAACAACATACTAAAAATTGGTCCTTAGCAAGATAATGGGACCCATATTCCCATGGGAATACAAGTCTTGGCCCTAACTACCAAGACATTTAGTGTCAAGATCAAAACATTAATTGTTTGCATTTATTCAATACTTGCAATCCTTTGGAAACGGTTAAAATAGACTTTGGAATGCATAATTTAGGAAATTAGGAGCTTAATTAGGTCTAATAAATTAAGGAGGAGCAAAAAATAATGTGAAATTGTTAATGGTGATAGTTTTCGACACTACATTTAGCCCCCACTTTAGTTGGAGTATGAACTTGCACTCAAACTCACACTAAAGTAGAAAAAAATATGTCAAGAGGGGTTTGAATGTACTAATGTTGAAGAGATAAGATGGCAAAGAATTGAGGGAGATGTCCAAGTCCCTAGGATCTAAGATCCCATGGAAAACCAACATAGTCAGAAAGTAACACGTATGATATGCAACGAGACTACATACACAAACATACAATAACAAAACAAAATACAAAAAGAGGGTATGGACTAACAAGTTGTATTATACTATGATCCATACAAAAGTTGTTCATGGCACACAATAGCAAAATCTAATATTTTCTAGGTGAATTACAAATAGGAAGGCACACAGGCTAGTGAGGACTACTTTTCACTAGGTAAGCCCCCAAGACAAGATGAGAAACACACTAGGTCTACTAGGTGTACCCATAACAAGGTGACAAAAAAGAGAAACACACAAGGACCAGTGAGGCCGCTTTTCACTAGGTGTGTACCCATAAAAACCATACCAAGAGTTATACTCCTTGATAATTCTAATAATGTTCCATAAAATGATCAAAATTCTACGCTAATGCTACACCAAGTTCAACTCATGTGAACAAAGTGAAGCAAAAAAAAAATCAATGTCAATGTCAATATCAGTGTCAACGCACCACCAAGTCCAGCCCTTGTGAACAAAGTGAAGCAAAATAATATAATTTGTGCCTCATCATCCATTCGGGTCTATGAAGATGATTCCATTTCATCTTCAACCCAAGCTCAGAAAGGCAAAATTTTGCAGAAAATTGCTAGAGGAGGGGGAGAAGGGAATAAAAGGGAGTTCTAGCGAACCCCCCTTTAAATACAATTAAAAAACAAAAACCCATTAAAGGGAGGTTGGCTAGAACCCCCCTTCTAGCTAACCCTTTGAGGGATTCTAGCAATCTTCCCCCCCTTCTAGCTAACCCTTTGAGGGATTCTAGCAAACTTCCCCCCCTTCTAGCGAACCACCTAAAGTGTTTTCCCACTGAAAATGCATTTTCCCTTCCTCAAAATAATTGTTAACCACTTTCGTGGGATCAACCATTGCTAAATACCATGTTATGAGTAATTACTTTAAAGTGGAAAATGATAAATGCCATACAAAAAAGTATCACAAGAGCCTATTTGGAAAACCCTATGCCAATGATATGTTTCCAAATAAAGCTACATCATGATAAGGGGTTGCCCCCAAACACAATGCAACAAACAACATAGAAAATATGAACACATAAGGGATCCATGGATCTAGGGTCAGTATATGTCTTTGCTATAGTGATATAATAGAGCTTGGAACTAACATCATTCCCCAAATACTTGTGGTAAAACAAACATAATGGAGGAATGCCATATAGAGAAAGAAGACAAACAAACTTTTGGGTCAACATGGAAGAGACCTAAATTTCTCAATGCCTTGCATCGTCCTTAAAAGAAAAATGCAAGACAAAAAGAAAAGACAAATAAGAATGAAGATACAAATAGAATAATGTTAGGAAAAAATAATTTCTTTGTACCCGTGCATCAATAGAGCAACAAGGGTCATCCAAAGAAAACTCACAAACATAAAGACATGCCAAGCAACACAACATGGGAGATCGCATCACGTGCAAGAAAACACAAAGAACACATGAAACAAACATAAAGGAGTACCACACATGCAAATTGGCCTAAAGTAAGTCATCCACATCCCAATCTTTCTCATCATAAATGGAAGGCAAACAACTAGCTAAAGGGACTACAACAAGTGTTGTACAAGGAGCATATTTAGGTATAACATGTGGTGGGTCACTCTCATCAAGAGGATCATCATGGTTGCCCATATCTAAATTAATTTAATTTGAAAATAAAACATTAAGCTCATTATGCACCTCTTCATCAATTTAGCAATGTCATCTTCATCATCCAAATTGATCACAATGGGAGGTTGTATGACAATTGCATTTGAATTTTCTTGTTTCATTTCTTGTTTTAGTTCCATATCTTGTTTTGGTGAAATTTGTATTCCTTCTTGAGTTGTTTCCATATGCGTTGGATTATCATGCACTATTTTGTTCTTTTCTTCTAATTGACAAGCAATAGCACAACGCATACACCTCTGCTCTTTAGCATTTCATTTCTTCTTGCATGGTTTTCAAGTTGTGATGGGGTAGGAGTGGGTTTATCAACCATTAGTTTCTTTTCTTCCCTTAAGGGATGAGTTGAAGGAACCACCGGGGGTTGGAAAACCACTATCTCCTTAGGTCTATACACTTTTTTTAGCTTTTATGGCACAAAAGGAATAATTTTATTATCTCTTGGTCTCTTATAGGAGATGGGTGGAGAGATTGTAGTGTATTTACCTTGATTACTTGGAAGGGTCTTAGCTCGAGGCATGGGTTCATCCATAACGGGTGGGGAAGGAGGAACAACCATGGACCTATCATTCTTATGAATATTGCTAAGAGATAACTCTACTATGTGTTTTGCCTTGAACTTTTGGTATGACTTGAAAAATAAATATTGGCAAGGCTTTATAGGTTCCATAGGTTGAGGCCAAAATAAATCCAATGAGAATTTCCCACAGGAGGATAGAGGATTAAATCCACTATGATGCACTATAAATATCTCATTTTCAAAGGGAAACTTTATGCACTTGTGAATAACCGATGGGACAACATTCATGGAGTGTAGCCATGGGTAGCCTAGCTTCACACGAAATTGGTTTGATGACAGGATGATGGAGAATGAGACATATAATTTCTTTGGTCCAGATTTAAGCGGAAGAGTGATGGAACCTATCATAGGGCAAGAAAAACCATCATAATTTTTTCTCCATGCTTTCAATTGTTCATAAGAATCCTAATAAAAAACTCGCACAAACAAATCATCCTCAGTGATCACAGTCTCTACACATGCAGGATCAATGAATATTCCTTGTGTAAGTTTGTCATTGATATGACCAACAATGTAGAGAGTACCATTAGACACATGTCTAAGTGCAACATTATTAGTGAAAGAAATGTTAGGTAATATGGTGGTTTGGCCCTTATGAGGCTACACATCTATGAATCCAACCATTTTTTGTAGACCATCCTCATTATTATTGTAATCATCGTTCTTGTCGATAGTTGGATCAATATTCATCTCATCATTCTTAACATCAGAAGCTTGCACAAAGTTGGTTGAATGATTAGACATTAGATTGGTAAAGATTTGCAAATTTTGGTTAGGTGGGGTGATGAAATTATTCCCTTTATCATTAACACCACCCAATTGAATGTGATTAGAATCAATAAGGTCTTGAACTTGATGTTTAAGATGCATACATAATTTCATATGATGTCCATTTGTGTGGTGATATTGATAAAAGGAACTTGGATTAAACTTTGGAGGTACAAGCTTGGTTGTATCCATAGGCCTAACAAGGGGTAATCGGATTAGGTTCTTACTCAAAAGTACCAACATGATCAAATGGATGGAATCAAGTAGTGGGGTGAACTGTCTATCTTTCACTCTAAATTGGTATGGGGTTGAACTTATGGCAGCAACTTGAGGTTCAACATGATTATTTATTTGAGATGGGTTTATCTTTATAAATTTCTTATTTTGCTTCTTGAATGGTTCATAGTTGTTGTGGAGTACAAATTCAAAATTTCTAGCATGAGTCAATGAAGATGCTTCTTCATACTGACTAATCAAATTTTGATAGTCACGAAGAGTTGTACACAAATGTACGAAGGATGGAAATTTCATTAATAAGATTTTGTCCCTTATGTCAAATTGCAAGTTATCAATAAATAATCATTGGATATTTGCATTAGGAAGAGTAAGATTGATCTATGATAACAACAACTAATAACGGCTTATGAACTCTATAACCTTTTCACGTTGCCTTTACTTGCACCACATTAAATCTAGTAAGGCAAATTTAGGACCAAGGTTGACTTGGAAATGGTTAAGAAGAGAATCAACAAGCTCGTTGAATGAGTGGATTAAGTTATTTGGTAATGAACAAAACCATTCCAAGGCCATGTCTTTCAATGACCTGGGGAAAATTTTAGCTAGGATCTTATCCTCAAAAAAGAAGTCACTACACATGGTGGTATATGATGATATGTGATTGCTAGGGTCCCATTTACCATTATACTTTTCAAATCTAGGTATCTCTTTGTTTTATGGCATTTGTGCTTTCGATATTTAAAGTGACAATGGGCTCCTTTTAATGTATTGTGATGGTTTTCCATTTTGGCTCTGGTTCAAAGTTTAGATTTATTTTTGAAGCGATGTCACATTTTACAAAAGTTGGTTTATGATAGAATCATTGCTTGACATGTTTTGGGAATGAGATGAATATGGTGGAAGTGTATATGTGTTAGGTGGGATACTATGTTGCAAATTTATGAAGGGATAAAATTTGAGGTGTGACATGTGAGGATAAAAACCATAAGGGTTTCTAGTGGAGAGACCTATTATTGGATTTATACCAATTCTTTGTTGTGTCATTGAAGCAACAATTGAATTGGTGTATGTAGGAATAGAGGCTATATTTATAGGGAGGGATACTTGACTTCATCCTTGACTTTGAGTGTATCCCAAAGCTTGAGCGCAACTAGCCATGTTAGGTACATTATTATCGACTATATGGGCTAGGTTGTGCAAAACCTCTAATCCAAGCATCACTAATCAATTTCCTCATGTTGTCTATCATAGGGATGGCAAGACCAGCCAAAGATTTAGTACTCACATAGTCTTGAAGTCCCTCTAAGTCTTTGTCCATTTTTTGCAATTTGTCTTTAGGAACATGGGTAACTAGAGTCTCAACATCTATAAAGGTGGGTGTTTGTAAGGTTTTCATTGGCATGGTAACATTAGGAATAGAGTCCAAAATGGGTTGAGTATTAACAAAACTTGTCATGAAAGAGTTAGAAGACTCATGATCCACATCAGATGTAAAGCCAACACGGGATTCCATAAGTCTAGAACTACATCTCACTGAAGTACTGACAATAGGACACCAAGTCGTGAAACTCTTACAAGTTCCAAAACACTTAAGTGCACTTAATATGAACACTAAAATGACAAACATACACAACAAAATTCCCAAAAATAGAAATAAGACAACAGAAGCAAGCATTAAACGTAGCAACAAAGGTCTTGGAAAAAGTTTTTTTCTGTCAAGGAATAACAAGACAGGGGCATCTAAGGGCATTTGAGTCCTGGCCAGGGGTTTTGGAAATTCGAAATCTGACTGTGTATTACATTGCTTAAGGATTTTGATTCTACCTGTAAATAGTTGTAACAATAAATAATTTCCTGGAATTTGCTTAATTTATGCCAATTTGATGCAAAATACAAGTATGCAAGAATGTCAAAGATCTTTGAACAAGTTATAAATGCAAATTTGAGATTTGAAATGCAATAATTTACTTATTCTAAAATGCAAAGGTCTCAAAATGATGATTTTGATGCAATTTTGAAACAAAGACAATGCACTTTCTTTCACCTCTATGAACTATATGCAATATGCCTAAAAAACATGCAATTACTGATTCCAAGATAGAGATCTGCAAGTACCTACAGATTGAGCAGACAAAGATAGAAATTTGTGAAAAAGTTTGTTGATGTGCTTGTATGAGGATAGGGTCACCCAGGGGCATTTGAGTCCTTGACAAGGGGTTTAAAAAGTAAAAGGATAAATTTTTAAGTTGTTATTTAGGGTTTTTGTTTCTATTTGTAAACATGTCTGACAGTGACTATTTTTCCAGAATTTGTTAGTGTGTTTCAAATGCAAATGTATGATAATGTATGAACAAAAATGAATGCAATTTTGAATGAAGATCTGGTCTAAAGTGATTGAAATAAATCCCAATACAAGCTATGATGCAACCCATGATGCAATATTTTTCAATTTTTATGACTTTTTATGATGCAAATATGAAACCCTAAATAAAGGATACAAAACAATGCAATGCAAAACCTAGATCTAGGATGATTGAATGCCATTTTTAGAAGGTTTGCATGTTGTTAATAGGCCAGGTTCACCAAAATGAAACAAAGGAAAATGTGTTCCTATGTCTTGAATGCAAAGAACCTAGGATGTAATGGGAATCCCTCTTTTTCCAAGTTTCATTAAAGAGGGAGATGAACAAGGTGAATAGACTGACTATCAACCATGAAAGTGAGCTAGTCAAATCCGTATCTACTTCTTTTGGGCCTTAGAAATGGATTAGAGATTGTATGGAATTATTAACCTAATTGAACTATATGACCTAATATGATAAATGTAATCTTCCAGAAGCACATAGACTGAAGCAGTAAACTACAGGAAGATCTAAGGAGTACTAAAGATTATGCACCTGTCATAAAAAGTTGGATCTGGCATGCAGAGGAGGACATAGATGCCTAGGAGCATATGGGTTCCTTATAGGGGGTCTTGAAGCTGGTTTTGCAATCCTCTGATGCTATATCTGACCTTTTATTTCCTGGTTACAGTGTTGTTGGAATGTCGCAGGTAATTCTATAGTTGAGTTTTCATGGCTTGATGACTTTTAGGGCTTTGAATGCAACAATTGATAATTTTCCTTCAATCCTTCTTCAATCCTCTTCAAACCTATAACCTACACATTCAAAGAGAGATAAAATGTTGGACCATTTAGGGGCTTGCCTTAGTCAAAACCTGTGTAAGTGTTTCCACTTCCATAATGGCAATGCCAATGATAAAATGGATAAATAATAGGAAGGAACGATGAACCAACAAAGTGTTGCAACTCACCACCCTTCATGTCTTCTTTGAAGGAATGGATTCATGCACATCACTTCAAGGTCTTAGATCTTACTTAATTGATTGCTTGAATTGCTTGGAGACCTACAACAAGGGTTAGCCTTCACAAACAATGACAACATAAACATGCATAAACTTTGACATGATATTAGATGTTGAATTTCTACAATGAAGCACTAAAATGTTGCTCTTGGAAATAATATTTTATCAATAGTGTACCTAGTGCTAGATAGATTTTAAATGATAAAAGACTAGGTATTTATATACAATTGTGCTAATTTCCCAAAAAATAGATTCCAAAAGCCAACACTTGAAAATGAAATTTGAAAGTTAAAATGTCACCAACAACACATTAAAAATTGGTCCTCGATAATATAGGGGGACCAATACACCCATGGGCATATGGGTCTTGGCCCTATCTTCTAGGACATTTAGTGTCGAGATCAAAACATTAATTATTTGCATTTATTCAATGTTTGCAATCCTTCAAAAACGGTAAAAATAGGCTTTGGAATGGATAATTTAGGAAATTAGGGGCTTAATTAAGTCCAATAAATTAAGGGGAGCAAAACATAATGTGAAATTGTTAAGGATGACAATTTCTAACACTACATCTAGCTCTAGAGTTTTAGGTTTTGATTACAAATGGTGGTACTATTAGTTGTTTTGGAAAATGCCACAACATTAAATTATCCATGGGAGATTATCACCTAACATATATTATTTTGGGAGTACAATGGCTTACTAAATTGGAAACAATTGAGATGAGCTTCCAAGAATTATGAGATTTCAATCAGAAGGAAAGATAATAGAGCTAAGAGGGTAAAATGCAAAGTCCCCATAAATGGTAAGCACTCATTAAATTCAAAAGTTGCTTTACAAAGGAGATAATGATTGTCACTCAGTGGTTTTCAAAGATATGTCTAAAATTAATGTTCCCACCCAACTAAATTTACAATTAATTATTGATTGTCACTTAGTGATTTTCAAAGATATCTCTAAGGGACTTCCTACTCAAAGGGGTCATGATCATTCCATTAAAATAGTTCCAAGGAGCCAAGAACCCAGCATCAGGCCTTGCAGGTACCCATATATACAAAAAAGTGAGATTGAAAAGAGTGTTGAGGAGATGCTAGAGGTAGTAATTATTAGGCATAGCCAAAGTGCTCACTCCTTGCCAATGGTGATGGTGCATAAGAAGGATGAAATTTGGTGCATGTGCCTAGACTATAGAGTGCTTAACATGTACACCGTCAAAGATAAGTTCCCTATTCCTATCATTGATGATTTTCTAGATGAATTGAATGGAACTATGTATTTTACAAGGTTAGATCTTAGATCAAGTTATCACCAAATTCAAATTAAGGAAGAAGATGTTTCTAAGATATAATTTAGGAGTCATGAGGGTCATTATGAGTTTTTGGTGATGTCATTTGGTCTTACTAATGCACCATCTACATTTCAAAGTTTCTTGAACTTCATCTTTAAGAAATTGTTGAGGAAGTTTATATTACTAGTGTTCTTTGATGATATATTTATTTATAACAAGACATAGGAAGAACACTTGCAGCATGCAAATCAAGCATTACAAGCTCTTGCAGATTATCACCTTTATGCTAAGCCATCCAAGTGTGTTTTTGGTCTCAATGAGGTGGAGTACTTGGGACACATAGTTTCACATGAAGGAGTAAAGGTATATTCTAACAAAATCAAGGCTATTATGGGATGGCCTATTCCCAAAGCCATCGAGAAAATAAGGGGTTTCTTGGGATTGACTAGATACCATAGAAGAATTGTGAAGAATTATATTTGTATAGCAACACCCCACATAGCTTTATTAAAGAAGGATTATTTTTATTGGAATGAATATGCTAATGCAACATTTGAGAGATTGAAGGATGTTATGTGTACAACTCTAGTGCTCACCACTCTAGACTTCACCAAGGATTTTATTGTAAAATGTGATGCTTAATGGTATAGGGGTAGTTCTCATGTGGGAGGGTTGGCCCATTGCTTTTGAGAGTCAACAATTAAAGGGTAAGAATAAACTAAAGCCTATTTATGAGAAAGAAATGGTAGCTACTCTTCATACAGTAAAACAATGGAGGCCTTGTCTAATGGGTGTACACTTCAAGGTTAAGACAAATCAAAACAGCCTGAAATATTTTTTGGAACAAAAAAATCTTTTGAAGAGAAATAAAAATGGGCCACTAAGATGTTGGGATATGAATTTGAAATTTTATATGAGAAAGGGAAGGAAAATGTTATGTTAGATGTAATTTCTAGGAAGGATCAGAAGGATGAAGCTTTATTATGTGTCATTCCAATAGTACAAGATGATTGGGTAGTAGAAGCCAAAGTAAAGTGGCAAAATGATGTTGCTACAAGTAATCTCCCTCAACAGTTATAGAGTGATCCTAGTAGTTTAGATAAGTTTTGTTGGAAAGGAGATTCTCTAAAATACAAAGAATATTGTATCAATGTAAGAATTCCACTCTTAAACAAAATATTCTCACAAAGCTTAATGAGTCTTCATTTGGTGGTCATTCAATATTTTTGAAGACATATCGTTGATTCAAGTAAGAATTTTGTTGGGAAAGGTTAAAAGGCAACGTTCAAAAATTTATGGTTGAATATTTGGTTTTTCAAAGAAATAAAGGGAGAAAATTAAGACGTCAGGTCTCCTACAACCCTCAGTTATTCCTAGACAATGTTGGGAAGAGGTATCCATGGGATTCATCACAAGGCTTCCAAAATCTAAAGGTAATAACACCATCATAGAAATAGTAGATTGCCTCACTAAATATGCACATTTCATTGCATTATCACATCCTTTTACAATAATTATGTGGAAAAATATTTTTTGGATAATATACAAAAGCTACATGGTACACCTAAGGTTATTGTCAATGACTGTGATCCTATCTTTACTAGTCACTTTTGGAAAAAAATATTCTCATGTTTGGGTACTCAATTGGCTCATAGTTCTTCATACCATCCTCAATTTGATGGGAAAACTATGTTTTTTAATAGGTGTTTGGAAGGATATATACACTATTTCACTTCATATAAACAATCTCAATGGGTAGAATGGCTACCACTAGTAAAATGGTGGTACAACACTTCCTTTCATAGTTCATCAAAAATGTCTCCATTTATGACACTATATAGATATCAGCCTCCTTCCATCACATCATTATTGAAGGTGTCAATAAGATTTTGGGTAGTGGAGGACCACTTGCTTCATCAACAAAAGGTACTCTTAGGAACCAAGGAGAATCTATCCATGACACAACATCGAATGAAGCAACAAGCAAACCAACACCATAGTGAAAGAAGTTTTAAAGTTGGGGATTGAGTCTTCTTGAGAGGTTACCCCCTCAAAGTGGTTTTGGGAAGACACAATAAAAGCACTATATTTTTCTCATTGTAGCCTTATGAGCAAATGTCACTGAAGAAATAAAAAAGAAAAATAAGTTGTCTCTAAAATATTATGGCCCATGCCAAATCATGCAAAAGATAGGTAGTGTTGTGTTTCTTGTTTGAAGAAGGTAATTGGGCATAATATCCCTATAAACAATATTTTCGATGCTTGATGAAGAAGGAAGAATCATATTGGAACCAAAGTTCATTCATCAAACACATACAAAAAAGGTAAGGACTAGAACACTCACTAGGTATCTCATCTATGAAAGAATTTACCAGTTGAAGATGCCACATGGGGGGTCAAGGAGTTCATTTAGAAGAATCCACACTTGATTAGCATTAAGGGCAATGCTTCTCCAAAGATGGGGCATGCTACACCGTTAATAATATTGTATATAAGGTTATGAATAGTCGACTTGTGGTTATCTTAACTATTAATTAAGTCATATTATCATTATTACGTTATTTTTTAGTTATTTAGGTTGGCCTAAGGCTTATATAGGGTTATCCAAGTTAGCTTGGGTGATATCAAAATTTTCTTTGTAGTATTTTAAAAATAAAAGTGCATGTTGTTGCAAGGTTATTACAGGTGTTGTCATTGATGTCAACATAATGAAGATTGTTGTTGGTATTGTTTTGATGTCAACATAGTGGTAGTGTATGGATAGTTGCATGTGCTACGATCAATATGCTAATTAGAAGTATTATGTATGATAATGCATGTCATGAGGTTGCTATAACAGTTGTCCTATATTTCTTGTTGCTCATGAATAGGTGAATGATGTGAAAATTGTATTCATTTTTTGTTGATGTAAAATATATAAAAGATTCTCTTGCAGACAATTGCTTAGGAGGTTGTGTTGTAGATGCTTCAGAGAATGCTTCACATTCCTCTGTATTCCTCTATATTTGAAGATATTGCCTTGCGGTTTGGAATTTTGTCAAATGCAAATGTACAATATGTATGTTCCTAATTGTAGAGAATAAAAGTTACTAAAAATGTTCCTAGAGCAAGCAGAGTGAAGAATGTGTTGTTGCAGTCAAGAAGGTTTAAAGAAATGCTTTGTATTTCTCCATATTTGATGTTGTGGTCTTGCGATTTGTAGGATGAGCTCAATGTGTCTATCTATTTCCTCATTTCATGTTTTAGATAATGTGGTGTACCGCAAGTCAGGTTCTCAATGTTCTACCTTAATATTGTGTTTGTTTGGGTTTGCAAGAGATATCGGTTTTGTGTTTGTTTGCTTGTGCCAGCTTAATGTTGGGTGAAGTTGTAAAAGGAGGGCATGGAAATGTTGTTGAATATCATTTAATGCTGAAATGAAGAAAAATGTGTGTGGTAGGATAAATATGGGATGATACACCTGCCTTTCTTATTTCATTAGGAAAAAGAGATCCCCAAAGGTAAGATTGACTTCCAATCCTTAGGTGAGTGAACCTTAATGGAGATCTTATTGTTTTCCTTATGACAAGACGAGGTAAAATCTGCCTGAACAACACTTTGGGGAGAAAAACTAAAAAATAGTAAATGAATTCAATTATGCATTATCAAATTTTTCTTTGTAGTATTTTAAAAATAAAGGTGCACATTGTTGCAATATTATTATAGGTGTTGTCATAGATGTCAAGAGAATGAAGATTATTGTTGGTATTGTCATTGATGTTAGCATAGTTGTAGTGTGTGGATAGTTGCATGTGTTGTGACCAATATGCTAATCAAAAGTATTATGTATGATAATGCATGTCACAAGGTTGCTATAATAGTTGTCCTATATTTCTTGTTGCTCATGAATAGGTAAATGATGTTGTGAATATTGTATTCATTGTTTATTGATGTAAAATATATAAAAGATTCTCTTGTAGACAATTGCTCAGGAAGTTGCATTGTAGATGCTTTGGAGAATGCTTTGCATTCCTCTGTATACCTCCACATTTGAAGATATTGCCTTGTAGTTTGGAATTTTGTCAGATGCAGATGTACAATATGTATGTTCTTGATTGTAGAGAATAAAAGTTACCACAGATGTTTCTAGAGCTAACAGAGTGAAGACTGTGATGTTGCAGTTAAGAAGGTTTAGAGAAATGCTCTGTATCTTTTTGTATTTGATGTTGTGGTCTTCCAATTTGGAGGATGAGCTCAATGTGTCCATCTATTTCCTCATTTCATGTTTCAGATAATGTGGTGCACTACAAGTAGGGTTCTTAGTGTTCTACCTTAATATTGTGTTTGTCTGGGTTTGCAAGAGATACCAGTTTTGTGTCTGTTTGCTTGTGCTAGCTTAGTGTTGTGCGAAGTTGTAAAAGGAGGGCATAGAAATGTTGTTGAATATCATTTAATGTTGAGATGAGGAAAAATGTGTGTGGTGGGATAAATATGGGATGATGCACCTATATTTCTTATTTAATTAGGAAAAAGAGATCCCCAAAGGTAAGATTGAATTCCAACCCTTAGGTGAGTCAACCTTAATGGAGATCTTGTTGTTTTCCTTATGACAAGATGGGGCAAAATCTGCCTAAACAACACTTTGGGGAGAAAAACTAAAAATAGTAAATGAACTCAATTATGCATTATCAACTTTTTCTTTGTAGTATTTTAAAAATAAAGGTGCATGTTGTTGCAAGATTATTATAAGTGTTGTCATTGATGTCAAGAGAATGAAGATTATTGTTGGTATTGTTGTTGATGTCAGCATAGTGGTAGTGTGTGGATAGTTGCATGTGCTATGACTAGTATGCTAATCAAAAGTATTATGTATGATAATGCATGTCACGAGGTTGCTATAACAACTGTCCTATATTTCTTGTTGCTCATGAATAGGTGAATGATGTTGTGAATATTGTACATTATTTATTGATGTAAAATATATACAAGATTCTCTTACAAATAATTGCTCAAGAAGTTGCATTGTAGATGCTTTGGAGAATGCTTTGCATTCCTTTGTATTCTTCCACATTTGAAGATATTGCCTTGCGGTTTGGGATTTCGTCAGATGTAGATGTACAATATGTACGTTCTTGATTGTAGAGAAAAAAAGTTACCATAGATGTTTCTAGAGCTAGCAGAGTGAAGATTGTGTTGTTGCAGTCAAGAAGGTTTAGAGAAATGCTTTGTATTTTTTCGTATTTGATGTTATGGTCTTGCAATTTGGAGGATGAGCTCAATGTGTCTATTTGTTTCCTCATTTCATGTTTTAGATAATGTGGTGTACTGCAAGTCGGGTTCTCAATGTTCTACCTTAATATTGTGTTTGTCTAGTTTTGTAAGAGATACTGGTTTTGTGTCTATTTGCTTGTGCCAACTTAATGTTGTGTGAAGTTGTAAAAGGAGGGCATGAAAATGTTGTTGAATATCGTTTAATGCTAAACTAAAGAAAAATGTGTGTGATGGGATACATATGGGATGATGCAACTATCTTTCTTATTTCATTAGGAAAAGAGATCCCCAAAGGTAATATTGACTTCCAACCCTTAGGTGATTCAACCTTAATGGAGATCTTGTTGTTTTCCTTATGACAAGATGGGGTAAAATCTACCTAAACAACACTTTGGGGAAAAAATTTGAAAATAATAAATAAACTCAATTATGTAATGTGAAACTTGGATCATCAATTTAAAGCATAAAACAATCAGAAACAATAAAATTTTGGCAGATTTGAGAAGGGTAAGACATTGTGCACCTATCACCAAAAGCTTATGTTGATTGTCCTCCTGGGATAGATTCGCCCTAGGGCGAATGGGTCTTGCTATAGGGATCAAAAATCTATTTTCACAGTCCTCTGCTCCTGGATTTGCACTCTTGATTCCTCCAAATCTCATAGTTGGAAAGTTGGAAATAAATTTTGCAAATGAGTTTTCGTGGCTTGATAACTTTGATGACAACTTTGAAAACTTTACAAAATTGCACTTTTGATCAATCTTCAATCCTTCTTCACCTGCAAATTTGCACATACAAAGAGAGGGAAGATTTGTTTGTTTTTGGTGAATGGGGGTTTGCCTTGGTCAAACCCTGTTTTGGTAATTAAACCTTGAAATTAAATGAAACATGAATGGAAGGAATGATGAATTAACACTAGCTTGTTGCAACTCACCAAATCCTTGAATGGATATCCTTAGAGGACTGAAGTTTAACACATCTCTCCAAGGTCTTGATCTTGCATGAAATGGCTTGATTGGATGTTGATCTCAATGCTTTAGTTTTGACTTTAATGCTCGAAACCTACATCACAATGTTAACTCCAAAAACATGCGTAGATGAAAATAACTTTGGCATGATGCTTGAGATCTTGAATGTTGATGTAGAAGACTGATAATTTTTCTCTTGAATGCTCTTGACAATAATTTTTGCTACAATCTTTCTCTCTTGCTTATTCTAGGATTTGAAATGATAAAAAGACCTTGTATTTATAGGTAATTATATAATTTCCCAACAATTAAACATCAAAGGCCAACAATTGTAAATTGAATTTGAATCATAAAAATGTTGCCAAAAACACATTAAAATTTGAGATTCTCAACTTAAGGAGGACCCATTCCTCCTTGGACAAATGGATCCTAGGACCTAAATCCAAGAGACTCAATTTCAACGCAATTTAATATATGTTTGCAATTGTTTAATACAAGTTTCCCTTTTGGAAAATGGGATTAATTAGGCTTTTAAATGCATAATTGGGCCAATTAGAGGCTTAATAATTCCAATTTATTAAGGGACCCAAAAATAGTGTGAAAATGTAAAGGTGTACTTTTTTATACACTACATTTAGCCCCCACTTTAGTGAGAGGATGAGCCCTGCACTCAAACTCACATTAAAGTAGAAAAATAAGCATCAAGAGGGCTCCAAGTGTACAAATGTTAGTGAGATAGGATGAAAAAGATCAAGGAGGTTGTGCAAGACCCCAAAATCAAGATCCCATGGTAAACTAACATAAGCACAAAGGAACACACATATGAATGATATACATCAGTAAGACAAGACACACAAGTATACAATGCCAAAATTGAAAAGAAGAGAGAAGGGGTGGATCAAGCCTTGACTGTTTGTCTAATAGGTATGGATAGCCTTAGTTTTTTGTCCAAAAAATTTCACAAGTGGAAATCCATTGTCTACTATGCAAACAAAATACACTCACATGGGCTAGTGAAATCCATTGTCCACTAGCTGAGCCCCAAAAAGGTGGCTGATGGGAAAGTCATGCCAGGTCTACAGGCTCCTATGTATCAACCATACCAAAGTTATACCTCCTAATAACTTTGATAAGGTGCCATAGAAATGGTCACAAGCTATCAAGTTGCATTATGCTAGGTACTCATGAAAAAGGCTCCACTGGCAAGCAAGTTGTGTTATGCTTGGTGGCCATTTTAAATACAATAGGATAGGATAGTTAAAGGGGTTTTGCTTAGTTCATGAAAGGTCTCACCTTAGGGAACATCGTGCTTAATATTACCAAGTGAGGACTACTCAAGGATAAAATATTCACAACTTAGGGAATGCAAGCCATAACATCACCACTAAGAGGAATGCCATATGCCAAGAAAGGGGAGTAGATGAGTTAGCTTGAGAGGAGGCAAGCTTCTCCTTTCCTTTTCGGGAAGAGGAGATAGTTGGCTGTTGTACTATAGGAAGAGCCAATTTTGGTTGTCCCTTGTCCCCAATCTTATACTTCACGTAGTTCTTGTAAAGTAGGTATGTTCTTGGAGGAAGCGGACCAACCGGGGTAGACCAAAAATAGTCTAATGAATATCCCCCACGAGACACCAGAGGCTGGTATCTAGTGTCATGCACTACATGCACAACACCTTTATGGGAGAACTTTAGACATTTATGAATAAAAAAGGCGAGTCCATTCATGGAAGCTATCCAAGGTATGCCTAGATTCATTTTGAACAAATACGACTCTAGAATGACATCAAAAACTGTGTCAACAACCCTAGGTCCAACTAGGATAAACAAAGTTATTGAGCCATATGGTTTTAGACAAAGACCATTGTGTGTATGGATGGTAGATTTTGTTTCTTTGTAATCCTTTCTATGTAGTGATTTAAGCCATGATGTCTCTTATGTAATAACATTCACTAGACTCATGAGGTCTACTAAGACTCGTGTCACAATGTTGCCATTGAGGAAAGTAGGAATATAGAGGGGAGAGGGCTTGTTATTTAAGGGCAAGTCTTGCGACGTGAATGTCACATATGGTGATCCGGGCATAGGTTGTGTAGTAGGAGTAACTGTGACCATGTTAACATAGGTCTCGGGTTGAGTGATAGAATCGACAGGATCGATAATCATGTTAGTAGAATGCGACGGAAATGGGTCGGTGTATATTTGCAACTCACTATTCACTTTTGCCACCGATTTATTCATATTTTGTTTGCTTCCATCAAGATGAATAGTACCGTCCTCGATGTGGTCTTGTATCTCATGACGCAAGCGCATACAACGTTCGATATCGTGTTTGTTAAACCGATGGTATTGACAGTGGGCATTTGCATCATACCAACTAGGGTAAGGTTCCTTAAGAGGTTTAGGGTTCTACAAGGTTATGATCTTATCCTTCAACAAATTTTGCAAGATGGAAGAATAATATTCTACTAACTTTGTGAATTTTCAGTTGTGTCTGAGGTCGTTATCATTTGCAAGAGCTACTACATTCGCAACAACCTTACCTTTCCTAGAGATCGATATAATGGACTTTCCTTCATAATGGGAGTGCGAGGAGGATCCCTTGAAGTGAACTATTGTTTGTTGATACTCTCGTAGGGCTGCACACAAATGCACAAAAGAAGGGTATTTCATAAGGGAAAACTTTTCTTGCCAATGCCTTTTGCAAGTTCCCTATGAACACCTTCTGCACGTCAGAATCGGGCAGTGGATACAAGATTTGTGAGCAGAGTGCTTGATACTGCACGATGAAGTCAATAATCTTTTCATTATCACCTTGTTTACATTGGACAAGATCTGAAAAGGCCATCTTCGGCCCGATGTTAGCTTGGAATTGTTGTAGGAATTGGTTTACAAGTTGATCAAATGAGAAAATAGAATTATCAGGAAAGGAACAGTACCATTTGAGTGTTGTATCCTTGAGAGATTGAGGGAATAGTTTTTCTATCAACGCGTCGTGATGAAAGAAATATGTGCACATGGAATTAAAGGTAGACACATGCATTTGTGGGTCTCCTTTGCCACCATATTTCTCGAATTTAGGAATCTCCATTCCTTGAGGGAAAGGAGTGTTCAAAATTGTGACTGACAACGGGCTATGCCGGAAGAAGGGTTGAAAGATAGGTTGGGTAGAGGCTTGGGAGAGACTCACCAACTAGCTCTACATCTTACCCATATTTTGAAGAAGAGTGTTCAGAATAGGGTCATTAGAAGACATAGGACCAAAGGAACCTCCTCTATAACCGCCACCAAAGCCACCACCAAAACCACTGGTGTGACCACCGTCAGAACCACTACTGGAGCCACCGCCACCAATAGGGCCTGTGCTAGAGCCACCTCCGCTTCCAAATCCACCACCATGGCCTCCACCGAAATTTCCTCCACCAGTGTTGCTTTCACCACCGAAGCCACCGCTACTACCAAAGCCCCCACCACTCAATTCGCCAAAACCTCCACTGCTAGAGGTGACAAGAGGGGTGAAGTTGAAACCCAAGGGGATCTTGTTCGCTTTGATAGTTTCAGATCTCTCAGATACCTTGATATTTTATGCTACTCTAAATGTGCGAATCTAACTAAGAAACGTAAAAGACAAAACACCAAGGACACCTCAAGATTAGCCAAAAGAGAGTTAGAATAAGAAAGGAAATAGATAAACAAAATAGGACAATATCACCTTCCTTATTGTTGGTTGCTCCTTGATTAGCCTTCGATTTGAATAGCTTGTGTGCTCCTTAGATGGTAGATTGAATGACTAAAATGCAAGATTCTATAGGCAAGATGACTAGCAAAGATGATTAGTTGATTGCAAATGCTTGAGGATTCAAATGGACAGCATGTAGGTATGGAAGTGAAAAGTGTTGCAAAATAACAGCATAAGGGTGCTCAAATCTAAAGTGTTGTGGAGAAGGAAATTTAGCAGCATGAGGTTGCTCAAATGAAGAAGTGTTGTGGAGAAGGAAATTTAGCAGCATGAGGTTGCTCAAATGAAGAAGTGTTGTGGAAATGCCCTTGAGGAGGGGGTATTTATAGGAGAATTTGAATTCTCTAGAGAATTCAAGGGTCAAGATTGCTCCAACAAGGCCAAGATGAAGGGCTATGGTGGGTTGAGAACCCACAAGCCCTCACATCTTGACATGTGGAGGGTGAAGTGGACAAGAGGATATGAGGTGGAGGAAGTACAAGTACCTTGCAAGTACATTGGGAGATGGGAAGAATCTTGGGTGAATAAAAGTGAATTTTAAATTCACAATGATTGGAAGAATCTAGAGGGTAAAAGGTGGGCTCCAAAAAGGTGGGACTTGGTCACATGTGAAGATTGTGACAAGTCCAAGGTTGGTCACATGTGAAGATTGTGACAAGTCCAAGGTTCTAGAAGCCTTGGAAGGATGGAATGTGAATTAAAAATTCACATATAAAGGAGGGGAATCTAGGACAAATAAAAAGGAATTAAAAATTCCTTGGAGAATGATTAGGCTTAATTAATAAGTAATTAGAGGATAATTAGGGGCTAATTAGGATTAAAAGCCAACTTGCAAAAGTTGGAGGATGTGACACATCCTAATCAAGGATTAGGCATGTGCACATCCTTAATGAAGAGATTAGGAAATGGATTAGGATTAGATGAAAATGACATGTGAGGAATTAAATAAATGTAATATTTATTTAATTTATTTGATGAAAAGAGGATTAAGGAGGGTAAGGTATTTAATTATTAATTAAATACCTTAGGGATTTAGCAGAATTAAAGATATTAATTAAATAATAGTAATATTATTTAATTAACTAGGCTAAGAGGATGTTTAGACGAAAAATGATAGATTTGGATAAATTAAGTGTCCAAATTTGGATGTCTACACTCGAGGAGGTAGGATGCTGATTGAGGGTACGACATCGGCCATGTAAACAGATTTGGGAGGAATCGACATTCCAAGCTGTCTCTCATGATCTTCAAAAGTGCCCCCTTGTATAATGTTAGGATTGTTTGGAGGAGCACATGCTTCAGTCAGACTAGAGAGACTAGCTAGGAGTTCTATGCCAGTTCGATATTTTCCAACCATGTACTTTATTTCGTTGATGACCCTAGCAGCCCTAGCCATCTTCAAGTCCTTTTCTAAGTGATTCTCCAAGTCACCTAGTCCCTTGCTAATAGTAGAAATATATTTTGAGGGAATGTGAATGGCCTCGTAATTTTCCACCGATGATGGTGTAGGAGATGCAAGAGGAGTGGGGACATGGTCTGTCTCATCGAAGATCCCTATCTCGACGCTCGACAATTGCTCTTGCATGACAAGACCAATGGCAGACCCAACAAAATGACCTGTAGAGAAACTAGTAGTGACCTTCGTCTTCTCCATCAGAAGGTGTTGTATACTTCTCCTAACAATATACCCAAAGGTTTTGGACTGGGTTGTGATGCTCATAAACCTTCACAACACTCAGGGGCACAACGATCACAAGGTACAAGGGAAAAACCTCAACACCAACGAATGAGCAAATGTTGGTTCACATCAGGTTCACCAAAAATGTAAGAGAGGGAGACCAACCATGTTCAAGGCCCTAAGTCACAAAGAGGCAAGAGCAGAAGGCTTCCCTAACTTACCTCACTCTAAAGTGATGTCTTGAAATGAGGGACAAGAATCTAAAGTGATGTCTTGAAATGAGGGACGAGAATGATGAGGACTATAAGGTCCTTTAATCACTATGCATACCTGAAATCCAAAATGGGGCTAGGTGAGCCGATTTTTGGGTTCAACACTATACCTCAGGTAGCTCTCTGCTCGAGGATGAAGTGCAGTTCTGGGACAATAGTGTGACATGCTGGCATCACTCAAGTGTGCTGGCGTTCGTATGACTAGAGGACCAAAAACACAGTATGAACCACCAAAAAACAAGCTGATGGCCTAGCTAGTTATTTCTTAGGGGAACAAAACATAACTACGAAGTAAGAGAAATACAAATGAATATGATAAAATAAATATATTAAAGCTAAGGTGTCAAAGATAACATCACAAAAGAGCCTGTTTGCCAGCTAGCTCCAAATGCACGTCCACCTACACACAGGAAAGAGGGAAAATTGTTGGGTGATGTAGAGGGGTTTTCCTTAGTCAGACCCTCATTTTGGTGTTTCCACCTCCATGGACAACCAAGATAACACCAATAGAGAAATGTATGATAAAGAAGTAGAGAAGGAGAAAAAGCAAGTAACACTACAAAACAGTATTAAGCTACTCAACCAAATCGTAAAGGAGAGGAGTGAAAATGCTTACCACCTCCACCAAGAGCTCACTAGCCAATGATAGAGAAAGAGAGCTTGAATAATCACCACAACCTCAACTGTGATGAAGGGAGGTGTTACAAAACCTCAAGCCCCTACTGCAATGGCTTGTTCCACACTTGCTCCACAGAGTTGATGGAGTGTTGTTGCTACAATGGAGTGTCGAAGTGTTGCTAAGAGTGCTTGAGAATGCAAGAAGTGATTGCTAGAATGTTTAGAGGGTGAAATAGAATGAGAATGGATCAATTTGAAGGAATAATGAGCAAGAATAAGGCATTTTTTGGTCGATTGGTCGAAGAGGGATGTTACAAAGCATTTCCAATAGGAAGTGTAATGCCTGTGCTAACTTCATATGCAGGAATCCATTAGGGACATAAGCACACCGTGCGAGTGTCCACGACAGATATTCTCCTACTAACATAATAGACGAATGCTAAGTGGAAGGTAATTAGCCAATTGATGTGGAATTTCGCCTTTAGATTTGGTTTTCTAAGGTGAGGAAGTGTAAAAGGGATATTTGTGTAAGGGGTGAAAATTCGCTCCTATATAGAAAACTCTCATTTTCCAAAAGGATATACTCTCTAAAAATGACTCCTTGATGAAATTTTCTTTCGAAAAGGATCTTGTAAGTGAAAGAGTCTAAAAATTTTCCTTTTGAAAAAGGAGTATTCTTTTTAATGAAAGAGTCTGAAAACTTTCGACTTTGAAAAAGGAGCATTCTTTCCAATAGATTCCTTGATGAAATGTATTTAAAAAGGATTCCTTGATGACATAACAACTTGCATTAAATTGTGTGTCTTTCAAATGGTGTGTTATTTCAAAAGGGCCCCTTGGTGTCTTGATGTCTTGAAGGGCTCCCTGCTGAAATAAACCCTTTCTAAAAATTGCTTTCTAAAAAAATGATTCCTCGATGTCTTGATGTCTTGAGGAGGATTTATTAGTGCCTTTTATTTTATATTCAAAAGTGTGTGTCTTGGTGTTTGATGCCTTATATCTTGGCGTCTAGCTTGGGGGTAGCCTGACTAGACCCATATTTTTTGTGATTGTCCTACAATGTAGTTTGTAGCAACCATAGGCTTACCTATCTCATCAGTGTGTGTCTTGTGTCTTATTTGATTAGACTGTGTCTTTATGTTGGCATGTCAAAATTGTGTCTATTATGATTAGCTTTTTCGTCTAACATATTTGCAGCCTAACAAGTTTATGGTGAAATTGTAGCTAGCTTTGCGGGATTGAATACTTGTGTCATCTTTGCATCTTGGTGGAGCTCCCTATTTCGTGTCAAGGTATGTTGGATTGAAGGTCTACTTCCTTGATGATATTAGTATATTCTTTTCAACCTCTTTCTACTTTAGCTCACATATGCATCGACACACATGCTCGCTAAAGTGGGGGCAAAATGTAATGGTGTAAATTTGCACCTTGTGCAATTTCCCATTAATTTATCCTCATTTTAGTCTTACAAGTTCGATAATGCAAAAACTCATCGCATTTGCTTTGTTCTTCCCACGTGTCCTCGTCATTTAGCGTTGGTGAAGGGAATTTTTGTCACATCGTCAGGAAACTTTATGTCACATTGTTTTCATTTAACTGTCTTAACAAGATTCCTGTGTCAAGAGACATTATGTCACACAGTATTTCTTTGAAACATTAAAAGCAAATAAAAAATCATTGTTTCTTTTCAATAATAAGAAGATTTAATATTTTGAATCACTGCTTAAAAATAAATAATTAATAAAACCCAAGTTCTTTAATTAGAAATGGATTTATTACTCTCCATGGGAGTGTTTGGCCAATTATTAATAGAACCCACATTTGAGTTACTTCTACTATTTATGAACCCACATTCTGAGGCATGTTAAAAAAAAAAGGAAAAGAGAAAGGAGAAAAGGTGTTACACCCATTTGGAGGAAGGGCATGAGGATGCCTCGTATAGGTATTGCTCTCATATATGCAAAAGGTGGTCAGTTCCAAGAGTGCATCAGAGGAGGATTTTCAATCTATTTGGGAATCAAACCCTAGATTTTCCTTTGGTGAGCTCCGCTTGAGTCTAATTAATATAAAGCTTATCATTACATTGAAGGCTAGGTCGCATCTCTACACTTTTTTGTGGCAGACAGGACAAATGCCATTAGGGAGCAAGTGAAATCGAAAGCTAACTATAGGATCTGATCTTTGAATCTTTATGGTCATGATTTCAAGCAAATTTCTAAGACCGAATTCAATACTACGCTTGAAGGTATTTACTTCCTGTTCTTGATGTTAATCATGTGTTGTTTACAAAATTTCCATCTGTGTGTACAGGTTCTTCCGTTCTCAGTGAAGTAGAAATAATAAGAGATAAATTCAATTTCATGCATTATTAAGACTGTTTACCACGCTTTTATTTTTAATGTAGTGTTAGAATTGTTAATAATGGATAAATATATTTTTGCCCTAAAGATTGTTAAGTCCAAGTTTTCCCAAATCAGGCTGTTGACCACTTGCTATCGCATTCATCTTGATTTAAATTACATCTCTATGTCTAAATCTTGAGTCGATGTTGATGCATGCAACTTCACCTTTGAATCCTTTAGTGCATATCTTGCAATCATACCTATGCATATAATATTTCTACCTCGAGCGTCCTTTTAATGGTTGCCCCCATATTTAGCAGTTGCATAGTATGCATATTGGTTGAAATTCGTTCCTTCCTAATGTGCTAGATATCATTCCACATCATTTTTCTCTTGCATAGTTAATACCTCTTGATTGAATCCGCACTATGCAAACACTCTATGTAATTATAGAAGTATCAGAAGCATGTATGGTATCCCTGCATGCGAGCCTTACAAGGAATTCACACCTCTTTTTCATTACTCAATAATTATTCAAATCAAAATCACAATTGCTTGAAGTAGTTACAATGGTAACTATCCATCTTCTCAAGTACGAGTGAAATATGCCCTATGCGGGGTAACCTGTATTTATGAATCCTCTTAAAATAGAGATATTGAACTAACTCACAGTCCCCATCATGATTTTTGCTTAATGAACCTCTCCATGGTTCTACTCCCACCAAATCCAATGTTTTAAAAGCACATTAAAATGGTGTTGCATGTAGTTATGTCAATTGAATTAATCTACTCTCTAGCCTCAAAACTTAGAAGCTTGGTAATATTCTAGCATTTGATTACCTCTAGCACAAGAATAGAAGATGATTTAACCTCTCATGTTGGCTCAACCAGAATGGATGCTGGGAGAAGATAATGGGCTTGATTTTTAAATGAAGTTTCTTTAAGAAAAATGAATCGTGCAAACAAATTTCCTCTTAGTATGCGACTATGTAGCTTCCCTCTAGTAGTCAGTCTACCCTTCTCTTTTTCCTCTACAATGCTTATCAAGTTAAAGGCTTAGCATGTGTTGTTACATTAACCTCGTCTATAGGTATCTTCGTTGTCTAAATATCCTCTCAGCCATGTCATTTGAGTAACTGGGTTATAAATTAGTCTTGGGCCATGGCAACAAATGTTTATGTTTAAAAATAGCCTCTTTGTATTGTACTTATATTAACTTCAATACGATTTGTCGATAGAAAGGACAAATCGATATGAGAATGGGCACTAGCTATCCAACCCTAGGAATGCATCGAGGCATGGATGCCATGCCATGCCTCCATCCATGTCGTGCCTCTCTAGTGTCGTGCAAACACAAAAAAGTCTGTGCAGAATCATAACTGATAGCAAAAACAAAAAACACGGTGATGTAAGAAATCTGGCAAACACTACAAACATAGTAAATCAATCACTGCCGCCTTCAAAGCTTCCAACAATAGCTTTGAATTTTAAATAAAATGCACCACTCACATTACCTATAACCATCAATGAATGGTTAAAAGAAAAGAAACCCCACTCACCATGTCAAATTACTTATTTACCTTTTGAATGAACCTTATTTTATTTTATTTCGATCTTCTTCCACTCTAATTTTCTAAATTAGTTCATTTAGTAATATATTCTTTTAATTTTTTAAAAAATATAATTTTATATTTAATGGTAATTTATTATTACTATAAATTGTAATATATTATTTTTAGATTTATACTCTCATAAGACAAAATAATTATTCTTGGAGGAAGTTCGAGAAAAATGACTGGGCCTCTGCAACTCTATATCAGTTGGTCGTGTGAGAGGGATTCTCTGTGGAGGAGGCTAGGCCCTCCTCCACAATTGTTTTTTTTCCTGGTTCAGTGGTTTTTTCCTCGCCACGGGTGGATTGCTTATATCTCTAATCTGTGTTTGTGTGAGGCGTGACCTTTGTGCTGACACCTCTTTCGGGGTCTGGTCGTATGTGTGGAATCCTTGTAGGACCTAGAGGTGATGGATGGCGATACGGATATGCCAGGAGGTTCTAATAAAGACACCGCTTCCCAATTGGCCAACAATGTCTCTGTTAAATCATTTTGTGACATCGTTGCTGGCGAGTGTGGGAAGTTGCTGGAAGGTGCCAGATTCTTGCTTGGTGGGTGTGTTGTCTCGGTGCAAGATGAAAGAGTACAAAGTAAGCATCCCTCCTCTCAATCCTTATGGGCTGTCTTGATTCCTAATGCTTCTCTAGATGAAGCAATTTCAGAAGAGGATTCTAGGTTGATTAAAACTGCAATCTTTTTTGTGACTGTTGACCCTTCTAGGGTTTCGGCGAAGAAATATATGGAAGAGTGGTTTCAAAATGTTTGGGAGAAAAATTAGGGTTGCACTTTTATTATTGTAGAATGACTCAACATGGTTTATATGTGATTTTCTTTAATAATCCTGTCTCTCAAGTTGAAGCCATTAAAAAGCAATTCTGGAATGTGGGCACGGTTGTTTTTCGGGCTCTGGCCTGGACTCCGGAGGCTGTTGAAGATGAGGTTTTGGCTCTCTCCAGCCTTAGATGGTTGATCATTAAACGGTTCCCTCCTCAGTTGTGGAAATTTGTTCCGCTTCTTCTGGAGCCCTATGGGAATGTCTTGCAAATTGATGATACTAAGTTGCCATTTCCACATTCTGATGCAAGGGTCTTAATTTCCTTATCTCTTGGAAAGGAATTGCCTGAGGTTCTTGAGATTCATTTGAAGACTGGTATAATCTGCTGTGAAATTGAAACCTTAGGAGGGTTAAACGTGTGCTATCTCTGTAGATGCGAAGGTCACATTAGATAGAATTGTCCGTTAATAAAAAGTAGAAATAATAACAAACCCGCCTATGGTGGAATGAACAAAAACAATAAGAACAGTAAACAACCCTCTAAAGTAGAGGGTCGGGTGGAGAATGATATTAAGATTTGTGGAGATGTTGTTCCTTCGGTCCCCACTCCACAACAACTTGATGAGGAATTTTCTCCATCAAATGCTAGTAAAAAAAATAGCAATACCTCGCCACTTCATGGGGAAGTTGAAATAGTTGGAAATAACCCCCTAACTGGTGTTGTTGAAGAGAACTCGATTTCTCTTCTACATCTAGAAAGGAATACTTGTCAAAATGTGATGGAAGAGCCCGTGTCTGCTAACATCAAAACTCCTGCTAAAATAGATGGTAACCTAAAGTTGAATGCTCAACAACTGGCTCTACTAAGTTTAAGACAACACAAGCAGTCCATTGATCTTAACCCCAAACCAGACATAGAATTATATACTTTTAATTCTAAATACTTCAAGGAAAGTAAAGAGATGGGGAATCAAAGTGATATAGGTTCCTTGGATGAATCTAAAGAAAAGGCTCTTCAAACCCCTACTATTACCCCGAGTAGTTGGGAGAGCCCCCCTGACTTTGAGGTAGCCCCGAAAGATGGATCTCTTGTTGAACATAATAACAGTCTTGTGTCTCTCCAACCTGTGGATTCAGGGAGCAGAGTTGAGAAGCCTCTCTCCTTTAATACTATTTCTTTTTTAGTTGGTAATGAAAAAGTACATGAAATCCGGGTGCCTTGCACTTCAGGGATTCTCTCCCACTCCCTTGATGGAATGATGAGCTCAGATGGTTTTGTATCACAGTCTGGAATGGACTCTGTTGATGACATAGACTTACTCTCTACTCGAGAGACCACTGATGGTGATGAGCACCCCATGGAAGTGGCTGTCAAGAAAACTCGAAGATATAGAAAGAAAAAAGGTTTAGAAGGGAATCAGGTCCCCTGTGATGTGAACTCTAACCACCCCTTGAAGGATAAGAGGAAAAAGTTGAGTGGTATCCTGCCACCCAATGCAAAGAGAATGGAAGCTGAACCCAAGCTTCCCAAATGCTTTGATAATTTTAAGAGCAATAAAGGAAATCCACCTAATGAATAGTTCTGATGGAGATTGAGTGTATTTCTTGGAATGTGAGGGGGCTTAAAACCCCTGACAAGAAACATGTGGTAAGAAGATTTCTCACTCAAAAGATGCAAAGGGACTTTGTTTTGTTGCAAGAGGTCAAAGCAATTGGTTTCACCCCTGAGACAAGCTTAAAAGTCATCTAGAAGGAGGCCACCCAATTTGTTACAAACCATGAAAAAGGAAAAGGAGGGGCTACTATTTTGATGGCTAATAAATGGGCTCAACATATTCACAATTTTGGGATTTCTCCTTGCAATAGGGTTGTCTAGGTGATCATAAAAAAGGATATAGACTGCTTTGGGGTGTGTTCAGTTTATGCCCCCAATGATTATAAGGATTGAATTCAATTGTGGAATTGGCTTTACACTCTACATGATGTTCCTTGGATAATTGGTGGGGATTTCAATTTTGTGGAGAGAGATGAAGATAAATGGGGAGGATTAAGTTTTGGTTGGAAAGGCAATGAAAATTTGTACTGGAAGAGAATGAAATCTAAGTTAGGGGTTGAGGACCCTATTGGTGGACAAAAGGATGCTACCCAAAAGGTTTGGTTCACTTAGTGTAACTCCCAAAGAGGGGGCAGAAGAATATATTGCAGACTTGATAGATTTTATGCTAGCAAGGCCTTTTTCTCGATCTCTCCGGTGTGTGTTGGGTGCTTGGTGGAGGTCTACCCATATTCTCTTTCAGACCATCACCCTATTAGAGCCAAATTCTGCTTGAAGGTTGGGGGCCTCAGGACAACAAGCTCCAGCTCTGGATTTTGTCTTAACACTAATCTCTTGAAGGATAGGGATTGTTGAAGTGCAATCTTCTGCCTCAAACAGATCAATAGGTGGTTATATAAGCATATCTCTCCCATTGACAGATGGGCTTTAAATGTTGAAAGCTGGAAAACTCTCTTCCAAACAATTGGGATTAAGAGAGCTAAGGATTGCTGGAGGAAGGAAGCTACCCTCCAAGACATGCTCCTTCAAGCTAAATCTGAGCTGCAAGCTAGCCCTATGAATGAAATCCTCACTAATAGATTGGTTATGGCCAAAAACTCTCTTAGAAGGCTCCAAAATCGTAAGATCTAAGGACTGAGAGTCAGAGCCAAGATGAATTGGCTTGAAAATGGTGACAAAGGCACCAAATTCTTCTTCAGATATATTAAGTAAAAATAGGTTAGGGAGCAGATTGATCGAATCTCTGTAGATGGCTCCTTAGTGGAGAAACAGGGCGAGATAAGGGATCATTTTTTTCAGTACTACAAAGTTCTTTTCTCCTCGGATGGGGAGAAGGATTCTAATAACTTTGCCAGAGAGTACATTTATAAAATTATTCCAAAAAAGGTCAGTGATGAGGTGGCTTTGGACCTTGGGAGGGAGGTAACTCAGGCAAACATTAGAAAGGCTATCCTTTCCCTCAAAGATGACAAATCACCTGGGGTTGATGGTCTGCCGGCTGAGTTCTATAAAAATTTTATGGAATGGGTTTGTGAGGATTTGTACTGGGTGTACAAGGAGGCCTTTGATATAGGCTCTCTTGGCAGCAAGATCAATAAAAGGATTGTCAAACTCATCCCAAAGGATGGTGACAGATCCCTAATGAAGAATTGGAGACCTATCACTTTTCTTAATGTTTCATATAAGATTTTAGCCAAAGTGTTGGCTGGTAGAGTTACTCTTGTGCTCCCCTCCATCATTAACTCCACTTAGACTGGTTTCATAAAGGACAGATATTCTTGAAAACCTGATTACCAGTTGGGAAGCGATGAACTAGGTGAATGTGACAAATCAGAATGCTGCCATGTTGCTTTTGGATTTTGAAAAGGCATATGATAGGATTGAATGGGACTTTTCTTGCAAGCTTTTGGATTTCCAGATCCTTTTTGTCACATGGTTAGAACACTTTTTTGGGATGCCACTGCCCAAGTGGACATCACTGGCTCTCTTACATCAACAATTCCTCTTGAGAGATCGATAAGACAGGGGTGCCCTCTTGCTCTAACCCTTTTTGTTATTGCTTATGATGCTCTTCATTATGTTTTACGGGATAACGCATTAGTTCCAAAAGTGAGAGGTATTAAATTATCGGATGATAGTGAACTTCTTAATTTGCAATTTGCTGATGACATTTCCATTCTGTCAATCCTAGAAGAGGTTAATTTCACTAATTTGATGGGGAAGCTGGAAATATTTTGCTTAGCATCTAGGGCTAAGCTTGCACCCTCAAAATCTTGGCTTTTAGGTTGGAAGGATAGACCCCCGAATTGGCTCAGAAAATTTGGGATTCAATGGGGTGGTCCCCAGAAACTTGTCAGATATCTTGGAATACCCTTTGCAGTTGATCCTGATCTAAAAGAAATGTGGCACTGGATCAGAGATAAAATTGAAGGTAAAATTGCTAAATGGAATAGACAATTTCTATCTCTTGCTGGTCACATACAAATTTGTCAAAAGATTATTTCTTCTTATAGTGTCTATTTTTCCTTTATCTGGTTTTTTAACTCTTATCAAATTAATGAGATAGAGAAAAAAATAAGGGCCTTTCTCTGGTCGGATGGTAAGGGGAAGAGAAAGAGGCATATGGTTAAATGGGAATGGTGTACACTGGATAAAATCAACGGGGGTTTGGGATTAAAGGATCTAAGGCTACAGGGCATTGCCCTAGTTGCCAAATGGGTGATTGGGGCTCTTGAAGGGGGAGAGCCATGGAAAGTTCTTGTCAGGCAGAATATGATTAATGTTGTTCCTAAGCATGCAAAGGCATGGAGGGCTCTTCCTCTTAGTGATATTTTGAGTAGTGAACACGATATGTTACCAGTAGGGTCCAAGGTATTTAGGACAATCTGGAAGGCCTGGGATGTGATGAAGAAGCATCTAGTCAACCATCATTTCACCAAGGGGGATTTTGGGGTTATACAGGGGCACAAATATGTATGGTGGAATTTAAGGCATAATGGAAAACCCTTGGCTCTTCTTCAGGGGTGTTCTGCTAAAGGATGGGCCCATAAAGGTAACCACTCCTTTAATGATGTTTTAAAAGATGGAAAATTGATAAACTAGAATGAGCTGACTACTAAATTCAATATACCTTCTACTAATTGGAGAACCTATACTATCCTTAGAGAGGCCTGTAAATGGCTTAAGTTCCCTGTGATTTCCAAGATGAATGATAATCAATTCAAATATTTCCATTGGAAGAATGGTACTAACATAAGAAGGGCTAAAGTTAGAGAGTTATACACCATGTTAACAGATCACTTGGATCTGACTGATCATTTAAACCAAATCTAGAACTTACAATGGAATAAAGATCAATGGCAGAAAATCTTTATCTTTAACTGGTCAAGGCAACTTGAAGCTAAAATTGCTTGCTTCAGATGGCTTCTTATTATTCATAAACTCTCATTCAAAAGTAAACAAGATGATATTGACATATGTAGCATCTGTAAAGTTCTTGAGACAATTCATCATATTTTTTTTGGTTGTATCTTTGCAAAAGAAATTTGGAGAATTTTCTGTGATCAACAAGATATATGGGGGAATGATGGACATCCTCTCCCTGCAAAATTTTTGTTTAACCATAACATAAAGATGGGGAAAGTTGCTGCTTTATTTTGGCTTTGTCTTTCTTCTAGTATTTTGTGGTTCATCTGGAAGGCTAGAAATGAGGATTGTTTTCAAGGAAAGAGGAGGTTGCTTACTGAGTCTTCTAGGAGACTCACTTTCTACACTATTGCTATGCAGGTTTATTTCACTGTGTCCCTTTCAAAAGATAAGTTTTGGAGCTATTTGGAGAACACTCAGGTTTCTACTGGTATTATGGAGGACAGGTATGGACAGTTATGGCCGGAGGGACATCCAAGGATTGAGGTTTTGAGGGAAATTCTTCAGGCTTTCCGGCAAGATCTTGCTGATGCGCAGAGAAAAAAGGATGGGAAGTTGGGGCATCCAGGGCAAGTGGTTAAGGAGGGTTTGGCTGCTGCAGATACTTTTGTAGCTTCGAGTGGTGGTCAAGAGGCATCCTAAACTGCTCTTTATGATTATATCCTTTTTGTGTATTTATAGTGCTTGCAACTCTATACTGTGACATATTATATTATGGTTTTTTGTATATTTATGTTTATGTTGTAACTGCTACAGGTTGATACACGGTGGTGCTTGGACTCTGGATATTCCTCTTCAGGGGACTCCTTTTCTGATAAATGTATTTGGGTAGTTAGGGGGGCTGTCTTTCGCACTTGGGGTTGTGCTTCTTTGGGATTTCTATTCTGTAATGGGGGGATTTCTGTTTTGTTCTTTGGGACTGCTATGAACTCGTTGTTGCTGTGATTTGTATTCTCTGCTCTTCTTATGCATAATATAAAAAATATATATATATATTTTTTATATTTATTTGTATTTATAGTTTCATACTTGTTTAAAAAAATATAAAATAAATATTTATTAAATAAATGTATCTATTTTTAATTTGAATATAAAATAAAATTTTAAATTGTTATATATTATTTCTAAAAATAATATATACTAATTTAATATATTTAATATTTTTAATTTTTTAATGGATTAATTAATTTAAATTATAATATGTTAACTTTATTTTTTTATTTTTTTATTTAGTTCTATTTTTAATCCTAATTGTAGATTATAATTAGGGTTAGAGTTAGGTTGGAGTTAGGGTTAGAATTAGGGTATGGGTTAGGTTGGAGTTAGGGTTAGAGTTAGGGTTAGAGTTACACATATGGTTAGAATTAGGGATAAGTTAAGGGTTATAATTAGGGTTACAATTAGGGTTTGGGTTGGAATGAGGGTTAGGGTTAGGGTTATAATTAGGGTTAGAATAAAGATTATAATTATAATTAGGGTTAGGATTATAATTAGAATAGAATTAGGGTCAGAAATAGAATTAAGGATACAATTATGATTAGAATAAGAAATAGGGTTACGATTAGATTAGAATTAGGTTTTAGATTAGTGTTAGAATAGAATTAGGGTTTTAGTTAGTGTTAGAATGGAATTAGGTTCAGGGCTAGGATTACAATTAGGATTAAAATTAGGGCTAGAATTAAGCTTATGGTTAGGGTTAGGTTATGCTTAAAATTAGAATTAGAATTAGATTGAATGTTAGGGTTAGAATTAGGGTTAAGGTTAGATATGGGTTTAAGGTGAGCATTAAGGTTAGAAATAGGGAAAGGGTTAGAATTATTATTAGAATTATAATTATGGTTATAATTGAATTAGGGTTAGAGTCAGGATTTGAATTAGATTATGGGTTTGAATTACGCTTATGATTAGGAATACAATTAGGCTTAGAATTAGCATATAGTGTTAGGGTTACAGTTAGATTTAATGTTAATGTTATAAATATGAGCAGGGTTATGAAATATCCCATCCCTTGTTGAGATATTTGCTAATCCAAAAAATATACCTGTTTTTGCTTGTGTTTTCTAGTTTTTGTTTCATTTTTTTGAGTTTGATGAAAAGTTTTCCAAGGGAAAAGCAAAGACAATGCATATACAAATGCAAGCAAGATAAACATGTTGAAGCAAAAGCAATAAGAAATTCAAACATATTTATTATTTCCTTTGCATATACAATATAATCATACTTGGGAGACCATATGAATATTCACAAAGTCTGATATAAGTTGATCAACATCAACAAGCATCTTATTTTGGACACCTATCTCCTTTCTTGATAGGGACAGGGTTGGATTGAGTCAATCACTAGCTCAATGCTCTGAGTCCTCACCTTGAGAACCCTTAAGGAATATTTTTCACCCTAACCTATAAGCCCTATTCCTGGAAATAGAACCCCCGGTCTTACTAGCCAACCCTGCTATCATTTACAATGCTTAAACCAAGCAATTCTTAGTGCTTTTCCTCACATTCACCATCTAGCCCTTAATAAGCTTAAAGACCAGTTAACCTCCAAATGCTTCCTAACCTCATTTTCAGGGGTGTGCTTAGGTTTTTAAAGCTTCAAAACAGTCTAGGGAAGGTTCTTGTACAAGCACAAATCTTCTTTCTTCTATCACTTTCATTAAACCCTAGTTTAGGGTTTGGGAAGGGCTACTAGGTTTGAGCCCCTTTTAGGCCTCCTCACACAAGAAAAATTGCTTATCACTCCACTCCTTCACTTAATTAGGCCAGACTTGCTTCTGTCACCCTAGCTCAAATTTGGAGCACTTCAAGATTTTTTTGGTTTTGGACCATTCTTCTATCCGTGCACAGGTGTACCTTGTTCTTGCAAGAACTAGGGCTTTCTTTGCTTCTTTTCTTGGACTGTTCTGCTTGTTACAACCTCTAAAGGATCAGAAAAAGACTCTGCCTTCTTGACAACCATTGTGAAGGCCCCTGCAACCACTGCACACATTTCTTTAATGAAGATACAACACCCCTGCAACGTAGGAACTGACTTTTCACTGTCTTTCCCTAATCGGGTGTTAACCAACTCGCCTAGGGAAAGCTTTTTAGCATGCTACCAGAACCCTTAAAGACTCCTATATTTACATTATGTACAAGGAGGGAGTCTAGCCTTGTTTCCACTGAACCCATACTTCTTGGTACAGTCAGGAAACAAGCTAAAACTCCATTTTTCTGAGATTACCAGTCAAAACAACAAACCAGAGGAAACACAGTATTTACAAAATGAAAGAAAGTGATGAAAAAAAAACTACTAAACTAGATAATATGCTTCAAAAAGCTTCACTACATGCTATTGAATACAACAAAAACCTTCCTCAATTCATTTCTTGCAGCTATCACACGCAAGAACAGAAAAATCAGAACTTTCACAACAAAAATCACTGTTTCTTTTATTGTTCCTCTGAAAATGCCAACATACAAAGCATCTAACCTCTTCAAAGGTCGAGAGATCTCTTTTTACAATGCCAAGAAATAGTTAGGTTTTCAATTTTGAGCCTAAGAACGGCCAAAAGCCTAGCATTGGAAAACACGGTGTGTTTTGCAACGTTTGTCTAAAGCTTAGGGAACAACCACAAAAAGGTTTCCCAACTTATTCAACTTTTAACCTAAGAACCAAAAGGTCCTCAATCACAATCTAGATGGTGTTAAAGACCTTTCACAACAAAATAAAAATTGATTTTAAAACAAGACTTCAAAATATGCTTGCACTTTGGCAGGTGCTCCTACACCATTTCTCCATCATGAAACATCACCAAACCATATGCTATGCTCAAATTAACCTTCACAAAGGAGTTTTCATGCCCCAAAATGAATCACTTTGCCTTGGGATTAACACACCCAGCCTAGATGGAGAAGTATGACCCAACATATAACTGTCCAACCTTGCTTAAACTCCCATGTAGCATTAGAAGATAGTGTTGGCAATGTATAAATTTAAGGTCTCCATTGTTTATCTTTTCAATAATCTGAACCAAATCCTCAAACCCTATAGATTTATGATGATAAACACTTTAAATATGCATACTTGTGATCCCCACATGCCAAGAATAAGGTACATAAACAATAATGAAAATGTTCATTAATGATTGGCTTCAAAACTGTTGATCTACTATCAAAACCTTATGTATTTTGATGATAATCTCTTCTATTATGCACAATGTGACTTTTGAATCAAATCCACCTGAAACAACAACCCTTGGATGGTATCTCATACCTGTAGGTTGCACAAATCAGAGAGAATGAATGTTATCCATCATCAAATTGAAGAAGAAACCCCTGTTTTCTCCTCACAACCAAAGTTCTTCAAAATGCCAAGTGTTGAATGAATAATCAAGAATGAATGATTTGATTTTCAAATGCCTTTTATACCTCTTCTCAATTTGAATGACCCCCAAGGCATATTCAATCATTAAATATATTAAATATTCATTTTCTTTTGTTGCTTTTTGAAATACTCCAATAAGTGGGTGCCCAACTCAAGATATTAAGTAATTGACTTTATATTATAAAAATTCCATCAATTATAAAGTCAAATATATCATTAATAATGGTTCACTTTATTATTAAATTATTATTAAAACAATGACTTTAATAATTTATTATATCTTAACTCCATTAAAACTCATTATTAATCAACTTCGTTAATGCTAAAAGGCAGCCCATTGATTCCTCTGCACACTAGGGTGCATTACTATAAATAGTAAGGTTGGCCCCTAACATCCCACTGACTTACTAAAAATAGTAAGTACGCATAAATAGAGGTAGAAACCCACACAAAAGATCACCACTAAATATTCCAATGAACTGGAGGAGAAAGCACCAACAACTGCCATCTGGAGAACCCATTGTTCTCCCAAATAAGGTCCTCTAATCACCATTATTAGCCTACGAGGACCTGATGATAGGCTAATCTACAAAACTCTAATGCTCGCTAAAAAGGGGACATTACAGGTTATGGTTATGATTTGGGTTATGGTCAGGTTATAATTAGGGTATAGGGTTAGGGATATGTTTAGAATAAATGTTAGGGTTAAGTTAGGGATACAATTAGGGTTAGGGTTAAAATTAGGGTTATGTTAGAGTTAGAGTTACAATTAAGGTTAGAAAATCATGTTTATCACTAATAAACCATAGTCGTTAATTATTAAAAAAACCATTTTCTTGTTATAATAGGCGAAATGCCTATACTCTCTTAATGATTATAGATTTTACATTAAAATGCATGATTTATATTATTCACATGCACACTAAAGTGGGGATCATGCATTCTTCCAATGTGTATCTACTTAGAAAATCTATAAAATTTAACAATTAGGAATCACACCTAATTGATTCATCATATCAAGCATTCTTCTAATGTGTATTATTTTCTCAAAGGTGTAATACCCCTCTGTTTTGCTTTTTGGCTGGACAATGTGTCCTTGTTTGCTTTGATGTGCTTTCTGGTTATTGAGATACTTTATCATGTGTGTGTTATTTGATCGCTATTTATAGAGCGATAGTCTATTTGTGTGATGTGATGTATCTTGTTTGATGCTTTATTTGACATGTTTTAATTGGTGTAATGATGATTATTTATTGTAACATGTTATTGTATGAGATATTTGTTTATGATGGAACTGCCAGTCTATGATGAGTGTTTTGGTGAAGGGGACGAGATCACATCACTTGCTTGCGAGTGCCCTATGATTTCGCGATTTTCTTTTCACGGTGTGTTTATTATGATATATATATGCATGTTCAATATACTTTTTGTTCATAGGTTGACAAGTATAGGACATCGACTCCACCTGGTTCCACAGGTTTGAGCGTGTCCATTGGTCAATGGTATTCGATTGGGATATAGTAGCTAGGTTTTCCATGCCAAGTCATCACCCTAGTCGGAGTGCGTCGTCAGGTTTTAGTCAGGTTAAGTTGCTTCTATGTTGTTCATCTCTCCTAGATTTTTATTTAATTGCAAGTGGAAAAGGTAAATAAATGGCTTCATGTATTTAAGTTGTTTATTAAATAAATCTAGTTAGAATGTTAGAAATATTATTTGATTTATTAATTAATTTAATTGAATTAATAAAATAATCTAATCTTGGATTAGATTTATTTTATTGATTAATTAAATTAATTGTGTTGAATTGATTAATTAAATTTAGTTGTGGAGTAAATAAATTAATCTATTAATCCATTAAGTGAATAGTTTAATTGTAGTTGAAAAGTGCATAAAGTGAATGATTTAAATCTATTTTGAAATTTAAATTGTGTTTTAAAGTATTAAAATGCAAATATCTTGTAAATGCATAAATTAAAAGAATTAAATTTATTTGAAAAGGAATTTTGTTTTAAATTAATAAAAGTAAGATATTTTGTAAATGCATGAAAATATCTATAGTGTTGAAAGATATATATATTTTTTTTTGGAAAAAGAAAATATTTGGGATATTTTAGGGTATATTGATCAAATTTGGGAAAAAAATAGAGAGGGATTTCATTCTTGAAAAATCTGGTTGTGAAGAAGGAAGGAAGGATTTTCTCTGGTTGTGGATGCACTTGGATTGGAGTGAAGATCTAGAAGGATTTTGGCAAAGCGGAAATTGCAACTCAATACTAGATTTCTTCTTCAAACTTCAAACAAGTTCTTCTCGTTTTCTTTTATTGTTTTGAAAATCTGGTTTTCAGTTTTGAAAACTTGTTGCAAACATTTTTGAAAACCCTGTTGAAATCTTGAAGAAATCTAAATTTTTTGTAGAAAAAACAAAACTTGCAGTAGAAAATTCCAATTTTAACAATAGAAAAATGGAAATAAAACAAAATGAAATTAGAAAACATCTATTTGGGAGTTGAAATGTTTCATATCAAAATTGAAATTGAAACAAGGAAATTGTGTTTGAAAATTAGTTTTATTGTAAATTTTCTGTAGAAAATTTGTGCAATTTGACTGTAAATGGAGATTTTATGTTTATATATATGCATATATTGTATATACATATATTTTTGCATATTGAGTCTGGGTTGTTTTTAAAAAAAATAAAAAAAATAAAAATTGTTTCCTGTTAAAATTTTGGGCACAAAAATCATGTTCTGGAATTTACCAGAACAGAGGATTTTATTTGGTTGTGCTCTGTTTTTAATAAAAAAGGAAAATTTTATTTAAATAAAAATTTATTTTTTATTGTGTGTGGAGGGGGGAAGGCAGCCATGGCTGCACAACCATGCCCTCCTAGTGGAGGGCGCTGCTGTGGCAGCGCCACCTCCACTGAGGGAGGCTGGGCACAGCCATAGGCTGCGTCCCCTCCTTTTGGGGGGCTTCGGCCTTTTAAAATAAAAGCTTTAGTTTTTTATTTTATTTTAATTTAATATTATATATTTATATATAATATATATATTAGATATATAATATTTAATTATTATATATATAATATATTATATATATATGTATATATATATATTTAATATGTTATTTTTGTTAATTAATTAATTTAATATATATAGAATATATATATATTATATATTTTAAATAATTGGAGTTTATTTTAATTAGTTGGAATATAAAATGTTTTTTTTTAAATATATGGATTTTAAGATGATAATTCTATTATCATAGATTGAAATAAATTTGACTTTATAATAAATGATTTTATTTAAAAAGATGATTTTTATTATTATGTGTAATTGGAGAAAACGAAATTAAATTATTAGTTTAAGTTCCTTAACGTTGCCAATGTAATTGAAGTAAAAAATAGCTTTGATTTTAATGAACCAATCTACATGAAATGAAATTTGTTAGAGGATGGCGTCTGGGTTTGCAACTTTGTGGGCCGAGCTAGGGCATCCGAGCCCTAGCTCGTGACTGTTCTTTTGTTCCTGCATTGTCTGGGGGGTCTTTCTGTGCTTTTGGGGGGGTTGTATCCTTTTAAAATCTGTTTGATTTGTTTCCTGGGTGCGCGACCAACGTTTTCTTGGGTCTTCAATTCTTTGTGCGCTCGAGGGTCTTCTTGTTGCCCTGTGTTGTGGGTCTGTCTGAAGGGCTTCTACGGTGGTGCATTCCCGTGCATGCTTGGATCTAGTCGAAGTGGGTTGAGGTTATAGGGTGTGCGGGGTGTTGAAAGCTCGTTGTTGTTTTCTCTCTATGTGGTGTTCATTCTCCTTGCCTGGTGTGGGTGTGGGTGGGCTCGTGCGGTGGGTGTTTGTGTCGGGCGTAGTCTGAGGAAGTGGTGTCGGTTTCCCCCACCCAATACCTTTTGGATTTTTTGCATACCTATCTAGGGTTTGATGGATTTTTTGAAGGGCGAGACATCTGGGGTGTCTCTTGACATGGACTTTCACGCAACGATTGGCTCGAAGGCTTCGACTCAAGGAATGAAGACTTTCAACTCCGGATTCAGGGTTTGTTGGTGCAGGATTGTCTAATGGTGTGAGGCTCAAGAAGATTAACGGATGTCTCGAGCATTGCCAGGAGAGGCCTAAATTGGTGTTCCCGCTTGAGATGATTGTTGAAGATGTTGAATATTATACGAACCACTCATTATTTTGCAAATTGTTGGGGATGAGGGTTTCACTTCAGTTTTTGGAATCTTGGGCCCAAAGGACTTGGGCGCCAGAGGGAGAAATGAAGATCATATTGCTGGCCAACAATTACTTTATGGTAACCTTTAATTACATGGCTGATCGCACTAGGGTATTTGAAGGTGGTCCTTATTTCCATAACCAGGTGGGGCTGTTTATTAAACCATGGCATGTTGGATTTATCCCCTCAGAGGAGCTGCCAAATCGTGTCCCCGTGTGGGTTCATCTACCTCGATTTACGGTGGAGTGCTGTTGGGAGGATGATTTGCACCTGGTGGCTTCGCTGCTTGGAAAACCAGTTGGGTCTTCCTTGCAAACCTTGGGTAAAAAGGTAATGACTTTTGCTTGAATTTGTGTTGAAATTGATCTTAGTAAGCCTTTGCTCGATGTTGTGGATATGTGTGCGGGATCCTTCTCTTGGGTGTAGCAATTGGATTATGAGACTCTTCCTTTTCTTTATTGTCTATGTCATGGATATGGTCATTTGCAGCGTAGATGTCCAAGATATAAGCTTGTGGAGTCTCAGCCTGCACGACCTCCTCGCAACCCCTGCAGCTGATAAGGGGAAGGGCCTTGCCTCTGGTGAAGTGGTTGGTGTGGATGGTTTTGTTCAGGTTAAGGCTTGTAACAGGAACTAGGGTCAGAAGAGGACCTTAAAGGAAAGACAGGATGATGATACTTTTAACAGGTTTGAGGTATTGGATGATCTCAGCCAGCAGGAAGTGAACTCGAGGTTGTTGAGTTTGGTTCAAGTGGTTGAGGGGTCAGCTCTAGTGGACAATATCTCTGGTGTTTCATTGGTTCCTTCGGGTGGAGATAATTTGCAGATGGATACAAATCTACAATTTGTGGTCTTGGAGGTGTTGACCCTTTCAGCTGAGGCACCGAAAGGTGGTGGGGATTCTTCCTCTCCTAGACGAAAGGTAAATCGGATTGCGGCTAAGGGCAACAAGCCTTCTCCTCAGTTGGGCCTTTTACAAAGAGATCTTAAGAAGGGTGGGGTGGAGAAATATGCCAAACTTGGTAGAAAGAAGGATCTAGAAAAGATCAAGTTGATAGGAGAGACTTTGGTGGAGTCAAGGTCGGTAAAGACTTTGGATTCTCATTTTTTGAACCCCTTGAAATGATTGTTCTATCATGGAATGTAAGGGGCTTGAACAACGGCCCTAGACAAAAAGTTGCTCATGATTTGGTTAGGAAACATGGTCCTAATATACTTTTTTTTGCAGGAGACCAAGCTTTCAGTGGATAGTATGTTTAGTTTGGATCCTAAGTTGTGGAGGAACAGGGAGTGTTAGTGCATTGGTGCTCATGGGTCTTCTAGGGGCATAGCTTGTTTTTGGAACCTGCAGAAGCTCTATCCTCTTTGGTGGGTGTCCTCTAGATCTGCTATGTCTATGATTGCTTCTAGCTTTGAAACAGGGGAGATTCTGCTCCTTTCTAATATCTATGCTCCTATTGATTTCTGGGGTAAGCAGTCTTTGTGGTCCCATATTTGGTTTGTCCGCAGTTTGGTTCCTTTCCATCCTTGGATTCTCGCTAGAGATTTTAATGCTATCACTGAATTGGCTGAAAAGCATGGTGGTACTGCGAGGCTGGAGCTCTCGGCGTTGCTCCTGTGTGATAACATTAATGCTTTGAATTTAGTGGATATGAAGCCCAGTAATGGTAAGTTTACTTGGAACAATCACAGGATTGGGGATAATTGTATTGTTGAGAGATTGGATTGATTCTTGGTTTCTTGCTATTGGATTGGGGGTCAGTGGTCTTCTTGTTTTGAAATTTTGGATTGGAGAGGATCCGACCATTGGCCTATCAAGTTGGCTATTGAGTCATGTCGTGTGCCTTGTTCTCCTTCTTTTAGATTTGAGCTCGTGTGGTTGCGAGACCAATCTTTGTATGATTATGTGGCTGACTGGTGGAGAAGTGGTAGACCTGCTTTCGATACGACAATGTACACCTTTGCTAAACTTCTTCAATATGTGAAATATCAGCTCAAGCGGTGGACTCTTCATTGCTTTGGGAACATCTTTCGTGCTAAGGCAGCTGCTCAAGCTGAATTGGATGGTATCACGGGATTGATACGGGAGGGTGGAATGACCAAGGATTTGCTTCAGGAAGAGGCTCAGGCTTTGAAAGCTTTGGAGGAGTGCGAGATGCGGGAGGAAATGTATTGGAAACAAAAGGCTCAGATAGAGTGGCTTCAAGAGGGGGATAAAAACACTGCTTTTTTCTTCAATTCTATGAAGTCCAAGAGGCAAGGCAATTCTATCTCGGCTCTGGTGAATGATAGGGGTGAGTAGCTCTCCTCCTTTCTTGAAATCTCGGGTGAGGCAGTGCATTATTTTTCCTCTCTTTTTTGGGAAGATTCGCAGGGGGGGTCTCTGGAAGAAGCCCAAGTTCTTTCCTGTATTCCCCCTCTGGTTTCTAGAGAAATGAATGAGCTTCTTATGAGTAATATCACACTAGAGGAGCTAGAGGGGACTGTTTTCCAGATGAAGAAAGGAAAAGCTCCTGGCCCGGATGGATTCTCGATCGAGTTTTTCCAAGAATTCTAGGATATCATCAAGTTGGACCTTTTGGCAGTTATTCAGGAATCTCAACGAAACAAGCAGATGCTTAAAGCGTTAAATTCTACCTTTCTAGCCCTCATTCCCAGGTGTGATGGGGTTGATAGGTTAAGTCAATTCCATCTCATTTCTCTCTGCAATGTCATTTATAAAGTTATCTCTAAGTTAATTGCTGACAGGTTAAAAAGGGGGCTTAAGGAGCTGATTCTGAGGAGCAGAGTGGTTTTGTGGCAGGAAGGCAAATTTTGGATGGGATTGTTATTGCAACTGAGACCATTCATTCTATGGCCTACTCCAAAGAAAATGGGATGTTCATTAAGTTGGATATGGCTAAGGCTTATGACAGGGTTAGATGGTCTTTCCTTTGAAAGATTCTCAGTGTTTTTGGTTTCAAGGAAGATTGGATTCATTGGGTTATGAGCTGCATTACCTCAGTTTCTTTCTCTGTGATTATTAATGGAGAGCACTCTGAGTTATTTGGGGCATCTAGGGGGCTTTGTCAAGGGGATCCCCTCTCTCCGTATTTGTTTCTTCTCTTTGCTGAAGGTTTGGGGAGATTGATTAGAAGAAATGTGGAGGGTGGTCTAATCCAGGGTTGGCGATGGGGTGGTGACTTGCCTCCTCAGTTGCACCTGCAGTTTGTGGACGATACTGCTCTGATGGGAAAGGCTACAATGGGAGAAGCTGCTAATATTCGTAGGGTGTTGGATGTTTACCTGACTGCCTCGGGGAAACTAATTAATGAAGATAAATCTTCCATTTTCTTTTTTAATACTCTGGGCCCCATTCAACAGCGGATTGCTCAGACCTTGAGATTTCAGATTGGGAATCTTCCTTTGACCTATCTTGGTATCCCCATCTCGAATGGGCATTTTCCCAAGGAGTCCTGGAAGAATATTTTGGATAAATTTTGGGTTAAAGTTAATCACTGGACTCATTGGTGGTTATCTTTTGCTGGGCATGTTCAGTTAATCAAGTTCATGGTGCAGGCTTTTCCCATCTATAGATGCATGCTCTAGGTTGCCCCTGGGAGCTTTGTTAAGGAATTTGACTCTATGGCTAGACAGTTTTTATGAGCTGGTCATTTGATGTCTTCTAAATGGAGTCTGGTTAGATGGGAAGTTGTTTGTAGCCTGAAGTAGTATGGGGGTCTGGGATTGCAGCAGTCGGCTTTGACTGGGGTGGCACTGGCTGCGAAGCTGTATTGGCGGTGGTGCATGGAGCAGGATAAGATTTGGGCCAGAGTTCTATCTCAAAAGTACTTTTTGGGAATTCCTCAGAAGGATATTCCTTGTTATCCCCTTGTCGGGAAGGGTTCGGTGATCTGGGGGACTCTCAAAAAGGGGGCTGCTCTTATTAAGGATGGTTTATTTTGGATTTATAAGCAGGGGACCGAGGTTCAGTTCTGGTATGATTCCTGGGATGGATTTCCTCCTCTCATCTCTCAGTACCCTAATTTATTGAATCTTTGTCAGAGGTTTATTGAGGTTGGTTGGTCATAGATGAGTGACTTTAAATCCTCCTCTTTTTGCGGGTAGCTTGAGGTGGCTAGATGGAAGTCTCTTGATGTTTGGCCGGATGTTGGTCTTCAAGAGGAATGTGTTGTGTTGCAAAGTGTTCTTTCCAGTCGTCGATGTAGTTCTCTCTGGGAGGAAGATGTGCTTGCTTGGTCTCCTAATCCTTTGGGTGTCTATATTGTGGCCTCTGGATATAAGGTTTTATTGTCCCACATGATGAATGGGGAGGAAGTCCAGTGGTGGAAGAAGGTCTGGAACAAGTTCTCCTGGCCAAAGTGTAATTGCTTTGTCTGGATGTTGACCTGGAATAAGTGTTTGACTTGGGACAATATCCAAAAGAGGGGTTTCCATGGGCCTTCTGTCTGTGTTTTGTGTGGGACTATCGAGGAGGAGTCTTCTCACTTGTTTTTTTGTTGTCCTTTTGCTATCCAGATTTGGCATTTTTGGTGGGGCGTTTGGCAGAGCCCTTGTGTTCATGCTTCCTCCTTGATTAAGTTTTGGAATAGTGTGGGTAGGCCTCCCTCTATGACTTCTTTCTTACAGGAAGTGTGGTTTGTGGGGCCTATCTTTATGCTGTGGCATATTTGGTTGGAACGGAATAGGTGTATTTTTTGGGGTGAGAAGCAATTTGTGCAGCAAGTCTGACAACAAATTTTGAGCATGATTCAGGAAACGGTGGAGGCTAAGTGTGCTGTGAGTTTTCCGTTAGAGAAAAGGGATGCTGAGGTGATGGAGAGATTGGGGATTCAGGGGCTGTCTGTGACTTCTGCTTGTGTCAAGAGAGGGCAGAAGGTGAAGTAGAAAATTCATAGGATTGGTAGTTGGCTGCCCCCTCCTGATGGAGTTCTGAAGATCAATACTGATGGCTCTTCCAGGGGAAATCCAGGACTTGTTGGTATTGGGGGGATTGGCAAGGACTCTTTAGGTTCTGTGGTTTTCCTCTTCTCAACCCATGAGGGGTCAAAGGCTATCAACATTGTGGAAGGCTTGGCAATCCTCTGCGCCTTTGAGAGGGCTCATGTTTTGGGGTGGAAAAGGATTATTTGTGAATCTGATTCCTAGGTCTTGATCAATTTTCTCATTGAGCGAAAAAGTGGTGGGGGTCAGTTGGCAGTTGGTTATGATTGTGCAACAAATTTTGCAGGTTAGTTTGCTGATGGAAATGGTGACTTTTGTTCATATTCCGTAGGAGTGGAATAGGGCTACTGATTGCTTGGCAAAATGGGCCTCTGAGCGTGTCGGTGGTTGGAGAATCAAGGAGTGGGAGCTTATTCCTCTGGAGCTTCACCATGATTTGGAGGGAGTTCTTGCTAAGGATAGGGCTGGATTAGGAGGTGGCTAACTTTGGTTGTGTTCTGTTCTTCTGCTTTTGCTATTTCTTGGGACTTTAGTCCTGCTTTCATTGTAATGTTCCTTTTTGAGTTTCAATAAAGTTTTTACCCCTTTTTATTAAAACATTGCCAATGTAATTGTATTTACTTTTGAGTATTCGCAAGTTATGTTAATCGAGTTAATTAAATATATAGTTATATATACATGTTTAAATTATAGTTAATTATGGTTTTCGATAATGATTTTATTATTGATGCAAATATTAAATTTCAAAGGAAAATGATGTAATTGGAAAATTGTTTTTAAACATTAATTGTAATTAGGAAGTTAAAATAAAACAATTAGTTTAAGCTTCTTCCTTCTAATAATTCTAATAATTCTATTTTATTACATGCAATATGTCATTGCGTTGTTTGGATTTAGGAAATCCTTAAGTAGGTTATTTAATTGCCAAAGGTTTCTTTTCTTTATGTGTTTTCTCTCATTGTCATTGTTGGGAAAATAGAGTGATTTGTTTATGTAAGTCTTCCAGATGGGGTTTTCACTTAATTGTGTGGGTTTTCGTAATTTGTTAGTCAACCTTTGTATTGTCTTGGGTAGTGCTTATAGTTGTATCCTGTTGTTTTGCCCGGTTTTCACAAACAGGGATGGTTTGTGCCTCCTTTGGATTAGGAATGGTTTATGTGGTTTGTGCCTCCTTTGGAAGGAGTGGATTATGTGTTTTGTTGCCTCCAGTGTTTTGAGTGAGTTTTCATTAAATGTTCCTCCTAGAGTTGGAGTGATTGTTTATCTTGTTTGTATGTCCTTTGGCACCCTTAGTGATTGGTTTTGTGTTGGTTTGTTGTCAAGTAGAAGAGTGGCTTATGTTAGGCTCCAGAGCCCAAAGAGGTAAACTGGGTAACCTTAAGAGGTGGTTTAATCAAGTGATAACTAAAGCAATATACTTAGAAGTTTAGGTAGTTTTTTACATTAATCAAGATAAATTAGCCTCACTCATAGACGCAAGTGTTCGTATAGGCTTGGGGTGAGTGGGAAGGCCTGGAATGGCAAGGTCATCTATCTTGTCTTTATGAGAGGTATTTGATTTCGCATGAGTGAGTATGGGGGTCGGGTTCGGTAGAGGCCACCAAGACAACTCATAGTGGGGGACAAAGCCTATGAAGATTCCCAGAGGATATCCCATGTCGAGTTGTGTGATGACACTCTTTCTACGACAACAGTTGGTATTTGGTTTTATGTGTATGGTCTTCGTAACATACTCAATTTTTTTTATTTATGGAAGCAATGTGACTTATGTCAGTGATGTTAGAGTTGTACTTGTGTTATTCTTATGGTTGTGTGGTTCATGTGATTGGTTGTGTCAGTTTGAGTTAGCCTATGTCTAGAGGTTGATGGTCTTGTATAGGATTCCTTGTTACTATCTCCTAGCATGGGGGGTGGGCCTTCAGGTACCACATGGTTGGGTGGAACGTGCACCTTAATCCATTGGGTCGTCTTCTTGTTCGTGTCGATGAGATTTCCAGTTGGAGAGCTCGTGGGATCCAGTTTCATTTCATGCTTTATTCTTTTCAGATGATATTGTAATTTATTACCCCTCATTTGTTATCGAGGTGGAATATGTAATATGTAATCATGCTTATTGGATTTACCTCATTCGGGGAATGAGAGTTGTAATCTTATTGTAAATTTATTGTTATCTGAAATCAAGTGGTATCTCTTATGCTTTGATGTAATTTATCATGTATGGAATGTATGTGTATTTAATTTATTAAATAATTAAATGTTATGGTTTCTATTCATGTTTCTTGTTTGGGTTTTAAGTAAACTCAGTCTCGTAACCTTGGGGGTTGTTGGCAATGGGTAGTGAACTTGCATGTTAATTGTCTTTAAAAAAAAAATTAGTACGTTTGAGTAGTAAATTGCAACTTCCTCTAGGGTTGCGTGGTGGGACATTACAAAAGGCATGTGATATTTATTTTTAATCCTTTCAATTAATGGGAAATGAGTAAGGAAATTTATATTTTCTTATCATAGTAAGTCTTAATAGCTTTACTTTAAGTGTTTGGTCTCAATGAATGATAAAAATAATAGATGGTATATTTATTTTGTAATACCTCATGTTTGCCTACTTGAGATTTACATGTGGACTTGGTCATTAGGTTCAAACTTGTCAATTGAGTAGTTACTTTCTATGTTTTGAGGTGTAATGCCTTTGACACTTGTGCCTTGTCCTTCATTTATTTTTCTTTGGTTCTATGATTATTATTAGTGTTGATGCTTCATTATGCTATCAAAGTATTTTTAAATAGGTTTTGTATTGTTACTTAGACAATGATCTATAAATATTATGTTGTGACTTTTATATGTTTGATTTATATAATAGTATGTATTATCATCCTTTCTATCAAAGGTATTTATTCTTCTTCTTTATCCTTTTTCCTCTTCTTCATAATCTCTTTATTGTAAGTGACCATTGCCCATTGTCAAATAAAAATTACTTTCCCTACATATTAAAAAATAAATAATATTGAATTATAAATTGATAAATGGTGTAACAAGAAACACAAGAAACACAAACTCTTCTCAAACCTAAATATTACAAGAAACACATGTAGCATCTAACCTAACTTTGCACAAGATCACATCAATTATTTAATACTCTTCTCAAACCTAAATGATTAAATCTAGGTGGCTAACAGTTATATAGAAGTAGGTGTATGAATAAGTGTGATAAATAAAAAAATTAGGTGAATGCATGAAATGATAAATGGATTAATTCTAAGGGATCAACCCTAACTTTACACATGATCATATCGTTTTTCATTAACATATATCAATATATTTTTTAGAATTAGTCCAATGAGAAAAAAAAAAATATACAATATAAGTTGAAAGTACAGTAAACTGTACTGATTATCTAGAATAGTGTTGAACATGATCCTCCATTGCAATGCCATCAAAACTTGTAAATTACATAAATTTTAGTTATTAAATTGATTTAAAATTAAACATAAAAATTGTTATAAAATCATTTCATAATTTATTTACCATCTCTAGCTTGCATTGCATCTATTGTTGTTGGTGTTTTGTTAAAATCAATAGAAAATGGTAACTTATGTTGCCCAGTGTTTCGTTGATCATCTAAAGTTGCAATGACATGTGTATTTAATAAATCAACATAGATACAACATTAAGTCCAACAATACAATATATGTACTTAATCAAAATACTATTAAAATTCTAAATTACTTGGAATAGTTTTTTGAAATGTCTGACTAGGTATAACATTAAGCCTTGATGGTTTATTTTCACGAATTGTATTTTCTATTTATTTGATTAATTATAGAAAATTGGTTAGAAATAGGAATTCAAGAATATCTCATTTAATGAATACAATAAAATTACCACCAATAATTTGCATTTCATCAGTTGTTGTGTTTTGTTGATCATCTAAAGCTGCAATGACATGCGTATTTAATAAATCAACATAGATACAACATTAAGTCTAACAATACAATATATACTTAATCAAAATACTATTAAAATTCAAAATTACCTGGAATAGTTTTTTGAAATCTCTTACCAGGTATAACATTAAGCATTGATGGTTGATTTTCATGAATTGTATATGCTATTTATTTGATTAATTATAGAAAATTGGTTAGAAATAGGAATTTAGAAATATCTCATTTAATGAATGAATACATTTAATAGTTAGAAAATTACCATCAATAATTTGCATTTCATTGATTGTTGTGTGGTTCAAATCAATAGAGAAGGGCAATCGACGTCTTCTATTATTGTCTTGATCATCCAAACCTACAATGACATATTTTTAATATGTGATGTAAAAACAATAATTATTGCTATGTAAAATACTAAAATAATTTTGAATAAATGTACTCACTATGTTGTTTTCTAATGATAACCCTTTCTTCTTGTATTTTTATGCCTGAACGATTGGAGACCTTTTTTTTTCTTTTGCTTCCTACCACCTATGGAGGGGAATTGAAAATTTTCATGCTCTTCAACTCTTTCATTCAAGTCTTGATGGATGGTGTTGCCTCTTTGACGAATAAATTGGCGTTTGCGCATTTTTCTTGGACTAAACCATGGTGATATTTGTCTCATAGGCATATCCTCAGAGCCAGGGATTGGTGTAAGTTTGGAAGAAGTAAGAGATGCTTGAAAATCTTTTCTAAATCTCTCAACACATTGACTAAAGATATGTTTTTGATCTTCTCTAGTTGGTAAATCTTGGAGCAGTGAATTCAAATATTCAACAGCATTTTGGAAGTTATCATTGAAAGCATCAGATGATTTACAACCATCTGTAATATAAATAATAAATATTAAGTTCATAAAATATAATATTTTTTTTTCATATTTCATTACAAAAAATAGTGATATTGAAATTTACCAATTCTTTGGTCTTCGCCAATGACAACCCCAATCAAATCTTGACCTTCTTGTGGAATACAATAATCTATGTTACAAATAAAACATTAATTAAATTTTAAGAACATTAAAAATCAATGAATATTTTATTATAAATATCATATCAACATTACTAGTGGCATTGTTCTCATGACTGAAACTTCCTCTGACATCATCATCATTATCAACCAATGGAGCAACACCATCTGTAATTCAAAAAGATTATTTTAGTTAGTTTCAAGAAAAAAATATAAATCATTTAAAATATAAATATAATACTTAAATGTTAAATGAATCTTACTAGCAACTTGATCTTGCTCATTTGTTATGTTTCTCTTTACAAGATCTAAAATCTTCAACACATGTTTGCATGTATTTCCCCTTTTTTCCCACTGACAATCACATACATGTAAATCTTGTCCAAATTTCTTAACAAGATACCATTTCATTGGAACATATTGACTTGAGGGAGGAGATCATATGGATAACAATCTGTATTGGGTATTTTTTTGGACCTCTCTAATGTAGTACTGTAATATCTTTCTTTTTTAAAGTTAGTTAAAAATTCAAATGATTGCAACTATCTTTTATTTTTATAAAATGGCTCTACCCTATGAAGAAGTGTATGGATAAGCCAATCCATTCTCCCTGTACATTTCTTAGCATGATCACTTAGATAATGGCTCTTGGTGTGGAAGTGGTATGACTCTATGGAAGCATTGGTTTCTTAATTTGCATGAGAAAAGTTTTGAAAGTTTTTTGCCCACATTTCTATACAAAAAACAATAAAAATACTTTAGTAAACATAAAAAAACAGCTTTAATGATAGAAATGCTTACAAACCAAAATGAATATTCTGACAAACTTACCAGTACGACCCTCATCATGACACCAAATTTTTTGGAAGTAATCAATAAATTTCTTCTCTTCTTTGAATTCCTCCATGAATTTTTTTATTAGGTGAGTAGTGATGTCTACATTGTCATTCATTGCATACATTATCTCACCTAATCTATCAAACATATTTGTACCAACATCCTTATTGCTGGCATACCTAAATTGTAAAAGATAATATCAATCTATGGGGTTCAAACACATAATTTTCCACATATTTTAATTAAATATTGACTCACCTGTACACATTTTTCAGCCATGCTCTGTGTACATGCCAAATACATAAAAGTACTCGGCATTGAAATGATAATCCACAAGTTACATTATAAATTTTGATAAGTAAATTATGACAAAATAAAATGTTATATTCAAACTATTTTAAGCTATAAATTATGAAATATATATTTTTATAAACTAAATATTAATCAATTATAATGAGTTGATTGAAGTTTAAATATAAAAACTAAGGCTAATAAAAACCTGATAGCTGCAATCTCCGCACTAGCATCATCTATCATGAATGCATTGACATTCCAATCTTCTCGACATTGTTTCCCTTGTTTATAAACTTTTGTTAGCCATTCATTTAGATCCTCAACTTTATTTCTTGAGGATATGGCCCATGCAATAGGTACACTAGCCTCTTGTTCATCAAAAACAAGCAAGGTATATAATTGATACTGCACATGAATTAAACATTGATAAATTAATATTTTTAAATAACTAAATCAATGATAAAATAAAATCCAAAAATTTATAATAAACGTTGCTTTACTTACACCATATTTGTTTGTTGAAAATGTTGAGTCCATTGCAATAATTGAGTTGTGTGAATGCTTGACCATCATTTCTCGCATCCATGGTGTTTGGATGCCTATGATAAATGGAACATTTTCCATGGTGTTTGGTCTTTTATAGTAGAAGAAGTTATCCTTCTCCTCTGCATGCCACAAATTGACACTTATTGTATCATCTTCATTCTTTTGGGATCAAATGGAGTGTACTTTTTTCCATGCATTCGACACATCCTTCCTCAACAAGCATGCATCCCTCTTATTCATCAACTTAGTCAAACCATGGTCTAAGTAGTGTTGTTCACATATTGTGTCAATCCCCACACCCATTAGTAATAAAGACTCAATATATGATTTGCATTCATTTGATAACCTCAGTGCAAAACTGCTCCTTGGATCACCAGAAGGGCCATCCTTTCCATGGAAAAATTCACCATTGGCATCACAATGGATACAATCATTATACATAATTAATGCAACTTGTGGTCTACCATACATGACCCTAACATACAAGTGAGTTTGACAACCCCTTTTTTGGATAAGCCTTTGTGTTCTTTCCATGTTTTCAAATTTATTTCTTTGATCGTTTGGGCCAAAAGCACACCAATATCTATTTATTCACACAACAAAACAAATATATTAATTCATATAAAAAATTAAATATAAAAATGACATACTTATTAATTAAATTTAATCTAGGAAAACCTGGAGTATGTCATGGTAGTGTGGTCAGTAGGTTTTGATGTGTTGCTCTCTTTATGATATTTACGTACAAATGTTGTTTCCGTACTATCTAGTAAACTTTCTCCTTTGATAAAGTGAGGGAGTCTCTCAAGAGGGATTGTAGCACATAAGTCCATATTGTCATCATCTCCAATAGGTGTCCATTCAGGGTCCTCACTTGAGAAATGATTTCCTTGGTTGGGAATGTCTTGCACATGTAGTTTAATGAGTGATTGCCATTTACACTTTCTACCCATTCTGAATAAAATTAATATAGTTAGTAGTCCTCTATATTGTTTAGAAATTGTATGAACAAATATATCAATTTTTCTATTCACTCCATGATATTGTTATCTTACATGTATATATAGGTAAGCTCTATGGTTTCACCAAATATACTAGCATTAGAGACAAAAAGAAAATTCCATGTATTACCAAATGAGTCCCAAAAATGGTTTATTGAATTATAGATGTTAATTTTTGCATGAACTAAATGCACACTACCAACTATGAGTATAACTAAAAACAATACAATATGTTTCCAATACATCCTAGTGGTGCTCTTGTTACATATCTCTAATAGAGGTACATCTACAAGAAATATAATAGAAAATTTATATATGTGAAGTTTGATATAATATTTGTTAGAGTAGATGTGTGATGTGTTTTTTGTTCTTCTCACTTGTCTCTCTATTCACTATTTATAAAGAATTGGTGTGTATGTTAATATACATAATCTACTAGGTGATGATATACTAAGAACAATGGGGAATTGAACTCCAAATCTATGCTTAGACTATAAATGCACATGAGTGCCCACTAATTATCTAAATACTTGTACCAAGATAATCTTATCGTTGGGATGCCTGGGAATCTTATATAGAGCACCAATGAATCCTTACATTCTAACGTAGGATAATTTTGGGAATTGGATAAACTATTTCCTATGCTTACTATTCTCAAATTTGGTAGCATCTAATAATATTTTAGCCATATCTCCCTCCAAAAATCTTAATATCCACATACAAAGAGCATGATTAACCCTCGTGAATTTATTATGAGGAATGGTAGATAAGTCATTGATTCCTTTTAGAGAGGTATTTGAATGATAAGGAATTTTCTTCCTTATTAATATCCTATATGTAGCCGGGAGTAAGCATGATACTTCCTTACTTATTTTGGAATTTATTTGATTAAAAGTCAAACTTTTGTAATTGTAGGATTTACGGTGTGAACTAGATTTGTAGGAAAATATGATACAAGTGCATTTGGATGTTATGTTTAAAATGTGTAGATGCACTTAACATATCTATAAATTTATTATTTAACATTATTTACGAACATTCATGTGGATGTGAAATATTTGTATTTCTATATAGGTGCATGTGAATCACATTAATCCAATAAAATTTGAGATCACAACCAACCAAAGATTAATATTACATGCAAATCAAATTGCATGGAACTCTATAGTAGGTAAGATGCAAGATTTTGGGAAGGGTTTTTTCTGGCATGGCTCACATACCATGTTATGATTTCCAAGATCATAAAGAAAAAAACTAGAAACTTCCACAAAATACATGCACACAAATAAGCCTGATGATATTATCAAGAGATTGATACAATAGGTGATTTGAATGTACAACACAACCTTGCATATTTAGGCAATGTGGTGAAGGTAGGCAAGTCAAACACAATGACTGACTAACCCTTCAATGATGAAACACTTGTTAACTCACATGACAAGTGTTCTAGTGAGTGGAAAGTGTGCATGCAAGAGGTGTCTCACAAGTGAAGACACGTGTCTCAACCACATGAAGTGAAACAAAATTATAGAAGTCCCTAAGTGGAGGCTTAAAAAACATGTTAATATGAGTCTCATAGGTAGGTTAATAGCTAACTAGTTTGATAAAGTCGCTATTTACACCAACAATCACCCTCATGGTTAAGAAACTTAGAACTTAATATTGGAATGAGGCGGTGGAAATAATTTAGAAGAACTTGGCATGGTGGAAGGGTAAAATTCATAGTCAATTTGGGAAGTTTTAGCTACTTAAGACATCTCTTCAAAGCATACCAATGTACTTCCTTTATTTTTACAGTATCCCTAAGTTCATTCTATATAAAATTGAGAAAATTTAGTAAAGGTTTCTTTGGACTAGAAAGGTGGAGAAGAAAATATTGGTGCTTGTCCATTGGGACATAGTTTGCAAAACTAAGGATAGTGGGGGGCTTGGTTTAAGAAAAAACCAAAAATTAAATATAGTTTTTATAGTAAAATTTGGGTGGGGGTTCATGAAGGACAACAAAAGTTAGGTGCATATCATGAAAGCTAGATGTTTTCAAGGAAGAGACATTAATATTTTTTTATCTACTGAGAAAATTCCTAAAGATTCTTAGAATAATGCTAGCAAAGCTATAATCTTGTTAGCTAGTGGAATGCAATTTGAAAGTTGGGAGAGATTTGATAGCTTAGTAGAAGGTTATATAGTTAAATAAGTTTATTCCAGCTAGGTGGATAGACCTATAAGAGTTTTTTATTAGTGATTTTGTTATTGTTGTCTTTCAAATACAACCAAAAATAAAAGTTATTAGACTCCCTTTTTTCTATCATGGGACAATACTTTTTGGGGTAAGGACCACAAGGGAAGGTAATTAATAAAATTTGGATACACCATCTAGCTCAACAATCCAAGTAAAGGAAAAAGATGGAATAAGATCTAACATAGGAAATTAATCGTAAAAGTTAACTACTTTTGGTTGACTGCTACACATGATAAAACTATCACCCATATAAATTTGTAAATATTGGATTATCACTTCCCAAAAAATGTATTTTGTGTTATTCCAACAAAGAAATAATGGATCACCTCTTCTTCTATTCTAATTGTACTAAAAAATTATAGGAAATTGTATTCAAAAAAATTAAAGTAAATTGTGTTATGCCCTATTCTATTGAAACAATCATTGAAAGTTGGTATTGCCTCCTTTAGCCATCATGTTATTATGTAGATGTGGATTTTTTCCCCTCACATCTTTATTGGGAGGTTTGGAAAGAAATGAATAATAAAATCTTCAGAAAATTTGGTGTTGACTCATATTTTGAATCCATGAGAGGCTTTGAACCCTCCCTCTTTGTAAATTTTCTCAATCACATAATGAATAAAAGGTCAATATTAGAGGAATCTATTTCAAGGTGGTTGAATGTCTCTTTAGTGCAACCATTGGCCTCTCCACAAAGGGCAAGAAAATTAAACACTTGAAGAGTATTAGAGACAAAGATTGCATCAATTCCTTCCATGTGGGAGATAATAGGCTTCTGAAATTATAAAACAACTATAAGAGAGAGGACCTCCCAAGCCCTTGGAGTTAGGTAAGTTACCATAATATAAGATACTTTTTACTAGATAGAGGATTTTAATGTGTATTCACATACTATTTTTCTCTATTAAAGCATCTCTGACATAATTTCCTCATAATCTTCTTGTATTACCTACTGTCATCTCTTGAGAACTCCATGAAGGAGATCTTGTGTAACAAATCCACCATTATCCTATGTTAGGGGATCATTTTATACTTAATATTTTTATTAACTTAACAAATTTCCTAATATGGCTAATTGTCCTTTGCAAGTGTTCAAAATCCCTACCTCCAAACCCAAGAAAATCACTAAAGTTTTTGCCCATCTCTTGTCAAAAAGAACAAGCTATGGTGAGGGTTATGGCTGAGAGGCTAGTCAAGAAGGTTTGTGGTCCCCAATCCTCCACGGTTGAGGATAAAACATTTTTATCTAAGACTGTGAACAAAGATGAGATTGGTGTGAAAGGGAGGAAGTGGTTAGTCCAACCCAAAAAGGAATAAGAGATCAACTAGACTTTGATGAAAGAAAATTCCAAGTTAGATGAGATTAATGAAGTAGTTTCTAGTGGAGAAGAGGACAACCTTATGAACCTAGGGAATCTAAAAATGAAAATTTTAAGGATAAGGATAGTGTTAATTCTAAGTCTAATGATAGTTATTTCCAAGAAGAACAAAGCATGGATAACATGAGCCCAAGATCTTCAAGCAATACTACTAGTACCAAAAAACCAAAAAAGACCCCTATTACTGTTAATACCTAGATTGAGGAAATTAGGACCAAGGGGGGAAACAACTACTCAAGAGAAAGGACATTAATTATAAAAGAGGATAAACGCCAAGAAAATGATACCAACGATCAAAAACTAAAAATGAAACCCCTACCAAAATGAATCAAACTATTAAGAGAGATGAAGTTCAATGAAGGGGAAATCTATAAGGGTTGATACAAGTGATGAGTCTGATTCACTAAAGGTCAAGTTTCACATTATATCCAAAGAAGGGGAGGCTATTTCAAACCTTCATGAATTGGTTGGGTCTCTAGGTAGCTAGTTGGTGGCTTATTATTATTATTATTATTGTGTTTCTTATGTTGTTAGTTATTATCTATTGCTAATCTAGTAGTGTTATTAGACTCTTGGTATTTTGATTATGAACTATTGGTTGTTTCAAGCTTTGTAAGAGAAGGGACCTAGTTTTCCCCTTTTATCTAATAAAAAATACTATTTTAAATTATTGTTAATATGTTTATTAAATTTATATTTAGAGAAAAAATAAAAATTTACTACATATTTTAAAAATTACAATTTTTTTTTCTATTAATATAATTAGTACTCAAAGGTGTTATGATTGTGTCTATATGTAAACTCAAAAGAGCTTATATTGTGTAGAATATTTGTCAATACCTTTCATTTGTTAAAGAATTGTTTAGAAATTTATTGTGCATACTATATTTGTTAAATAATTGTATTAAGAAGATTCAAATTTCTTATTAAAAGGAATGAAATTTTGTGCTATAAAGAAATAAGATCCATTAACCTATAAGACTTAATAATGATTTTTTTTTTTAAATACTTATATTCAAAATTATAAGATAGTTGTAATTGGATTCATGTTTCTAATCTTCCACCTAATGTGTGATATTGTAGCTCTCTATGAATATTTTTAAACATGAGCTTGCTCAATAATAAAAAGTAAAATTTGACTAATAAAAATACAATAACTATTTAGTTTTTTTAGTATAATAATGAAGAGCATAAGTAACAACTCTCAAATTAACATTTTTAATCAAATAAAAAGCTTAAAAAATATATAAACTTATTTTTCCATTTTGACAAGACTAAATAAAATTAAAAAGGGGTGAAATAAGGATATAATAATTTTTAATCAAATAAAAAGCTTAAAAAATATATAAACTTATTTTTCCATTTTGACAAGATTAAAAAAAATTAAAAAGGGGTGAAGTAAGGATAGAATAATTTTTAATCAAATAAAAAGCTTAAAAAATATATAAACATATTTTTCCATTTTGACAAGATTAAAACTAACTTAGTTATCTTATTCAATAATCTATCTATATAATGCGTCGAAAGATATTTTTTATTGAGCGTAATTTTTTTTGTGTTATTAATATGTAATATTATTTTAAGTATGCATAAATATTTAACTATTTAATTTGAAAACATTTTTTTTGTGAATTTTATTATATTATAATTATTATTTAAAATTTACGATTAAAAATATTTACATTTAATAATTTAATTAGAAGTTTATATACTTTTTTAAATTAGTTAATTTGATATGTAAGTAAATATAATTTTATTTATACAAATGTTAAATTATGATAATGAATTTTTTTATTTATAATAATTGTGTGATTTTAATTTATAGAAATGTTAATTTATATTAATAATTTTTTACATCAATATATTTGATATGAAAATAAATATACAATAAAATATATTATAAAATATTTTTTTTACTATATAAATTATGATAATGAATTTTTTATTTATAATAATTATATGATTTTAATTTATAAAAATGCTAATTTATATTAATAATTTTTTACATCAGTATATTTGATATGTAAATAAATATATAATAAAATATATTATAAAATATATATTTTTATTTTAAAATATTTTCAAAATGAATCAATGGACCTATTTTCAATAGTTACATACATTACTATATTGTAGTTCTAGCTTTGATATGTTTTATCATTTTATGCAATGTCTTCACATTTTTTACTTTCTATTGTGCATTGGCTTCCATATTTTATGGATGATAACTATCTAACAATCACTTATTCCTCCACTTGTAAGGTAATTTCATGCATTGCCTCTTCCACTCTCTTAACATGCCGGGTGAAGATTTACCGGTAACAGGGTGAAAGATTTATTACAAATCCGAAATTTAATCTATCGGTAACAATTTATCAAATTTTCCTACATTTAAGGATGAGTTTTTCTGTGTGAAAAATTAAAAAGCATTGAAATAAACATAGAATATTGCTGCTTTCTCATTACAAGCGGGAGAGACAGAGTAAATAATTTTTTGGGTATATTTATAATCATGATAAAAATAAAAAAATCAAATACGAGGAGCCATGACAGAAACAAAGAAAAACAATAGAATGAAAATGTATGATAGAATTTTTTTACATTATTTTAAAATCATTTAATGTTAATCTATGGTTTCAGATGCGCCAACAGGTACCTTAGATTAATCTATGGAAATTAGGCATAGCTCCTTCAGGTGGTCACGAATCTCGTAATACTGGCTTCTATTTGAAACTCTGTGATTTCTCCTAGACAAAATGGTGATAGTTGGGATAGAATTGATTTTACCCTCTACGGAATGCATTAATTTTGCGGTGGGAAATTTGGGCACGAATTTAAGTAGTTGGGGATATTTACTGCACAACCGGTTGGAAAATCTGGATGGGATTTGTCATTAAATTCAAAGCAAGTTGTTGGAGGTGACAGTGGTTGATTTGACAAGCACGGTATTGGGAGGTTGTCAACGCTAGTTTATTAGATGCATGATGTATCATGTGTTAGGCATCCATGCCCAGGTGCATTCCTTGGGTAGGATAGCCAACGCCATGAGAATGAGGGGTCCATTTGTGAGTTCCATTATTAATGGTAGTTAGTAATGGGTCCAAGACCAATGGTTTAAGTCGATTAAATGTGAATATGGCTTGCTAGGTCACCGACCTAGACTCTAGGTGCCTATATGATGATATTTAGTGCAAAAACTATCCACCCATTACCTTAATAGAGACAATATTAATATAATGTAAATAATACGATGATAATGAAAATAATTCCTATAGTTTAGGAAAAGATAGTTTATTTATTTATATTCTTTTGTCCCTTCCATTGTATATATATTACTTGTTGCATGAGTAGTTTGTACATTGATAGACTATATCTGCAAAGTTTCAACTAACAATGCATATACCATTGAATTATTTAACGATGGGTATCAATATCTCATATTCTCATGTGTGATTAGATAGCAAGAGGATAGTGTAATGCTCATGAGAATGTATTCATAAATAGTGTGTCAAATGGATAAGAGCTTGACCCAAACAAGTTAGAGTGTTCTTGAATTCTTGTAATGAATCAAACTATATGATTATCTTTCTCCTTAATGTATTCCTTTTTATTGACAATGTTATAAGACGTTGAACTTTAAGAAGAATTATACAAACATGTTATTGATTGAACATAAATAATTTGCAGGAGAATGAATCCTTAATTGATGGAGGATATTCAACTAATTTCCCTAATATGTTAAAAAAAGTACATTCTAGACACTAAGATTTTTATTGTGAATGGGCATAGATTCCTTTAGATTCACCATGAATATATAAATATTATTATTTAAATAGGAATCGTTGAATGATGCTCTAAAAAATGCATGAAATCTATTCAATGAATTGCAAATAATATCGTGAATATTCTCTCTCTTTGTTCCAAACTCAGATGAAGTAGTGAAGAAGTAGGTGATTGAATATAGATATGTATGACTTGATGGGAATGGGTAGAAACCTTAATTGCAAACCTTCTTTTTTGTAAACATTGTAATTGGTTATGTATGCATGACTGCATTCTTAAATCAATTAATAGTTTAAGATGTATGGGTGCTTGATTTATAAGAATGTATACTCATAAATAAGTACAAGAACGTTTATGATTATATATGTATATAAATACATACATGAGTTATACCTTCGTTATTTAATATTGCTCATTTTACTTCCTTGCTTACACTTGCATGTTCTTATAATGGATCCACTACATTTCTTGATATGCACTTATGAAAAGATTATTGAAATTTTGCACGCATATAAACAAGATATCACGTTAGTGTACTTGTACTTTCAAAGATTTACCTTGTTGCTTTATGAAATGATATAACAAGCAACATTGAAGATGAGTTGGTATGTAGCCTTTGTGACTGACTATGTATGTGCTCAAGCATCAAGCATGATGACATTTTTGGTGTATTCCTTGTGTGTGATAAATCATGATGTGATTAGATGTTGGTATGATTTACTTCACAAATTCCATTATTTAGTCAAATTCACATTGCTAGTCTATCTTGTGTTGGGTTGGGTATTCTCCTTTTAGGAAGAATTTCGTGGAAGTGTTTCACTTCGTGATAGGGTGGAAACATGCTTCAACAATGTTCTCGCCCTTGTTGAAGTTGAAGTCCAGTCTACCATCAGAAGAATCCTGTCAAGAAGTTCCATGTTATGTTCATTTGTACTCAACCATGTGGTCTTATGTAAGGAATATGTTCCTTTATGTACGCCATAATGTTAGAATTTGTACTACAAATATCTTGTAATTGTAAATTCTTCAAATAATATAATCATTGTCTCTATTTCTTGTGTAATGCACACGTGTCATTTTTATATTCCCGATGATGTGTAATTTCTGAAGTTAATTAAGTTTAATCTATGGAGATTATTACATGTTAGGGACACTATGATTCTCTGCCAACCACAAGCGTGACATCCCTCTTCAAATATTGACCATCGGGAATGACTATTTACCTCCAATTTGGTCATTTGAACTAAGAATTCTCACTCCCTCAAGCTCTCTCTTGGTTCTAGCAACTTTCTTGATCATTCTCTCTCACTATTTAGTTCATTCTCACTTTGTGCTTCACTCCCTTTCTCTTTCTCTTCACTTCCACATCGTTCTTGTAGCTCTAGCGCCATTGCTATCGTAGGTTGTCAAAGCTCTACCCCGTTGGTGTGGTGATCTTGTTTTTCTCCTTTCTCTATTAGCCTTGAGCACTCGCAGAAAGGGAGGTGATATTGTGTCTATTTGCTTGTTTGAATTATCTTACTTGTAGAGTAGCGTTTAGATTATTGTTGCTCTCTACTTCTTAGTGTCTATTCTATCTACTCCTTTATTATTTTTCTACACCTTGTGTTCTATTAGTTGTCCATGGAGGAGGGAACATCAAAACAGGGACTTGACTGAGGCAAGTTCCAAAACACAACCCCATCATTTTTCTTGTTACTATGTGTGTAGGTGTTATTCGTTTGCTTAGAGCTAGTTGGAGAACTGAACCTTGAGTAATTTGACATTCTTCTTCTTTTTTCTTCATCATTTCACCATTAGAATAGTTTATATTTCTTGGTTAAAGTATTCTTCTTGTTGTGCTTTGCATTTTTGCATATTTTTGTCAAACTATAAAACTAGAACATTCGAGTTGTTAGTAGACTCTGTGTGTTTTTGGATGCTACTTGACCCTCTGTCCATATAGGATGCTAGTGCATCTTTGAGACTCCAGCGCAACACGCTAAATTCTTACACCTGTGCTGCCATCCTCTGGTAGAGAGCCATTTGGTCTGTAATCTGAGACCTTTGTGGTATGCTCACCTAGTTCCAAAAAGCTCTTGTCATAAAACATAAGGGAAATAGAGCCCTTTTTTCCCTTCCTTTTCAGCTTATTAGGTAGTTTGAGGTAGTTTAGGACAGTTCGCTCCCTTAGGATCTTTCGTGACCTGAGAGCCTCGGGGGCAATGAACCTCCTTCTCTATAAATATTAAGAGGGATTAGCGAGAGAATGTGGGAAATTACTTGTCTATCTACTATCATAGACTTTAAATCAAATTAGAGTTGCCTTGAATGTGTCTATTTGAGATTGGGTAGGTCCCATATATCTTTGAAGGTTAGAAAAAAAATTCTTGAATAAAGTTTTACCTCTATAAGAAGATCATCTACCTCTATGAGTCTATTCCAACAAATGGAAAATGTAGGGAGGCATATCCCATGTCACAAAGATTGATTGTACTATGTCAATAGGGGAAAGACTATTTGCCATGCTTTCCATTTATATTATTAACATGTGATTCACAACATGAGTTTGAAGTAAGGAGCTAATATAAATTTTTCTTCCATCCAATGAAAGACCATTGTTGGTATGTGGCGACTGATCATGCAAATACTGTACACTCGTAATGTATCCTCGCCGGGGTTCGGGGTTGCCCTCAATTTTTATTTTTTTTATTTTTTCCATTAACACGTCAAGGTTTTCCCGCTGAAACGTCAAGGTTTTCCCATTAACACGTCAAATGCAAAAAAAAAAATGACTTTGTAAACCCCTAATTCTAGAAGCTTCCAAAAAGCTTGTTATAAGTGACTAGGATGTATGTTGCAATATGGAATTCACGAGATTGTAATCTGTTTTGAGTTTCTGTGGATGAACCATGTTAAAATTTTGTGTTGATCTCTTTTGTGTTATTCTTCATTGTTATTTTTGGGTTATTTAATCTGCATATAATCGTTAATGTTTATTGCTCCAATTTGCTTGAAACTTAGCAACCATGAGCCTAAATTAGTGGTTGTTTGAATATAATGCATGATCCAAATCTTCTATTTTGTAGAGTTAGAGAAGGCTTTTAAGATGCACTTTGTAATGACGCAAGTTTCTTGAGTGTAAGGATTAGTAAGCCCAACCTACCTTGGTCCTTTGATTAAGTGTAGTGAGCCCAAGAAAAAATGTGCATTCCCTTCTTATTGCCCCATATAGACCAAAGAAAGTTTTTGGCGAAAATCATTTGCATGCTTGTCTCTTAAATCTATTGATTAGATTTTATCACTATAAAGCTAGTCTTTCAAGGGGATTGACTTGGGAGAACTTGACTTTAGCAATCTGATAATCTCCTCGAGGTATTTTTAAATACTACCAATCCTTAATGGTTAGTAAGGAGTAAAGAACTCGATGAATTAAAGAGTAAAATTATAAATTTTCTTAGATTAAATCCACACAACATAGGACTGGCCTATAGTTGTATGATTAACTTGCACAAAAAATCAAGCCTAAAAAATTCAAGGATAGTCTACTCTTCAAGGTCATTCATTTCCAATATTGTGTGATAAATCAACTCTACAAGTGATCACCTTAGATATTCCATCTTAGATTTTAAAACCAAGTTAACTTGCACAAAAAATCAAGCCTACAAAATTCAAGGATAGTCTCCACTTCAAGGTCATTGATTTCCAATATTGTAACAAATCAACTCTAGAAATCACCACCTTTTATATTCCCTCTTAGATTTTAAAGCTAAGTACACCTTATCTATTCTGTTAGATTCTTAAATCAAAATATATTGTTCAATTATTAATTCTCAATTGTCAATTAATTAATTTAAGTTTATTTATACATAATTTATATGTATTGTTCAATTAACTCATATTAACCCTAAAAATACTTATTCTTTACAACAAACTTTCATTTATTCTTAAAAACAACCATCTCACATGCAACAAATGGTAGAATTGAAAATATTATGCTCACTTTATTATTATATAAACTTGTTTTAATCTTGTAGACATAATTTTAAAATCATATCATTTGATTTGATTTGATTTTACAAAAGAATAAATCTTATTTTCCTTTGAAACTAGAAGATATTCCACACATGCCCTATAATTGTTGGCTTGCCTCTATATAAACCAAATTTAGTTAATGATCATATTAAGAGTGCCTCTCAAACCTTCAAAAATCGTCTCCAAACATGGATGCAAAACAGGACTCACCAACCTTCCAATGAAAATAAAAATAAAACAATTTAAAAATTCTTCAATGAGGCCCCACAAGGAAAATAAAAAGTAAAGAAAATCATAGAATATATCTCTGCTTTCACTAAACAAGCTAAAAAATTACTGTACGCGTAAAGCTGCAGATTCATTACTTGGAATAAAATTTTCGTCGATCGTCAAATTTACGCTGAGCTGAGCGCCATGTCACACACGAAGGACATGATAGACTTAAATGGCGTCAAAATTTACTCCCTAAGAATCCCCCACTTTCGTTGAAGCGGCTCTCCAAGTTTCAAACTTGACCAAACTCGTGCTTCTCCCGACCCGTTTCCATACATAGTTGCTTCCTTAAACGCCGTTACCCTCAACAAAACAGAGCGCAGAAACCATGTCTGTCTCTGCAACTACCCCCGCCACCAGCATTTGCCTCTTTTCCTCTCACCCGCAGCCAACGAAACTCCAGGCAAATAATCGCTTAAGATGTGCGGTAACAAACCCAAAAGCCTCGCAGTCTTGTCAAGGAATGCCCGTGGAGAGAGCGGATGCATTGATGAGGCCGATCCACGGAACAGGGCCGCCTTCCCTGGAGCGCAGAAACGGCAAGATAACGGTGGTGGGCGTGGGCAACGTGGGCATGGCCATAGCGCAAACGATTCTGACCCAGGACCTGACCAACGATCTCGCCCTGCTCGACATCCAGCCCGACAAGCTGCGCGGTGAAATGCTGGACCTGCAGCACGCCGCCGCCTTTTTACCGCGCACCAACATCACGGCCGACACGGACTACGCCGTCACGGCAGGCTCCGATCTCTGCGTCATCACGGCCGGCGCGAGGCAACGACAAGGGGAGTCCCGCCTCGATCTCCTGCACCGCAATTTAAGCCTCTTTAAATCGATCGTTCCTCAGTTGGTGAAGCACAGCCCGGAGGCCCTCCTTATGGTCGTGTCGAACCCCGTGGACGTGCTGAGCTACATAACATGGAAGCTCTCGGGGCTGCCGCCCAACAGAGTGGTGGGCAGCGGCACAAATCTGGACTCTTCCCGCCTCCGCTTCAGCATTGCCGAGCAGCTCAATGTGAACGCGCAGGACGTGCAGGCGCTCATCGTGGGCGAGCATGGAGACAGCTCGGTGGCGCTCTGGTCCACCGCCGCCGTTGGGGGCGTTCCCCTGCTTACGTTTCTCGAAACGCAGCAGAGCCCTTTCCCCTTGGACGTCCTTCACCAGGGAGTTATTAATAGCGCTTATGAGGTGATTAAATTGAAGGGGTATACTTCGTGGGCTGTGGGTTACTCCGCCGCCAGCTTGGCCAGAAGCGTGCTGCGAAACCAGAGGAGGATCCATCCCGTGTCTGTCTTGGCCAAGGGCTTCCATGGGATTGAGGAGGAGGTTTTTCTCAGCCTACCTGCTCTGCTTGGGAGGGGAGGGGTTTTGGGCGTTGCTGAAATTCCATTGACGCCCCAAGAAAACGAGCGGCTCAAGCTCTCTGCTAGTACGATCCTCCAAGTGCAGAAGCAGCTCGCCATATGATATTTCCTGCTTTTTTCGTTACCCATTAGTAATTTTTTGAACTTTCATAGCAGAAATCACGATTTAAGTAGTTAGGATTTGAATAACAAAGAGAATTTCAGTTGGAGATCGAATAGGTTTTTGTCTCTCTATTTTCATTCTTTTGGTTTAACGGAGAAAAATCCGTTAGAATTTGAAGAACAGGCGCGCAGGAAAGAAGCTCTTTTGACCGTAGAGCGTTCCTCTTCACTATTGTGGACTGTGTCATAGCGTATGACCTTCAGAACTTTCGTAGCATCTATTGAGTAATGTTTTTACACATCTTATCAGGTGAAAAAAACAATGGTTTTCTAATGGTGAATATGAGATAATTTAGTACGGAGTTTGCATTGTTAAGAATTATTATTTTGTTTATGTTAAAAAAGAGAATTTAATATAGATTTATATTCTTAAGAGTCATCAATGTAATTTTTTATATATATTATATATATTTTTCAACTTATTTTTTAAAAGATAAAGTCAACTCATTGTAAATTATGATTTTAATTTCTTTTATTTATAAGATTTATTAAATAGTTTTTGATAGTTCCATTAACTTATTTTGGTATTCATTGGCTTTTATATATATTTCAAATTTCAGAATAAAACATCTTATAAATTAAGTTGAGAATGTTAAATGTAAATAGAATATGGAGTATTAAAAGATACTAAATTGGATGGGGACATACCTTGAAAAGTACCTAACACAAATTTTGATTGTTGTAATGATGTGATACAAAGACAAAATGAATCTATAAAGTTAAAAAATGATCAATATCATGTGACAAAGATGATTGGAGAATTTGAGGAGGCTAGGATGCAATTGGGTTGCAATCTAATCTGGGTAGTGCAATTCTATCCTTTGTGGAATTTTTCCTTTTATACTTGTAGGTGAATCTTAAATATATTTAGATAAGATAAATTATGGATGATCTATGTATTTTCCCTACATGTCTTCTTAGTAGTGTATGTGAAGCTTATATGCTTATTGAAGCATCATGCATAGGTTTTTTTAAAAAGAAGTTACTATTAAACATCACAACCTTTGAAGCTCATACAAATATTTGTGGATCTATGAAGAAGCACATTTAGGTGAGTCCAATATCTTCTAATTTCCAAAATTATTAGGACTATCTAACATTGTAATGGTAGAAATCACATACCTTGAATTTCCTCCCTTTATTTTAGACTCACCTTAACCCATTCGACCCCAATGGAATCACTAACATGTAAAAATGATGATTTTTTTGCGGAAGTTGGTAAATATTTTGATCTTGGATGTTCCTGCTTATACTCATTCCCTAGGTTTTGGACCTAATCCTTAATTTATCCATTTCTTATCACGAATCATAGATTTGTAATAATGAAAATGATTTATATCACTTCTACACTTGTGAAATTGATTTCCTTTAAAAAAATAAATAATTGAGATCAACTAATTGCTATGAGTTGACTCGAAGTATGAAATAGTTAAAACACATGCTAGGGTGTGTAAAATAAAGAAAAACCCTAATTCATTTAGAACATCTAGCTAATAGGTGAATTAAACACCTTAAAGCACACATTACAAGCCTAAAACCAAATCATCTAGTGGTACCTTGATATTGCATCAACATTGTAAGATATATTGCATGACTACATGTCCTCAACCTTGTTTAAAAGTCATTTACTTAACATCCTTAAAGAGGTTTGACACAAAGGATTAACTATCCTTTTTATGTGCAAACTCTCAAGCATGCAAATCATTTTTATGCGAAGATCAAAATGAGTACTTTGGGATGAGCCAAAATCATTTTTTTTTAAATAATAAAGATCAAATATACATGAAGAGATTAGAATTGTAGGATTGGTTTAGATTCACACTTGTGAGGTCAATCTACAATTGGGGAGATGACCCAAATTTAGAAAATTGAAAAGTTTTATAAATTTTGATGCATGTATCTTATATACCCTAATTTTGTACAACATTGACTAACCTCTTTAGAACACTTGGTAGAGTCATATTCCATACCAAGCCTAGTGTGAAGTACTTAAGATTTATTATCTAAAATTCTAAGCATTTATATTTTAGCATATTTATCGTTCTCATCTCTTATTCCTAGGATATTTGGTGTTAATGACAATTAATTAAAACTTATCCTACTAGCTTTATGTAGAGAAGTATATTAATTCTTGACTTTTTAAACTTGAATTTCTTGCACCTCTTAGGGTTTTCCCCTAGGGTTTGACACCTTTTATATTAGGGTTTCAAATATGATTTTGTAAGTGCATCCACCTTCTACATTTGGTTATTGTTTGGATCCATCCTTATTCATGTTATAATATTCTCAATTAAGGTATGGAACTCTATTGTGTCATACCTATTTGAGCCCACCCAAACCCCCCTTAGATTGAATGCATTTACTATATTATTATGGATTCTCATAGGTCATTACCTCTTGTTAGGATACTTGAACATATTACAAATTTTGATGTATTCCTTCAATTTGTGTCACACGATCCTTTCATCCTTGATAATTTTATCTCCTTTTATTCAATAGATGGAGAGATATGTTCTGTGGAGTTATTAATCTATGTAAATAAGCTTTCCTTCTTTCAAAATTTGGTGACTCACCTTTCTCTTTTCCTATGATCTATGCTAAATGGAAAAATGGTTAGAAATCCTTACTAGACTTAGGATAGGATATAAATGTGATTCCTATATAAATTTGTGAGGCATATAGTAAACCATAAATCCATCAAACACCATATAATATATCTTTAGAAAATGGAAGACCAATATTTCCAATCATGGTACATGACAAAATATCCAAATAGACTTCATGGGTATAAATGTCAAATTCAATTTTAAACTTTTGTAATATAGATTATAGGATCAAAATAAATATTTAACATCATATTGGATATTTCATGGTTTGAGGAGAATAATTGCATTTTTAATATAGTTGAGGAATAATTGACATTACATGGTAATGGAATACCATTCAATGAAGGAATGAAAGGGGTCTATGTAGAAGAAATACTCTTGGAGAATGAAGCAAAAAATAAATATGACTTCCAAAGCACTTTATATAAGTGTTATACCAAAGAAGGAACGGGATGGGGAACCCCATTTCAAGGGAGATATATTCTTAGATATAAGAAATCAACATATATGGATGAAGTAGTAGAAGCATGGTTAGAGAAAAAACCAAAAAAGTATAAAAACAAGATCCTACATCTTAGAATAATTTTTATGGTCCCTATAATAGCACAAAATGATACTAAAGGTCCAAGGATTTCACCTCAATATAACAGGCTAAACCTTATCCAAAGAAGGATATCACATGTCAAGTTACCCCAATACTCTAGAGAAGGAGATTTACTACAATATCTTTAGGAAATGGAGTAAAAAATCATAAATGAAGATATTATAATAAAATATTTTGATGAAACCATAATCCTAATGTCACACATTAGTAAAAGAATCATCAAGACAATATACCTACTTGAAAAGCATTCACAATCTTGATAAAATGTATAGATATCTCAAAGGAGACAATGATGGAATAAGGGAGTACATGATGGAGCAATGAGCCCATTCCACATGGAAGTTTGTGAATATTCATGAAAGGAAATAGTGAAAACTAATGAAAGACTAAGATAATGAATTTCTATAGGAATTTAATGCCTATCATAAAAGCTTGGTATATCATCCAGGTGTAAAAGGAGAAACTAAACAATGTAATATAATCAATATAATCAAGGTAAATTTAAAAAAAAAAAAAATTACAAAACTTTTGAATTCTAGGATCCAAATCCCTAAATGTATAATATGCTTTAACAAATAAAAGAAATTGTAAATTTATCAAAAGAAGAAATAAAATGATATTTTAGAAAAAAGGAAACAAAATTGGTATAATAGAATTGAATGGTTATCACAAATCTTATAAAAGTTTGCTGCTCAAAAAAAGAAAAAAAAGAAGAAAAAAACTCTTTAAGAGAATATGAGGATCCAAATAATTTGGATATACAAATAGGAGATAATGAAAGAGATATAAAAGAAAAAATTGGAGATAAAAACAAATATTATTATTTATTGCTCAAAATTAAAGAAACAAACATAGCTAAAAATGGTGAGCCTAAAAAGGCTAAGTTCATTAATTACTAGACAAAAGAAATAGTAGAAAAGATTACAAAGATTCTAAAGTAATATGGTGATATTTTTCTAAGGAATCTCATAGAAAAGGGGTTAAAAGAAGAAGCAAAAGTTATGAAGTTCCAATTGAAGGAAATTGTGAAGTTGCACAAAACATCCTTACCAAATTTAAAATTCCAAATCTAAAAATTAAAAAGGTAAAATTTGAGATAGATAAAATGATGGCTAGTAGTATAATTAAACTGGTAGAAAATTTTGAGTGGAAAGTCTGTGGTAGTCTAGAATAATAAAATAGGGGACATAGGAATATGTACCATTTTTAGAGGACTAAACAAGGCCTATGAACATGACTCCTTTGCAACACCATTTATAGAAGAAATATTAAAAACAATTTAAAAAAAGGTGTATTCATTCACAAATAGTTTTTTGTTACCATCAAGTGAAGATATATGAAGAAGATTGATCTAAAACTACGTTTGCAACAAAATGGGGGTTAGACATGTATAATTTTATGTTATCCAAATTTTTAAAAAATGTACCTTAAATTTTTAATGGGATCATGGTGAATGCATTTAGAGATTTTATGCATGATTATTAGACCATATATGAGATACTTTAAAACCATATCCAAGCACTAAGTTGATGTTTAAGAGATGTTCCAACCTTAGGGTTACACTAAATATAAAGAAATGTGTATTGACAACCCCATTTGACACTCTATTAGGTTATATAATATAGCTATTATTCTAAATTTTCCAACCCAAAGACTATAATAAAGAAAAATAAATTTTTGGATTATACATCTAAAATTGAGATTGACATGGTTATAACACAACCTAATGGAATAAAATATCATCTAGTTACATTTTCAAGAAATAAATTATCAGTCATTGAGAAGAATTACATAACTATTTGTAGTGTTGTAAATTGTCACCCTTGAGAAGTTCAGACTATGTTTTGCTCCCCCTAAATTATTGAACCTAATTAGGTCCCTAATTTCCTAAAATTATGTATTCTGTAGCCTATTTGAACCACTTTTCAATAAATTGCAAGCATTGAATAAATGCCTCCAACTCATATGTTTCCCTCGACACTTAATGTCTTGAAAATTAGGGCCAAGACCCATACACCCTTGGGTGTATGGGTCCCCTTCTTATCTAGGACCCAATTTTGGGCATGCCAGTGTCGAGATTTTAACATTCAAAATTCAAATTTTAAAATGTTAGTTGATAGATTTGTCCTTTGAAACAAAATGTAGAAAATGACTCAAAATTCCCAGAAAGAAGAACAAACAGAACTAATAGTTGGAAAAGTGGCCTTTGAATTGACTACTTTCCTTTGAATTTTAGAGGTACAACTCCCTCTTATGATATGCAATGAATGGAAATACAGGGTATGCTTTTCACCTAAAAGTAGAAAAGGAAAACTAACACCTACCCATAACCATGAAAGTAGATGTGCAAACTTGATTTAAAATGCAGTAACTATGAATAGATAACACAAAGTTCATCTATCCCACAATTGCGAACAATATCCCAAAAAGGAAAGAACACAAGACCATTTTCAATAGATAAATTATTCTGAATTCAAAGTTTCAAAAATAATCACACACGCACAATTTTCATATAGCAGAATAGACACTGAAGAACAATTACAAAGATTCAAATTTCATTTGTAATCAAAGAAAACATTAATGAATTCAAAGATTAAAACATCTTCTTTATTTCCTTTGGTATCAAAAATGAGTTCATAGACTCAATATCCCAGTACAAAAATTGTGCGGAGAGAAGGCTTGTTTCTTTTTCCTCCCATTTCCTAATTGTTCTATATCCCCCCCTTTTGATTCATTAAGATCTATATATATATATAGCTGTTTGTTTCCCAAAATAACAGTCTTTGAGAGCGACCAGGATCAAGAAAAGGTTTTAAAATAGAAACGATTTCTTTACGCAAAATTCACGGTTACCATCATCAACTGCAAAAGATTCCATGCAAAACATGAGAAAATCAAATTTCTTCTAGTGGAGGAGCATTCTCCACCACTAGTCCTATTTCCACAAAGAGGTTGTGTAGCTCAGTGCGTTCTTCTTCCTCCTCTAGAACACAGATTACCCTGCAATATTGGGGGTAGCTGGTCTTCTCCTTCCATGCGACTATACGCAATTGAGAGATAATAACAACTTGTTCCTCTTCGGGCCAATCTAATTTGGGTTGCATGATGGGCATAGGCTCTCCGTCCTAGGTCTCACCAGTTGCAGGAAGCCCCATTTTTGAAATGCCTAAGTTGATGGAGAAACTGAGCTTAGAAATACTGCCACCTTTCTCTATAAATAGGCTTATTTAATTATGCCGGTAGGTAATGATGCCTTTTAACTTGCTGATAGTGTGCCACCACCTTTGTTACACTTGTCATTTAAGAGGCTAATTAATGCATCATGGATTTTTTGCCTTGAGAAAAGAGCCTTAAGATCGAGTTTATATTTCAAAACACTTGAAAACATATTCTCATGATACGTCATACAAAAAATTAAATAGGCTGGCGGCATTTCAAAAATCAAGAAATATGTTGCAGAGTTGTGGGGTCACGAAAATATAGAACCAACGAACCACATGTCGGGACTTTTGAGGTTTCAAAAAATTCTGACATACCGATCATGTAGGATACCCTTGGGTGAGGTTGAGAAGAGAGATGGATTGGGTAGTTGGGTGGTTATAAAACCTTCAAACTCTGCGACATTGGTTAGAAAAATAGAGGGATCGATGAAAAAGGTTATGAATCTTGTGAGAGCTGCAACTTCAAACCATTATCGAAGGCATGGGATGGGAGCAACTTTAATTTAAGAAAGAAAAATTGCATGGTTCAAAATTAGAGGGTAACATTAGCTCTGGTTGGGGACGAGGACCGCAAGGGACGAAGCAAGGAACCCAAAACATCTAATGTGGACCAACGCCCTATCCATTGGGCAATGGAGTCAAGAAAGGTGAGAGAGTAGGGTGTTGCTTGCAGAAGGGTGGAGGGGAACTGGGAATAGACAAAAAATGAACAAACGAAAACTACAACCAACTGGACAACCAAAAAAGAAAAGAGACCTAAGATTCCTATGTACCCAAAATGGGTACAACATACCCCAACCTCTCAAGAAATTATGCAAATCAATTAGCTAGTTGGGAGAAATAAATGCCAGTGCTAAAAAGAGGTGTGCACTTATGAGGCGTTTGCAAGCTCAGAATTGACTTATTGACCATGAACATAAATCTGATGCTTATGAAGTAAAATAGATTCTTGAAAGATGTACCAAAGAGCCATTCTTCATCATACACCTCTTGTATGTGACTAGCCGCGATTCCTTGCTTTGTTTTAGACCCAAAGGGACCATCCAAAAATTTAACCTTGCTAGCTTCTTTAACAACTAGTTTATCTAACTTATCTTCTTCAAGAACCAATTCTTGTGCAACCAAAGTCTGCAGACAAGGTGTAACAGTTTCATTTTCAAATAAACAACCAATAGTAGAGACCTTTGGAATGTTTAATATTCATGAAGGACTATTTTCTATATGCTCATTATAGCTGGAAACATCATTTTCAATATCAATCCAAACTTCTGCTTTTTGCATGATTACGCCATAATTTTCAGAACCTTTATCAAGAACATGTTCTCCAGTTTATCTTTATCATGAGAAGAGAACAAGTTTTTATCAGTCAACTCAGAGTCATATAATTCAAAGAGGGTATTATCTCTAACCTTTGAAATTTCACCATACTTTGTTGGCACATATAATGGGTTGAATCTGCTCCAACTAATCCCACTCTCAAACCTATTTGACTGTTCCTCCATTTTTATTTATGCTACAATAATCTTTTCAGGCTCAACATTTAACATGGATTCATTCAGACATAAAGGAAAAGCATAAGGAATTAAACATTCTTTTTGCAGACTGCAGAGTAAGTTAATTCCTAGATATATAGCTGATGATTGTAATGTTTGAATATCACTCTCTATTAACATAGGATCAAATTTTATAGGAGCCGCATCCTCTTCTTTAGCACAAGTAAAATCTTCATTGAAAATGCATGCAGGTTGAGAGTACAAAGTGTTCATACCTTCAACAAAACTACTTTTACATGCATGCAATTCTTCCTCCGATGGTTTCTTCTCTTCGAGCTTTTTATCAAAGGATTTAGATAGCAACTTTGCACCTTCTTTCCTATCATTGGAGTTACAAGTGAATTCATTTATATCATCTTGTACAACATGGCCATTTTCATCCACAACCCCACACCGAAATTCATCATCTGAACCTTTCAAGAATGAATTAGGGATAAAGACAACTTTGTGCTCATCTGATAATATATCTTTTCTAGAAGAGATGGGTAATGGTTCAACTTCCCCCATCTACATGCATTTCATAAAAGACTTTGGCTTTTTATTCTCAATCTAGTGAAATTTTTTTCCTCATTGCTAGTTATGACTCCATGGCACTAATGAGTCTTAAGGTTCGATAAATTTTAGCATAGGATCTCATTCAATGAGAACAAAGAAGTTAAAAGATATTGGTTCTTTATCTTCTTTTACTAGTTTTAATCCTTTTACTGTAGCCTGCAATTGATGAGTCTTATGTTCAAGATCCTTGAGTTGATAATACCTGCTCTTTAGCAGTAAAGCAGACTTGTTATCTTTAGAGGGATTCAACTCATTCTTTTCAGCTTTACAGATGCTTTCTTTGAAAGCATTCCAAAGAGATTGAAGTATTTGGTCATCTTCAACAATTATTTCCTCAATTGTTGGTACAGATCTTTTGCCAAATTGGTTCCATAGCTTGGCATGGCATTGAACCATTTTTATGAGATATCTTTATTAAACAGAGTCGCTAGCCTTCATTTTTGGGAAGGCACCATTTTGTATCTGAAACAAGAAAATATTGATCCTTTCGTTCCCCAACGAAGTCGCCAAAAATTTGTTAGTTGATAGATTTTTCCTTCGAAACAGAACGTAGAAAATAACTCAAAATGCCCAGAAAGAAGAACAAATATAACTAACAGTTGGAAAAGTGGCCTTTGAATTGACTACTTTCCTCTAAATTTTAGAGGTACAACTCCCTCTTATGATATGCAATGAATGAAAATACAGGGTATGCTTTTCACCCAGAAGCAGAAAAGGAAAACTAACACCTACCCATAACCATGAAAGTAGATGTGAAAACTTGATTTAAAATGCGGTAACTATGAACAAATAACACAAAGTTCGTCTATCCCATGTAATTACGAACAATATACCAGAAAGGAAAGAACACAAGACCATTTTCAATAGATAAATGATTCTGAATTCAAAGTTTCAGAAAAAATCACACGCGCAATTTTCATATAGAAGAATAGACACTGAAGAACAATTACAAAGATTCAAATTTCATTTGTAATCAAAGAAAACATTAACGAATTCAAAGATTAAAACATCTTCTTTATTTCCTTCAGTATCAAAAATGAGTTCACAAACTCAGTATCCTCGTACAAAAATTGTGCGAAGAGCAGGCTCCTTTCTTTTTCCTCCCCTTTCCTAATTCTTCTATATACCCCCCTTTCAATTCATTAAGACCAATATATATATACAGAAATATAACTATTTTTTTTTCCGAAAATAATGGACTTTGAGAGCAACCGATATCAAGAAAAGGTTTTAAAACGAAAATGGTTTCTTTACACAAAATTCACGGTTACCATCATCAACTGCAAAAATTCCATGCAAAAAAGGAGAAAATCAAATTTCTTTTGGTGGAGGAGCATTCTCCACCACTAGTCGTATTTCCATAAAGAGGTTGTGTAGCTCAACGCGTTCTCCTTCCTCCTCTAGAATGAAGATTAACTTGTGATATTGGGGGTAGCTAGTATTCTCCTTCCACACGACTGTACGCAATTGAGAGATAATAACAACTTCTTCCTCTTTGGGCCAATCTAAGTCGAGTTGCATGACGGGCATAGGCTCTTCGTCCCAGGTCTCACTAGTTGTAGGAAGCCACATTTTAAAAATGCCTAAGTTGATGGAGAAACTGAGCTTAGAAATATTGCCACCTTTATCTATAAACAAGCTTATTTAATTACGCCGGTAGGTAATGATTCCTTTTAACCTGCTGATAGTGTGCCACTACCTTCATTACACTTGTCATTTAAGAGGCCAATTAATGCATCATGGATTTTTTTCCTTGATAAAAGAGCCTTAAGATCGAGTTTATATTTTGAAACACTTGAAAACATATTCTCATGATACATCGTACAAACAATTAAATAGGCTGGCGGTGTTTCAAAAATCAAGAAATTTGTTGCAGAGTCACAGGGTCAAAAAGATAGAACCAATGAACCACATGTCAGGGCTTTTGAGGTTTTGAAAACTTTTGACATATCGATCACTTAGGATACCCTTGGGTGAGGTTGATAAGAGAGATGGATTACGTAGTCGGGTGGTTATAAAACTTTCAAAATCCGTGACATTAGTTAGAAAAACAAAGGAATTGGAAACAAAGGTTATGAATCTTGTGAGAGCCGCAACTTCGAACCATTACCGAAGGCATGGGATGGGAGCCATTTTAATTTAAGAAAGAAAAATTTTATGGTTCAAAATTAGAGTGTAACACAATATCAACTTTTGGAATCTAGTTTTTGAGAAATTGAATAAATGCCTATAAATACCTAGTCTTTTCACCATTTTAAAAATAAAAGGAACTATGAGAAAGCATTATTGTCAAGAGAAATTCAAGAGTAGCATTTAAGTGATTTAGGATAACAATTCAAGATTTAAGTATCATGTCAAAGTGTATGTGAGTTCATGTTGTTTTATTATCATTGTTTTGTGAAGGCTAACCCCTTTTCTGGGTCTCCAAAGCAATTCAAGCAATCAAGCAAGTAAGATCCAAGACCTTGAGGTGATGTGCATGAATTTAGTCCTTTAAGGAAGCCATTGAAGGGTGGTGAGTTGTATCACTTTGTGATTTCATCATTCCTTTCCTATCCATTATCATTTTATCATTAACATTTCCATTGTGGAAGTGGAAACACTTACACGGGGTTTGACTAAGGAAAACCTCTAAATGGCACATCTCTTCTCTTTGTGAATGTGCAGATCTTAGGTTCGAAGAAGATTGAAGAAATATTGAAGACAAGTTGTCCATTGTTACATTCATAGCCCTAGATCTTGTCAAACCATGAAAACTCACCTTCGACAACTTTACAAGTGGAAACAAGAGTCTCATATCTACCACTAGAGGACCCAAAAAGTTGAGTAGGACACCCTATCAGGGAATCATACGCCCCTTGGCAACTATGTCCTCCTACTGTAGTCGAATCCAAATTTTCTAGGTAGGTACACAATCTCCCAAACTTCCCAAATCTACCTACAAACTGTTATTTTAGTCTGTCAGTCGTCGGGTTAATGTATTTTACATATTAGGTCATATAGTCTAATCAGGCTAGTGAAAAATCAATTCCAATCCATTTCTAAGGCCCTTCGGATGCAGATCCAGGTCTGATTGACTCACCCTCATGGTTGAAATTCAATATATTCACCTCATTGATTTGCATTATAATGTACCTTTGAAAAAGGACCAAAAACAACCCTAGGTTTATTCCCTAGACTTAGGGTTCCCCTTTTCATATGTTACACTATTGAAAGAGAGGCTTTAAGCACTATGTTTTCTCTGACATCATATTATAACAACTTCATTCAATTTTTATATAGGTCATGAACCATTGAAATACCTCATGCATAGATTGGTAATACATGGACATATATGTACATGGTTAATGCTTTTTTAAGAATTAAATATTAAAATTATGGTCAAATCAAGACAAGAAAATCAAGGACCATATTACCTCTCTAGTGTTAATAATGGTGAAGGAGACCAAGTTGAAGATGATTTCCCTAGAGCACACTTGTTTGAGATAAATATGGTACCTAATGGGTTGTATGAAATTGGTCAATTACTATCTACTAGTACCCTCCTAGAAAGCTATACTAAGAAAAATAAAAGGAGATTAATTCCAAAAGCTCTTCCCTCTACAATTATTAATGGATAAATCTATATTCTATGGAAAGATTAAGTTCTATAAATAATAGTTATGAAACATGAATAAAAAGAAGTTCTAAAGGAAGCACATGAAGGTATATCTAGAGGATACAATTCAAGAACTAAAATGACAAGAAAAGTGTTATTGGTTGGACTTTGGTGGAAAATACTCTTTAAATATGTAAATAATTATTTTCACATGTGATGTTTTTCAACAAATAGGTAGGCCAACAACAAGGGATGGAATGCCACTATAATTGGTACTAGCCATTCCACCATTGAAGAAATGGGCTATTAAATTCATGTAGGCTTTGGAAATCCACCCACTTAGGAGACTAGGGCACAATTTATCATAATTGGTATACAATATTTAACAATATAGAAAAAGTTGAACTAACAATAAACTATATTATAAATATAACTATTACCCAATTTTCACCTATGGGCTCAATCAAGCAAGTCAAATTATGTTTCAGATGTTCATAAGGGCCAGATGGGATATTTCCATTGAGGGTTAGTTAATGCATCTGATGACATTTCACAGGGAACTCAGTTGGGAGGCCTGCTTTATGGGAAATATTCCTCAATAATCATAGGCTCAAGCCTCCATTAGAGCCAAGTCGGTATGACATCTTCACTGTCTGGCCGACTAGCAGCTTTGATACATTATGTTTTGAACAGGTCGCTGTGACCTAGTTTCTATCTTGCCTAACGCTTTCACTATAGAGCCTATCACTGTGACAAGAAGTGTTCGGTATGACCTCTTATCGCGTGGAATTCTTTGGCCGATAGGCCACTCAATCGTAAATCGGGGAGACTCATGGCGACCACGGGATTTGGGATAACTTATAGCGGCTTAGTGAGAAGTCCCAACAGAGATTTAAAGTCTCGTTGATAGCAATTGGTTTAAATTCATCGGGGAAACTCTCGTTGGAAGAAATACTATCGGTGAGAAGTCTTACTAATGTGAGAGGTCACACTGACTGCATTCGTTCGGGGTAACACAAAGAGTCTCAGAGAGAAGTCTTAGCGAGAATGGAATGTCTCACCAATGGTGTTGATGTCTTTGGTATAACTCTTGGTGACAGATGAACACTTCGAGGTAAGTCATAGAGCTCGATGTGATGTCTTAGCAAAACTAACATGTCTCACCGACAGTGCCTTATGTTGAAGTCTTCGGTGTGGCAATTTGAGCTCGCTAAGAGGTCTCGGCGACTCGGGAATGTTTTGGTGACAACAATGAGCTTGATAGATGTCTCCCCGACAAGAAGGATGGGCTCTCGGCAAAGGTTGGACCCTTCGCCACAAGGTTTCGCCGAATGCAGGAGGTCTCCCCAAAATTTGACATCGGTGTAGTTTCTAGTCGTTGGGTTAAGGTCTTGCCGACATGGCCATGTCTCGGTGAACGAAGGTGATCTTGGCCAAAGGAAGTAGTTTCACCATGATGTCTTGGTGAAGGCATTATGTCTTGCCGAAGATGAGGGGGCTCAGGGTAGAGTTTTGTTTTCGATAAGATCTCTCACCAACACTCGGAGGTCTTGTCGACAAATCAAGAAGCCTCGGTAGAAGGTTTTGTTCTCACCCAAGGAAGGTTAAATCAGTGTAATGTCTCGTCGACGGCTTAGAGTCTTCCCGAAATGAAGAGTTCACCAAAGGAAAAGGAATTTTATAAGATGTCTCGACGAATGAAGGTGGTCTTAGTGATGGAAGCAGGAATCGGTATGATTGGTGGACTTCACCATGAAGTCTTCCTGACTTGCCACGGTCTTGCCGAAGGAAATAAAGAGCTCGAGCAGAATGGAGGAATTCAGTGAAAGTCTCGACGATAAACAGGTAGTCTGGCCGAAAGATGAGAATTCGGGGAGAGTGTAGTGTGCTTGACAAAGGGTTTGGCCAATAGGCCAAAGTTTCAGCGACAAGATAAGAGCTCGGTGAATGGTCACGTTTTCAGAGAGATGTCTTCCTGACAGCGGGTGTCTTGCCGAAACAAAAAGGGGGCTCGGTGTAGTGTTTTCCCTTCACCATGAGGTCTTCCCAACCAATGGGAGTCACGCTAAAAGGAATGTTGCGTTTGGGGAGACTCAAAAAGGAGGTCTTACATTCAGTAGGATGTCTTACCGACATGGTGTGGTATCAGCGATGGGAGGCGATATCGGCATGACAAAAGAGGCTGCTATGACCTCTTGCCGATGAAGGTTTCTCTTGCCGAAGCAAAACAAAATGAGCTCTGGTCAGAGCAGGGAGGCCTCGCTGAGAGTCTTGCTGACCCGATAGGGTCTCAACAAAGAATGTGGAGCTCGGGTAGAGAAAAATGTGTCGGGGTGACATCAATATACCTTCGCCAATAGAGGATGAGAAGAGTTCGCCATGTTGTCTGGCCGAACATGATTGTCTTGGTGACCACAGAGGCAATATCAGTATGATTTTTGGGCTTGATAAGAGCTCTCATCGACTGTCACATGTTGTGCCAATAGTTTCAAAGGGAATAATCGCATCGGTGAGACACTTTCAGTGTCTCGCCGAGATGCGATTTTGATTAAAGGAGTTTTTGACCTCCAAGAGAATTTGTGTGAGTATACTCAACCAATCAGGGAGATCTGAAAGCGAGCCATGACAGTCTAACCAAGATGAAGAACATCAACAAAATGAATGCAACGCATATCTATTATGAGCTTAGGGTATTCAAAGCGCTCGACCGAAGAGGTTCAAGAAGGACACAAGGATCAAAAATGAATGTGGTAGCTGTGAAAGATCTGAAGGCCTCTCCAGGGAATGACTCTTCACCGACATGGACATGTAGGGTGCAACATTAAATTTCATCAAAAGATCAGAGGGAGATTTATCTCGAGGACAAATATTTTTGTAAGCCCTGAGGGGCCGACCTCACTCTTGTATATAAGGATTTTTTTCCTTCTTGTAAAGGAGTTCTCCTGATGCTTTTCTGAAGTCTGTGATTTCTACAGTCCTCTCTTTGATTAGCAGAATTCTGTAACTCATTTTGGAGTATGATGTATAAAGTTTACTTTGGTGACTATTGATGTTCGGATTTCCATCTTGTTCTTGCAGAGTGTTGTGCATTTTAGGTTCATGATCAAGTTATTTTTGTGAATTTCTTTCATTCCTTCATAACTTTATCTTGTGTTTCATGCCTTCCTTTGCAAAAGTATCATTATACAAATTACAAATTGTGTTCATTTAGTCACACATAGATTCTGATTTGTGAAAATCTTTCTTTCCTCTCCATAAAAAGTGTGTGAATCAAACCTGTTTGTGAAACGTTAGTGCAAGGCTTACAAAATTTGATGTGTAATCTTATGTTCATCGTCACTATTCAAGTGCAAACTGAGTATCTCATTGTTCTTATCAGTTCGGTGTATCACCATAGTGTAGTTTTTATTTTATGCATTCCTTCTCCCTTTCCCTTCAAAGAATCAGCAGTTTTAGGTGATACCCAAAGGAAGCCAGCCTTCTCCAGAGGCTCATTTCAAATTCAGGTGACCCACAGCCTTGAAATGATCCCATGTGTCTCTAGAAAGCTCAGTTTCAATCTCTGTGCATAGGGTGCAATTTCTAGGTGACAACAGTTTCTGGCACGCCCGATGGGACTGTCGAATAGACAGTTTGGAAATTATATGTCTACTACTGGTTTTTGATATGCAGCCAGTAAATTTCAGGCCTTTCAAAGGCAAAATATCAACATATCATGGTGACTCCAACTTCATAACTAGTTCCGACAGCCCAGGTGTCTACAATTAATAAAGTTTGATCTTTAGGCTTGTTATTCCTCATGCCTTACCTTTGCAATGATTAGTTATCAGCAATATGAGGTCTTTCCACCTCCATTCCATGAGAGTCATGTGTATATGTCCTCCCATCAACCATACTATACAGAACAACCTACTATTTTTATGTCAAATGACCTGATATTAGCAGATTACCAGTATTTTCATCATGTTTCCCACCCTCCCACTCCTGGTCAACCCTTATGTCAGCCATTATATAATCAAAATCAACCTGAGGAGGAGGTTTCTGATGTTAACCAGCATGATTATTTGCATAATCAGCCTCTGAAGCATCCTTACCAAACTATAATGGACCTGCTCTAACAGTTTGATCGTGTGTTGTGGGCTTTGAGCCAGAGGTTTGAACATATGCAGATTAATGATGTCAGTAGGGTGTTCTCCTACATGTATGGTATGTTGGTCAATGTCAAGAAACAAAAAAATCTTATTTCACAGTAGCAGGAGTTGGGATGTCAGGTTGAAGAAGATTTTGAGGGAGAGATAATGGCCAAAGAGGAGCAAATGAAATTCTTATTTGCTCAGGTACAAGGTAGTCAGGCTTATTCAGATTATCAAGCACAAAGGTATGAGACACAGGTGGCCCTTTCCATTCCTAGTATCAACTCACCTCCTCCTATAATGTTGAATCATCCAATGAAAGAGGATGCTTCCAGATATAGTGAGCCTATCAATAAGTCTTCTACCCTTAGGTTTCCAAGTTGGAAATTCCCATCTCAGTCACCTTGTGAGTTTCCTTCATCTATCATGTAAATGAAATCGTGCTCTAGCATCCAAGAAGTAAAGGAAGGGAAGATCTTTGACTAGTACAACTCACTCAATTTGGAGGAGACTAAAAATATTGATTTGCTACATCTCGCTATGGAGGAATATAGAAAGCAACATCAGAAAATGATTGAACAACAAGAACATTTTGGGGAGTTGTTGATTGATAACAGTCGGCAAAACAACAATAGCACATGTGAAGATGAGGTTGAATCAAATTCATTGCTGAACCCCTTAGATTTCGATTCATTTGAAATTTTTTTTGATGCTATTTATAAGATGGTTGAAGGCAGAATGCAGGAGTTGCCAGTCAAGGAGCTCCACTTGTAGACAGAGGATGCCCAAGTTTCTCTGGAAAAGGAGCCACTTAAAGAGCAACATTTGACTTCTTTATTTGATCAACTACCTGGTTATGTTGAGCAAGTGGAAGAGATCATGTAGGTTCTTGATTTACCAGTTGATAATGGGCAACCAGAGAACATGGCTGACTTGTTCGATGAACTTCTTCAATTTGTCGATGAAGATGAAGATCTCACATGCATGATAGCATCTATGCCTAGAATAGAGCAACTAAATGATAAAATTCATCTAGATTTAATGCAAAATTATGAGTTAGATGATATCATAGAAGCTTTTTGTTCCAACATAGATGATGAACTAGTATCATATGAAAGGGAAGCATGTGATTAGCCCATTCAGGTTGGTGAGACTATTGAAGAAGTTGTTGAAGATAATGCCTTGCAGCCTATGAACTTATTATATGAGCTTCCCCACTTTATTGAGGAGGAGGTGTATTCTGTCCTGGACAAAGAGCATAAGGAGCGACAATCAACCTGCATATTACCTCCAATCAGCATATGCTCAAGAAAAAGATGAAATGGAACATTAACAACAAGAGTCCAGCAAGGAAAGTTCAAGCTTTTCCCTTACCAAAGGCTGTCCAATAAGATACCTAGCTTAGATGGAGTCCAATACAACACCAAGCACCAATACTATACCTACACACGAAGGTACAACAAAAGAAAATATCCAAGATGCACTGACAACCAAACAAGAGTATGTTAAACTCATTTGTCCTCCTTTGGTTGATAATACGTATCATCTGTTTGGTGAGGTAAGTAAATTTATTCACCTCTTTTAGAGGGTAGTGCATCGCCTTGTTAAATATCTTCCTATGTCCCATTTTTATTCAGCTGCCATTAAGCATGCCAATCATTATACTTTAAGAAGAAAGGGCAGCTATTTCAACCATCATGTGAATGGTTTGTTTGACCAACTTCTTACTGGTTAGTGTAGGATAGGTTTAGTTGCTATTTCTTTCCCTAAGTGTTGTTTCAACACATGTAAATAGTTTATTTTAGTTTTTCTTATTTTCAATAAGTTTCCAAGTGTTCTAGTGAGTCTCAAAATGAGTTACAGCCATGTACAAAGCTACTCTTGATCTTTTCTGATTTGTCCGAATGACTCCGTACCCAATGGATAGGCCTAGGCTACTGGTTTTATGTTTAGCAGGCAAACATCTAGCAAAGGTCACCAAAAATGTTACCCAATTTTCACCTATGGGCTCAATCAGGCAAGACAAATTATGTTTCAGATGTTCATAAGGGCCAGATGGGATATTTCCATTGAGGGTTAGTTCATGCATCTGATGACATTTCACAGGGAACTTAGTTGGGAAGCCTGCTTTGTGGGAAATATGCCTCAATAATCATACGCTCAAGCCTCCATTAGAGCCAAGTTGGTATGACATCTTCACTATTTGGCCGACTAGCAGCTTTGATACATTATGTTTTGAATAGGTCGTTGTGACCTAGTTTCTGTCTTGTCAAACGCTTTCATTGTAGAGCCTATCATTGTGACAAGAAGTGTTCGGTATGACCTCTTATTGCGTGAAATTCTTTGGCCGATAGGCCATTCAATCGTAAATCGGGGAGACTCAGGGTGACCACAGGCTTTGGGATAACCTATAGCAGCTCGGTGAGAAGTCCCAGTGGAGAGTTAAAGTCTCGCCGACAACAATTGGTTTAAAGTCATTGAGGAAACTCTCGCCGGAAGAAATACTGTCGGTGAGAAGTCTTACCGATGTGAGAGGTCACACCAACTGCATTCGTTTGGGGTAACACAAAGAGTCTTGGAGAGAAGTCTTAGCGAGAATGGAATGTCTCATTGATGGTGTTGATATCTTCGATATAACTCTTGGCGACATATGAGCACTTCGGGGTAAGTCCTAGAGCTCGATGTGATGTCTTAGCGAAACTAACATATCTCGTCGACAATGCCTTATGTTGAAGTCTTCAGTATGGCAATTTGAACTCACTAAGAGGTCTCAGTGACCCAGGAATGTTTTGGCGATAGCAATGAGCTCAGTAGATGTCTCCCTGACAAGAAGGATGGGCTCTCGACAAAGGTTGGCCCCTTTGCCACAAGGTTTCGCCGAACGCAGGAGGTCTCCCCGACATTTGACATCAATATAATTTCCAGCCGTCGGGTTAAGGTCTTGTCGACATGGCCATGTCTCGGCGAACGAAGGTGATCTCAGCCAAAGGAAGTAGTTTCACCATGATGTCTTAGCGAAGGAATTATGTCTTGTTGAAGATGAGGGGGCTCGGGGTAGAGTTTTGTTTTCGGTAAGATCTCTCACCGACACTTGGAGGTCTTGCCTACAGATCAAGAAGCCTCGGCAGAAGGTTTTTTTTCTCGCCCAAGGAAGGTTAAATCGGCGTAATGTCTCGCCGACGGCTTAGAGTCTTCTTGAAATGAAGAGTTCATCGAATGAAAAGGAATTCTATAAGATGTCTTGGTAAATGAAGGTGGTCTTAGCGACGGAAGCAGGAATCGGTATGATTGGTGGACTTCGCCATGAAGTCTTCCTGACTTGCCACGGTCTTGCCGAAGGAAATAAAGAGCTCGGGCAGAATGGAGGAGTCCTCGGTGAAAGTCTCGGCGACAAACAGGTAGTCTGGTTGAAAGATGAGAATTCAGGGAGACCATAGTGTGCTCGACAAAGGGTCTGGCCGACAGGCCAAAGTTTCGGCGACAAGATAAGAGCTCGGTGAATGGTCATGTTTTCAGAGAGATGTCTTCTCGACATCGGGTGTCTTGTCGAAACAAAAAGGGGGCTCAGTGTAATTTTTTCCCTTTGCCATGAGGTTTTCCCGACCAATGGGAGTCACGCCGAAAGGAATGTTGCATTTGGGGAGACTCAGAAAGGAGGTCTTACATTTGGTAGGATGTCTTACCGACATGGTGTGGTCTTAGCAATGGGAGGCGATATCAGCATGACAAAAGAGGCCGCTATGACCTCTTGCCGATGAAGGTTTCTCTTGCTAAAGCAAAACGAAATGAGCTCTTACCGAAGCAGGGAGGCCTCGCTGAGAGTCTTGTTGACCCGATAGGGTCTCAACAAAGAATGCAGAGCTCGGTTAGAGCAAAATGCGTCGGGGTGACATCAATATACCTTCGCCGATAGAGGATGAGAAGAGTTCTCCATGTTGTTTGGCCAAACACGATTGTCTTGGCGACCACAGAGGCGATATCAATATGATTTTTGGGCTCGATAAGAGCTCTCATCGACTGTCACATGTTGTGCCAATAGTTTCAAAGGGAATAATCACATCGGTGAGACACTTTCAGTGTCTCACCGAGATGCGATTCTAATCAAAGGAGTTTTTGACCACCTAGAGAATCTGTGTGAGTATACTCGACCAATCAGGGAGATCTAAAAGTGAGCCGTGGCAGTCTGACCAAGATGAAGAACATCAACGAAATGAATGCAACACGTATCTGTTATGAGCTCAGGGCATTCAAAGAACTCGGCCGAAGAGGTTCAAGGAGGACATGAGGATCAGAAATGAATGTGGTAGCTGTGAAAGATCTGAAGGCCTCTCTAGGGAATGACTCCTCACCGACATGGACACGCAGGGTGCAACATTAAATTTCATCAAAAGATCAGAGGGAGATTTATCCCGAGGAAAAATATTTTTGTAAGCCCTGAGGGGCCGACCTCACTCTTGTATATAAGGATTTTTTTCCTTCTTGTAAAGGAGTTCTCCTGATGCTTTTCTGAAGTCTGTGACTTCTACAGTCCTCTCTCGGATTAGCAAAATTCTGTAACTCATTTTAGAGCATGATGTATAAAGTTTGCTTTGGTGACTATTGATGTTCGGATTTCCATCTTGTTCTTGCAGAGTGTTGTGCATTTCAGGTTCATGATCAAGTTATTTTTGTGAATTTCTTTCATTCCTTCATAACTTTATCTTGTGTTTCATGCCTTCCTTTGCAAAAGTATCATTATACAAATTACAAATTGTGTTCATTTAGTCACACATAGATTCTGATATGTGAAAATATTTCTTTCCTCTCTGGAAAAAGTGTATGAATCGAACCTATTTGTGAAACGTTAGTGCAAGGATTACAAAATTTGTTGTGTAATCTTATGTTCATCATCAGTATTCAAGTGCAAACTGAGTATCTCATTGTTCTTATTAGTTTGGTGTATCACCATAGTGTAGTTTTTATTTTATGCATTCCCTTCTCCCTTTCCCTTCAAAGAATCAATAGTTTTAGGTGATACCTAAAGGAAGCTGACCTTCCAGAGGTTCATTTAAAATTCAGGTGACCCACAACCTTGAAATGATCCCATGTGTCTCTAGAAAGCTCAGTTTCAATCTCTGTGCATAGGGTGCAATTTCTAGGTGACAACAATAACAACTAAATTAATCTACAAAAATATTATTACAAGATTCATATGCCCTCTAAACATCACCAATGACCAAAGGAAACATTTTATCAATTCAGTTATTCAAGAACTCTAGAGTGCATTCATGATAAGTCACAATAATAGAAAACAATACTACCTGCAAGCCAATGGGATAGGTGAATAACTAAATAATTTTTTGGGTAAGGCACTAACCAAAATTTTTAATGAAGGCACATCAAATTGGGATACAAATATATTAGTAGTGCTCTAGGCCTACTACACAATATTTAAGTGGTTAACTTTTTTTTTTCAATTCTAACTAGTCTAGATGGATTGGATGTATCCTTGTTGTTTGTGTCATCCACCTCCCAAGAGCACCATCTATAAAATAAACCTTCACAAATAGAGAGAAGCAAAATCTATTTCACTAGAAAAGAGTGAATAAATTTGAGATCGATAAAATACATATGGTATAACCTTTTAAAGGCAAGAAAAAAGCAACGGGTATAAAACTTCCCGATACGGGAAACAAAACTACCCGAGAGATTAACCTAAGTGAAAAACTTAACACATTAACACACCCCCTTAAGTGCAAACTTAGGGAGAATGAAGATGTAAAAATGCAAAAAATGAAATATGGGTCTTACAATGCAATCTCTCACAACTGAAGAAAAAGAGAAAAACCTTGTGGGAAAAACCCCTCTCCAAAAGAGAGAAAAGAAAAGAAAAATGATGCATGGATGGAGGAATCAATCACACCCCCTAAGGACTACATACATCATGTATATATAATCAATGATCCCCTCATAAGAGGGAAAGAGAGAGACTATATAGCCCCCCCACAATGTGTAATCACCTACAAAAATAGTAAGTGCCTAAAGAAAAAACATGATCCAATGTCGACAAACAACTTGTCTCCCTTTTGGAAGAAACAAAACCAAATACAAATGCAAGTATGCTTCCCATTCTGGATAGGAATTAGCAAGTGGAATCCAAATGTAGGATGAAAATATCTCTGAAATCTACTCATGTGTCGCCAAAACCTTGGAAGATGATGCCACGAACCAATCAAGAACATGCCCAATCACAATATAAGGTGACAAACAAGGTACCACTAGAAACTGATGTTGAACACTCTCCAACGATAGAGATGGTTTGACAACAATTATGCAATAATTGTCATCAAAGAGGAGAGATAACCCCTCAAATGTGTCCTCCAAATCTGAAATGTGAGACTCCACAAACAAGGAACCAATGTCCGACAAATAGGAATCCCAATTAGGAAGACAATCATAATCTTGTTGCTCAGGAATGATGGAAGTACTCAATGAAGGTGGATCAACTATATGTGACAAAGAATCAGGAACCTTTGAAGCAAGCACAACCTCATTTGAAGTCTCAACAACCTCCAAAGGATCACAAGCATGGTTTATCTTCTCTGAAGAACAAAGAGACACACTGGTCTTGGAAGGAGGGTCATCAAGAGATGTCAGAGTATTAGGATCTCCATATGATTCTCAAAGATGAGTCCAAAGAGCATAAGGGATCTCAAAATGACAAAGTGAATCTAAAAGGTCCTCATCATTGATATGCTCAAAAATAATTCCATAGACTCTAGCCCTAAATCCCTTCCATATCATTTACCTACTACGTGTGCCTAGAATAGGAACTTCATTATACAAATATGGCAATAGATTCTCCTCACTAAGATGGGTGAGAACAAAATCACTCCATTTCCTAAAATTCCATTTCTCTGAAGAAACCATTATAATTGAATTCTTCAAAAAAATTCAAAGATAGTGCTTTGATACCATGTTGATGTCATCCACCTCCCAAGAGCACCATTTGCAAAATAAACCTTCACGAATAGAGAGAAGCAAAAGCTATTTCACCAGAAAAGAGTGAATAAACTTGAGATGGATAATATACATATGGTATAGCCTTTTAAAGGCAAGAAAAAAGCAACGGGTATAAAAACTCCCAATACGGGAAACAAAACTATCTGAGAGATTAACCTAAATGAAAAATTAACACACTAACACTTGTCAAATCAACACATAATGCACAATTTAAGAACCACAATCACTACAAGACTAAATAAGGAATATTCTACCAAACACCAGCCAATGGAGTTAGAAAAATTATGTAAAAACTAATTACTTGCAACCTACAAACAAACACAAGTGGAACATAAACAACATGCATGACATGAACATAACATAAGAAGTACACAATTATGGTTGTATAATATAGCACTACTATAGGATAGTAAATTCAATAAATTGGGAAAGTTAAAAATAAGGCGGTTAGGACCTACTACATAAATCACATATAACCAACTAGTGTGGTTCAATTTAAAACTCTAAAAAAATGAAATCCTTGAAGGATATATTAATGGAGTGTTGTTAAAACATTATTATAAATCAAATTAAAGGAAGGAACCAAAAAAATCACCATTTGCAGAATAAAACTTCATAGAAAATGAGAGAAGCTAAAAGCTATTTCACCATAAAAGAGTGAATAAATTTGAGATGGATAAAATACATATGGTACAACCTTTTAAAGGCAAGAAAAAAGCAACGGGTATAAAACTTCTCGATACGGGAAACAAAACTACTCGAGAGATTAACCTAAGTGAAAAACTTAACACACTAACACTTGTAAAATCAACATAGTGCACAATTTGAGAACCACAATCACTACAAAAATAAATAAGGAATACTCTACCAAACACCAGCTAGTGGAGTTAGAAAAATTAAGTAAAAACTAATTACTGGCAACCTACAAACAAACACAAGTGGAACATAAACAACATGTATGCCATTAACATAACATAAGAAGTAAACAATTATGATTATATAATATAGTGCTACTATAGGATCTAGTAAATTCAATAAATTGGGAAACTTAAAAATAGGTGGATAGGACCTACTACATAAATCACATATAACCAACTAGTGTGGTTCAATTTAAAATTCTAAAAAATGAAGTCCTTGAAGGATATATTAATGGAGTGTTGTTAAAACATTATTATAAATCAAATTAAAGGAAGGAACCAAAACAAAATGTAGATCATGTATTATAAATTACAATAGAAAAACACTTAGCGAAGGAGATAAGTTACCTTATAAAAGGATAATACACATGGTCAATAGTCAAATGTATCAAAATCAATGACGTCAATACGAAGGGATTAAAAATATATAAAAGGAGGTGAGGGCTAAGATCAAACACACATAAAATTCGTAAGTTATTGCATGGAGAGAAAGTATAAAGGTAGTCAACGAAGGAAAGAAGAGAAGAAAAAAGAGAAAAAATATAAGCATAACCACTCCATAGCTAATTGAATTGAAGGACATCAAATATCTAGTATATAAAAATTATCTATGGAAGGCTATGAAAAATGAACCAAAAGGTGCTTTCTAAACATCCTTGGAGGATGCGTGTATGTAGAGGATGTCCAAAAACATATTCACACCAATTTAACAATATATAATAGTGGATTTGTGAAAGAAACTAAATACCTAGGGATCAAGTAAGTAGATAATTCCTACCCCATTATGTTAACATTAGTAAGTTCAAATTAGAAATTTGGAAATAATTTCCAAAATTGTGCAATGTTCACAAATGGATCTGATTGGTGTTGACCCACATTCATGGTGAATTCATATATTTGGAAAAACTCTTTATAATTACTAGAGAAGCATTCCATAGAGTATTAGGATTATGAGACAAAGGATAATAATTTCACAACTACACTCATTGGTTTCACATTTAATAGGATATTTATCAATACTAACTTATATTATTAAATGCTTTACATATATATTAGTTCATACCAAAAGGGAATAATCTACCTCAAATTCATGTATTCATGAGAAATATTAAATAACAATAAACAACAAAATACGACCTATGTGAAACCCAAAAGGAGCAATTACTGGAGCACTTGGAGAAAGAAAAAAGAAGCCGCCATGATTTTAAGTATGAATCACTAATAGTGTGCATATCCCTATAGTGTTTTACATGAATTACCTAAAATTTCACCATATATATGGAGATCTAACAAAATAATTACAAATAAAATTGAAAAAAATATGAAGGGTTTCTTGATAATTATTATTTTTGGGTATGGATATGAATCATAATTTTAGAAAATTTAATAAAGAATACAAGAATAAGAATTATTGATCTATGGAGTAGTGAGGAAACTAGGAAATGATGTGGCCTTGATCATTGACAAATACTTCAATCACTTAGAAGAAATTGGATTGCATAATTTTCCCATCCCACCACTACCATATGAAACTTCCAATGAATTGCTGGAATATACAACTCTAAAACTACTCTCATATCCAAAATATACCACTAATAAAAGGTTTGGAACATTGTGGGATTTCATAGATAATAAAGAAAATGAGGCTACTAAAAAATTACCAAAGAGAAGGAGAAAATTGTGAAAAAAGTTAGAACAAGATGAGATCCTTTACCACTTGTCATTGAAGAAGTCACTATCCAACAAGATGCTCAATCCATATGGGAAGAAACCAAGAATATATTGGAGAGACTAAGTTTTTCTAGAACAAGCAATCAACTATAAAAATAAATAGAAAGTGGAAAGAGGAAATAAGATGTGGTAGAAAAAGTCAATGTTGAAGATAGCCCCATACAAACTAAGACTCTAGTGGAAAAAATCATAGATATTTTATTTATAAATGAGCTTAGAAAAGGAGATATGACCAAGTGAATAACCTAATAGAACAACAAGAAACAAATATAAGGCTTTGGTGCAATATAATGATAGTTTAAAAATAGAGGACAAAGAAACTACACAAATATAAGTAACACAAAGGACAAGGAATAAAGTGATACAAAAGAAAGCTTAAGTACCTTCTTTGGACAAAAGGAAGTTGTTAAGAACATTATATACAATAGGAAAATCATTAAAAGTATTTCAGACTTACTCTACTACTACTATAAATGAGAAGAAGTAATTTGTGAATTATGAATAAGTTTATAATGTTCCAAATCACTGAAGGATTCTTGGAGGAGATAAAAAAAACATTACAAAATAAAATTGTAGAAAAAAGATGAAGCTTTCAAAATAGACTTATCAATAAAAATAAAAGTAATTGAATAAGTAGCTAAGGACCAAATGCTTGTTAACAACAAGAAGCAAGGTTACAAATATTTCAAGATCAAGAGTTGAGAAAACCGGTAGAGGATAGATACACTACTACACAACATGGATAATACAAACGTTAATTGTAAACTATATGAATAAGTGATAAAAACAACACAACAAGATTATAATAAATTAGTAGAGAGCAAGAAACCCCAACCAAAAAAATAGAGGAACCAAAACACACTAAAAAGTAAGAGGGAAAATAACAAGAAAAAATAGAGATATCAATTCCTATGGTTTCCACAAGTCTAAATATAGAAAATGTAGAGATTGAGGTAGTCTCTAGAAATAAATTGAAGAATAAAGGGAGAAACAAGATGAGGAAGAGGAAAGAGAAAATGATAAATAATTGGGAGGAAAAGTACAAGTAGATCAAGATGACTTGTAAAAATATTCTACCCTAGAATCACACTCAAATATAGAATGGTTTCATGAGGACTGAATATTTTTTATAGCCTAGAAGGATGTTGCCAAGCTCCAAGCTAGGAGCTAAAAACAAGATAAACCAATAGTCATTAAAAGATAAGTTCCAGAGAAAATAGCATAATGTGGTACCTTCTACTTCACATCCAAGAGATATATGAAGGAAGAATGACACATCTCTCTGTATCCACATATATATGTACCACACAATGATATAATAGAGAGATAAGAGGTAAAATGACATAATAGAATAGAGAAAATAAGGAGAAGCTTCTCAAGCATATGTGATGTCTATATATAGCTTGTGGTATAGATTTTATAATGTAGAAAGAATATATGTGAATATATGAGTAGGCCTATATAATATTGTCTAGTAGTTTATAAAATTATATGAACCTTTATGTTATGGATATGTTATCTATCACACTGTTTTGATTTCTTCCTATTGCACTACCTGAGATTAACTTCGACATAAAAAATCTAGACCTTATGTCTACATTTTACTGTCAACAATATAAGTAAGAGTTCTATTCTCAATTTATTTTTTAAGACTTAATATATTCTCATCTATTTTCAATTTTAATAGTCTTTATGATCTAGCTTTGATATAACTATTCAGATATATTTAACTATGCACTATTATTTTGACTAATAAAAGAATTCATGATTGGATTTATTTCTCTTATGTTTGATATAAAGATAATTGTAGAAATAATATATGTGAATATATGAGTAGGCCTATTTAACAGTGTCTAGTAATTTATAAAATTCTATGAACCTTTATGTTATGGATATGCTATCTATCACACTGTTTTTATTTCTTCTTATTGCACTACCTGAGATTAACTTCGACATAAAAAATATAGACCTTATGTCTACATTTTATCGTCAACAATATAAGTAAGAGCTCTATTCTCAATTAGTTTTTTAAGACTTAATATATTCTCATCTATTTTCAATTTCAATAGTCTTTATGATCTAACTTTGATATAACTATTCATATATATTTAACTATGCACTCTTATTTTGACTAATAAAAGAATTCATGATTGGATTTATTCCTCTTGATATAAAGATAATTGTTTACTTATATTATGGATATCTTTATTAATTATTATCATGTGATTAATTCAATTTAGAAACAATCATCTTATCCATAGATTTGGTTCCAAATCATTCACTTAGATTAGTTTTACTTTCTTGTGTGTTTTTTTTTGTTTCTTTATTTCCTTTTCCTCCACAAGTGATTTTGAGAGCTTATTGTAAATCTCATGAAGAGTTGGATTCTCAATTTGAGAGTTTTTGCAAGCTTCCCACATTTGATGTTCACACGTGTAGGTTTACATGACAGTATACATATTAGAATTAATATTTTTCATGATTATCATTATTTATTGTACTCAGATTCTACTAATGATATATATTTTTAGATAATTATAGGTTCTCCAATATATATGATTATTTACATCATATGATATTATCTCACTTGTCCATATTTGTGACATTTATTGTACTTGTGTTTACACTTTTCACTTACATGTTACTCACATGATATTTTTTATTATAAGTATAGGACCTCCATAGTCTTCCAGATGATGAATACATTTATCATTTTTGCTAGATGTTACTAACACGATCTTTCTCTCTAGTGATTACACTAATTTATATTATTATCATAGTCACATCCCATGATTTTATGCTTAGTCCATGTTTATCCTAACTATGGTTATACCATATGTTCATTACTTTTTATGATGATATTTAAAATTTATGCAGCTTACAAGATCTTTTATCTAGCAATCATGGATACTTTTCATTTCCCTACTTGAGAGAAATATTGGGGCATATATTTGGCTACCTTTATATGTGCTCTCATGAGCATATCATTAGTATATTCCTATGGTGTTACATGTTATCTTTACATTGTTATATGATCATTGCGATTTTAATATATTTATCTACTCTCTTCTAACTTGCATTCTTTGCTTGAAATAATTGGAGGGTGCTTATAATTTTACAAACACCACTCTCTTTGATATGGTCACAAGGACTATCACATGCTTAGCTAGTATCGAGCTACAAAGTGCAGTACCGCATTATTTGTTTATCCAATAGATAAATTATGTGTAATACCATATTAGTTGCATTAGTAGTACATCTAGTTTCCAAGTGTATTATCTAGATGCTTATGTAGTACCATGTTAGTCATGTATGTAGTATCTAGCTACTAAGAGGTGCAACCATTTAATTTTGTTCTAGATAGTTAGCATTTGTGTTTATTCTTATTTTGAACGCTTTATGGATGCTACTTATTTGGATTATTTTCTTTTGTATTTACAATTGGGGCACTCTTCACAAGGGAACATTTATTGAAATGACATCTACTTCTATATTCATACCTTTCTAGGTATCCATATTTTTTCTTTTATATTGGTTTTGTGATTTTACTTTGACACATGCATTCTCATGGTAGTTCACATGCAAGAAAAAATGGGAGAAAATGTAATGGTAAAATTGCATATATTGTAGTTTCCCCCTTCATTCTAAACTCACTTTGACCCATTTATCCTAATGCAATAACGAGGGTGTTAAAATATTGATTTTCTATGGAATTTGGGAACATAATGATCTTGAATTTTAATTTTGTTCCAATCTATATTCATTCCTAAGGTCTAGACCTAATCCTTAGTTTATCCATGTCCTATCCTAAACCATTTTTGTATTCACATAAATGATCCCATTATTATAAAAATGGAACTCAAAATTGGTCACAATTATTTTATTTTTAATTAAATTTTATGATCTAACTTGAAGTACAAATTAGTTAAATTTGATGCTAGGTTGTTGTATTTAAAGACAAACCCTGTCATTTAGAGCATCTAATGAACACATTAATTGAACACCTTTTAGCACACACCATGGGACTATTTATGAAGCATCTAGTAATATTAAGGATACATTAACACCCTAGGGTATATTACATGACTACTTTCTATACTCAATTTTGTTGAAAATTTATTATCTTGGCATCATTTCAAGGGTTTGACATAAATGTGTATTATCCTTGTTATATATGAACTCTCAAGCACAAAAACCAAGTTTTTATGTAAAGATCAAAATAAGTGCTTTGAGGAAAGATGAAATGAAATTCTAAAAATTAATAAAGATTAGATCCCCAAATAGATAACAAATTTCCATGTTTGGTTCAAATCTACACTCATGGGATCAATTTCACATTCGTGAAAATAACCTTGATAAAAGAATAATTTGTTTATAGATTCTTATGAACATTTGTTCGACAAGCCCTCATTTTCTACAATAGTGATGAAACACTTAAGAGCACAATTATATTCAACATTCATCCTAGAGGCAAGTATTTACATTTAATAATTAATATTTTGAGCATTTACAATTCAACATATTTATCATTCCCATATCTTATTATGAGGATCTATTTGATGTTAATAATGATTAATAAAAATATTATGCAAGAAACATATTATTTATTTATAAATATTATTAACATTTTATTTTAGATAAAAATTTATAAAATTCCATCTACAATAGCCACTAACCTTATTTACTTATAATAATAAAAAAATTGTCACTTTTTTTTTAATTTTTTTTGGTCGGTAATAGAGTTAATTTTATTAATAAAAAATTAGATTACATAGCTTATTTCATTACATTTTCATTTTAAAGACACCTTTCCCACAACTCTAGACTCCAAAATCACATCCCCTAGCCCTGCCTCCTAACCAAATTACAATCAACTCCATCAGATACACAATTCATCATAAACAGAGGTTCAACAGGCATCCTTACAGAAACAAACCTAAAACCAACAATTCCTAAAAGAAACCTATTAACAGGTCACTGGGCTAAAGATCTACTTGGTCTGCCCTTTGTCTGAGACCGAAGAACCATTGCAAATGATTTTTTCTCTAGCTTCTTTGCTTTCTTCTCTTTCACCGTGTGCCAACCTTCTTCCACCCTTGCCGTCTCCTTCTACCATTTCAATGATTTGTCCAGGGGGCTCTGTGACATTTTAGTCAGAATGCTATTTTCTTGTTGATACTGTTCAACAAATTTCCGTTTTCCTGTCTCTTTCTCTTGCAATCTCGCCCCTCCCTTCTTCTCTCGACACTCCAATGTTGCTGTCCCATTTTTGGACTCCTTTTCTCCTCCATTCAAAACCACATTAACACTGTTCAACAATAGACTCTCTTCCTGGGTCTGGGTCTCTCTAGGTTGTTGTTGCTCCTCCCTTGTAGTATTTTTCACCAATGCCTCTCCTTCTTGGCCCAAAGTCTCAGGTACCTGACCCTCCTCTTCCTTTTCTTTCCTTTGCAGGCTCATTTGCTTCTCCTTCTCTTTCTCCATTGTGTAGTGCTACGTTGTGACATCCTTCCACCATGTAGCAGATTTCTTTGTTCTGTTTTTGACACAATGCATAGCCAAATGCTCAGTTTTATAACAAATTCTGCACCTAAAGGGTACCCCGTCATAATCTAGGGGTTGCGTCCAACATCCTTTCAAAGTCTTTAACTGTATCTCTTCCGGAAGCTCCCTAGACATGTCCATTTCCACCAAGATCCGGGCAAACGTCGAATGCAGTAAGTTTGAAGACCCCTCATCCACCATTAGAAAGTTGCCTAAAGTGTTCCCAACAGCCTCCAGACATGAATCAAACCAAAAATGTAAGGGAAGGTTGGGAAGTCTCACCTAGAGAGGAACCTTTTCAAACACTTTCGTAGTTGGGTTGAAAGCCGGGTGCCACAACTTTAACAATAAAGTATATTTTTCTTCCCAATCCCAATGATAATCATAGAAAATCTTATTTCTGTCTTGCTTCTTTTCAAAAACAACAATAAGAAAACCTTTAGCCATTGGGTAGATTTGAACATACTCTTTCAAAACCTACATCCAATGATTAGAAATCCATTAGTGAAGATCAAACAAACTTGGCCAGAATCCCCTGAATCTTCCAATTAGTCCCAAGCCAGAAAATATTTTCATTAAAAATCACTTTTTGATCAACCTCTTCATCCAGCTCCACAGTGATTGTTTTGTGTGAGGGATGGAAAGTGGAATCCCCCTCTCCCCTGCCTATCGTAGCCTTTAGTGTTTACTTCGCAGCCTGGGAAGATCCTATTTGTTTTCCCCCATTCTCAGTCTCCTTAAACCCCTTGTTGGTTTCCCTGCCCCCTGCAACAGGTGCGTCTGCTTTGATTTTCGTTTGGTCTCACTGCGCAGATCTGACGCCTCCACCCAAACTAGATTCATCTCCGTTAGGGTTTTAAAACTTCCCATCTGTCTCTGTTCAGGTGCCCTGATCTATAACCTCCTTACTACCTCCTCCACTGAGCCGAAATCCATGAGATTTTCCTTGATAAATCTTCAACCCAGACGAAACCCCAGCCTTGACAGTCAAACGCAGGTGACCGTTAGCGTCCATCGCTCCAGTTGCGTTTTTAACTTTTTTGTAATTTTTATTATTATTTTTTTTTCGTAAATGAAGAATAAAATTTTCTTTAGTGATTTCAAAACAAAAAAATATGGACTTAAAACATTTTAAGAGAGAAAAACATTTTACACAGAATTAGTTTTGTAAATGAAATTAAAAATATGTTTTTGATAAATTATATTAACATTTTTAAATTGTGACATTTGGTGTTCTTTCAAATTAATTTAATGAGTTCTGAGATAAAAATAAAGATCATATGTGTAATTTGTGTAGGTCATTGATATTATTTTTTCAATCCAATACTTTCTGTAATTTCTTAATATTTTGTAAATTTTTTAAATCTTTACTTTCAATATTTTTAATGAACATTTTTTCTTTTATATGATGCAGAAATTTTAATATCATTTTTTAAATTTTCATCAAACAAAAAATTTATTGAATTGTGTTAATAAAGAAAATAAATTATTATTTAATTTATAATTAATTTGTACTCTTTTTATTTATAATAATTTAGATAAAATATTTAAAAATAAAAAAATGTATCGAAATAATATATTCTAATAACTAAAAATTCATTAAATCTATATATTAAAAATTAAAAACAAATATAATAATAAAAACATTATATAACAATAAAATAGATTTTAAACAATTTACAAGGATTACTTTCACTAACCCAACACCCCATAGCATATGAAGTCATAATGTTTCCCAATTATGTAATTCATCTAGAGACCCTGGAAAGAACAAAATAGTAGCACCCAAAAATTGAAATGGTGGTAAAACAAGACAAAATTATCAAGGAATCATTTTGTATATTTTTTAAAATATATTTGATTTTTTAATAATGACTTTAATGCACCTAACAACTATTTGTATTGTTTTAGAAGGTTCTAATTATGTTTCAAATATTATTTTGACCAATACTACCAAAATAACATTACAAAACTAAATCATTGAAAAGTCTACTCTCTTACAACTTTTTTTCAATTTAAAATGAAAATAAAGTATCAATAGCATTGTTCCATCTTATGAAACAAGTGTCGCTTCTAAAAGTAATTTTTTTTAAAAACATCATCATCTACAAAGTTATTAATGAATGCCACATGACAAACCATAGTCAAAAACATATATAACCTCATCATCACTCAAGGAAATAATACATTTCCCCTTAAAGTATTTATAATACTTTTTGTATTCATGTGGATAATCTAAGCACTTACCATTTATCTTTAAGTGAAATAAATTACAACTTTGATTTAGTGGTTTTGATGATTGTGATGAAGACATTAATTCTAATGTTGGAGTTTATAAAAAGCTATTGCATGAGGTCCAATTCACACGTGCCTTGTTTATCAAAGGAAGTTTGTTTTGTTGAGATTGATAAAAGTAAATTGTTCTTTTTTATGATGTTAGATCTAGAATAAAATATAAAATAGATTGAAATTATTAAATTTGTATTTTAAATCAAGCAAAATATTTTGGATTGGGTATACAAAGATCAAATAAAATAATTTTTACGTTCATTTATTAAATAAGAGATCTCCTTTGTTGAATGGATTTTCTCATAGATGAGATAGATATAGTTGTTCTTAGAGTCTTCAAGATCTTAATAGTATGTACCTTGTCAAACGATGTGTTGTTGAGAGTTCATTGTATGCTTGTATTGTGTGTATGTACATCTTGTATCATCTTCTCTTCTTATATATGTAATGAAGGAAGACATGCTTAAGCAAATAATTAGTTTGAATGGCTGAGATTTAATGATGGATGGATGGTGTAGATAAACTTGGGGCATTATCATGTGAAAGGGATCTTTTGATTTAAATTTTGGAGGGATAAATTTATTTAGTTTGAATGGGTGAAAGTGGATTAATTTAATAATTAGGTGGAAATTGATTTAATTTAATAATAGGGTGGAAATGAATTTATTTATTGATTTTAAATAATTGGTGTTGTTAATTTAATTAGTGGGTTGAAAATAGTTTTGTGGTTGAAATTAATTAATTATTGTGGTGATGCTAGATATTATTTTTAATGTGGAAAATTTTAGGTGTCTACATTTTCTCTTCTTTGCAATGACATTTCAATTGGAAGAAGCAATGTCATTTCAAAGAAAATGAAATAAAATTCGCTAAGCACTAGAATTGCATTAGGAGTGGATTGGGGATTCCCCTCAAGATGAGTATGAAGGAAATAAGTGGGCTTTCAAAATGTGAACATGGGGATGAAATGAAATATTGATTTTGATGCTTCATATCTTTTTGATGGTAGGTAAATTTGAAGGAGTTCCAAATGTGTTGAACAACTTAAATTTGCTATAACATAAGGCAGGATGTACCATGATATGAGAAACCACAATGACATTGTTCCATAAGCGTGAAGGACTAACTCATAAATTCAAACAATAAAATTCTCCAACAAACATATCATTAAGACACATCATGATATAATGGACCGTGACAACCTTGGTGAAATATGTTATGGGATGAAAAACATGCATGTATAAAAATAGAAAGACACAAATATTTACTTCTCATCAAAGTGAGAACCAAAGGTGTAGAGTGCTATGATAGTGATACCTAATTAGGACTTATATATCTCGATAAAGTGATGTTAGATTGGGATGATGTATCTAGAAGGATGTGGAATTTTTTTGGCTGAGGTTAATTTTGACATCTCTGATAGACCCCTAAAAAGAGGAGGGAGATTGTAAAGAATAGTGGATGCTTGTTGTTGGAAGGATGGAATATATCATCAACAATTGTATTTGATACACTTAGGAGGTAGGAAGGAGATGACCCAATCCTCACCTTTGAGGAGCAAGTAGAGGCCTTGTACTTTGGTTCAGGATTTAATCCCAAGCATGAGACCTTAATAATTTGGTCCATATATCCTGAAACCAACAAGCCAAAAATGATAAGGGATTCCAATGAATTAATTGGAAATATAATTTTGAGAAGGCTTGGAGATACAAGTGCCCTCCAAGCCAAATCCTTGAAAATGAACACAACCATGTTCACTGAGGCAATAGTAAAAAATTAGAAGTTGATCTAAAAAAGGAAAATGATCAAACTCTTAAGTTTTTGTAGGAGTATAATAAATTTTTAGGACTTCTTACACCTCTCAAGACCATTATTGAAGTTACAAAATCTAGTGAGGGGGAGGATTTGAATAGGAAAATAAAAGAATTGGAATAAGATCTTAAGAAGAACCAATAATTTGAGTAAAGGACAAAGGTGAAGGAAGAAGGAAAAGTGACAAAAATAATGGGATTTGGTCCATATATCCTAAAACCAACAAGCCAAAAATGATTAGGGATTCCAATGAATTAATTTTTGGAGTCCAAGGACACCACTGATTGGAAAAATAATTAGTATGGCCAATTTTGATGCCAATGCTCCGAGTGAGCTATTAGCCATCTTGAAAAACTCTAATGCATTATAAGAGAACATAATTATCCATGAGAGTATTAAGTTGGTTATGGAGACAATTTTGGAGTCTTTTGAGGAGTTGGAGAAGAATTTGATGCCTAAATTTTTTTCAAGGGATGGAGAAGTCAAGGCACACCCGCAAAGTAACATGTTAATCCACAGACAAAACATGTTAGAAAACAAAAACCAGCCTCACAGGTAGATAAGCAAGTAGATAGTCACGTAGATAGTCAAAATTTGAAGGAAGAGTTTTCAAAGGGGTCCCTTAGGAACCCATCAAAAGAAAAGGGGTCCACTCAAGGGACGCTTAGTTTGAAAGAGAGTACTTTCACAAATCAATTTTCAACATTAAGGAATCCTTTTGAAAGATGTTCACTTCATCAAGGAATTCGAAAGGAAGAAGGTCCCCTTGCAAGGGGAAGGTTAGAACTTCACCCATAGGAGAAGGTGCTCCCTCCTCGGAGGAAGGTTTTCCAAACTCTTTCTTTACGAACCCATGATGAAGGAAAAATATTTCGCCAGGGGTTCTTGTTGGGGAATGCAATTTTTGGAAAATAATTTTGAAGGGATTTTCAAGAAAAGATTCATTGGCCACCAAATGTATTTTATGAAAATCCAAGTTGACATGATAGCCCCCCTTACGATGGTGCGTGTTGAACACAAAGGCACGTGACATCCTAAGGAGATAAAAGCAAGAATGAAAAAGTGATGTTGTATCCTACGAAACATGGTGAGCTGTAACTGTGGTAATGTTGTCACACATGCAAGGGACAACATATGAGCATCACAACATCATGAAATAAGCATGAAAGGTAAGAGAAAAAAATATAAGAAGATAAAAGAACATTACGAACAAGGGATAGGGGCGATCTGATATTTCGGGGTCGAAGTTGCTCACAAATATAGATAAGTATAATAAAAGTATATAAATGAACTATCATCAACCCCCTACTATATCAAACCATATGAAGAAAGGCACGAGATGACAAAATAAAAATAAAAAATTGGTTCAACATGGAAGGGAAGCCTAAATGTTGTTGGAATTGTGTGCCTCAATCCTACAGGCTTGAAACCTCTGAAAGGGAAAAGTCGGTGTGACATCTTTTGTGTCTGGTCGACTAGCAGTTGAAACCTTGTTGAAATTATTCAGGTCGCTGTGACCTTGCGTCTGTCTCACCAAAGGAGCCTATTGCTGTGACATTGTGTTCGGTATAATCTCTCACCGCCCGTGGAGATCTTTGGCTGACAGGCCATTGATATCGTATATCGGGCATCGGGGAGACTCATAGCGACCGGGGGCTTTAGGGGTGACTTGAACACTCAGGGAAGAAGTCCCAGCGACTGAAGAATGTCTTACCGATAACATATGGCCATCAGGGTAACTCAAAGGTCTCGGGGAGAAGTCTTAGCGATGAAGGAATGTCTCGTCGACAGGTATACATTTGGAGTCTTCGCAGTAACACAAAGACCTCGACGTGAACTCTTGGCGACATGGAGATGTCTCACCGATTGAAGTCATCGGGGTAATCGAAAGGGTTCGGTAAGAACTCTTGGCGATGGGCGTTTGTCTCACCGATGTTGTGGGATGTGTTCGGTATGACTTCTGGCGAAAGGCAGCTTCGGTATAACATGAAGGCATCGGTATGATCTCTTGGCGAAAGACGATAGTCTTGCCAATGGGAATACTATTGTCTATGTGACTTGTGAACTTTGCTATGACCTCTTGGCGAAAGCAGTAGGTCTTACCGATCGTTTGGATGCTTCAGAATAACATGAGAAGTCTCGGTGTAACCTCTTGGCGAAGCGGTAAGTCTTTCCGATAGCAATGTTGAGATCGGTGTGACTTGTGAATAGCGATATGAGTCTTGCCGATGAAGAAACTCTTGGCGATATTGGATGCTAAGTTGTGTGGCATCGGGGAGACACGGTCAGTGTCTCACCGACATGCCAACATAGATTGAAGTATTTTGACCGAGTGAAGACCTTTCTATGTGGCATCTTGTGGCCAATTAGAAGAGCCGAATGGAAACCATTGGAAGACAGTTCGTTGTGGCAATTCTGAGAGGAAGCTCGACAGACAAAAACGAAATGAATATAGCCTAGAATAGAAGATGATGCTCAGTTGGATTGTTCGATACAGGTGAGCGATAGAGTGAGGGCCGAGTGGTTGGCTGGAAGGCCGAGGCCATGAGGTTGAAACAGAGGAAGTGAGAGGCAAGGTTATGCTGCTGAATTCTCTCCTGATCAAGGATTAAATGTCATGGTTGATCTCTTGTGTTGATCTGTACTGTATACTATGTGAGGGTATTGCAACAGTACGAAGATTGTTTGGTTTGAGAGATTGATTAGGAAATGTATAGAGGGAGAGTTGGTTACCAGATTGTATCCATAATGAACAAGATGTAATCTCTGAAAAGGCTATGAGCCTGAGTTGTATTGTAACCTTTAGTTGCTGAATAATACAATGGCTCAATCTTTGGAGTGTGGGGTTTTTTACCCGAAAGGGTTTTCCCCACGTAAGTCTGTGTGTTCTGGTTTTCTGTCTTATCTTTCATCTGTGTTGGTTCTAAATCTAGAATCTGTTATTGCATGATGTTGAATTTACATGTGCTTCTCTTAGAAGGATTAATGTGGGAAATAAACTGTGTCTGTTTCCGCTTTAGGACATAGTTGTTTGTGTCTTTGAGGTAATCTAATCGAAATTAAAGTTACCAATGGCACCATTGTTCTTGGAGATTTCTTTGAGATGCCATAAATTTTCCTAACAAGTGGTATCAGAGCCTTCTTTTGGTTGCTAGTTTTGGGTATTTCTCTTGTGAAGATTTCTTAGCTTGATAGGTTGGAGGAAATCTGGAGGAATGGACTGATTTATTGATCCTTTGTTGAGTGGAAGTCTTGTGATATTTGGAGACAACACGCAGCTTGAAGGATGGTGGAGATGGAGAAGGGAGTTGATCATGTTGCTTTGATGTGATTTGTGTCTCCTGGTTGACAACAGTATATCTTTGGTGTATGAGGTGGATTTCTTTGCTCCGTGGCTATGTAGCAGTAAAAACTTTCATATTGGGTGTCTGTCTGAGAGGCTCCTTGATGATATGGAGAAGCCTAGTGTGTTTCTCAGCCATGGAAGAGAGTGCTTATGCTAGGTGGTGTTCCCTGGTGTTGGAAGGCACTGCTTCCTATTAACCTCGAATATAGGAAGGCTATGAAGTTAATCATTAGATGATTTGCAAGCTTCTGAAATAGCCTTTCTCTCTTTATCGGATGCATGTACATGTTGGTGGTTTAGATTTGGCCTGAAAGGGGCCTGGATTTCTTGAATTGCTATTTTATTTTCAAGGATGTTTTGTACTTGCATGGATATGTGGTTTTGCAGGTTTTACACGGTTAAGCAAAACTTGTGATTATGTGGAGTTGTGTTAAGCTATTTTCTAGAGCCTGGCTTTTGGGGTGTTGCTGGATGAGATAGTTGCAGTGCTGCATGCATGCTTACTGCATGGTTTGAGAAGGTGTGATTTCTTCTCTGCATGGGAGTGTTGGTACGTGATTTGTCACTCAACATTCTTGTGGTGATGCTTTGGGTTTCTTGTTTATGGTGCTCATTGTGGACATGATTGGAAAATTAGATTTGGCATGATCTGGTGTTTGAGTCATGTTGTCTACATGGTTATTCTCTTTGAAATCTCAGTGTTGCAGTTTCTCAATGCTATGATGGGTTTGCATGTTCGATGTTTGTGATCTAGGAGTTATGTGGTTGGTGGATTAGCTACCCATTGGCTGCAGTGAGATAACTTGGATGTGGACTGTCTTTATCCATGAGGTTGATTCATTGCTGGTGCAGACTTGTTAGCTGGCCTTGTTTTTTGGTCACTTGAGCATTGGTGTGATTGCTTTGAGATGAGAGGATGAATATTGTTGAGTACCTGAATAGTCGTTATGGGAATCTGAAGCAGGTGGTCTTGATGCTTGGAGAGCTCGGATGTTACGTTTCAATGGGAGCTTTAGCAGTAATTGTGGTTTCATCACATGGTGGTGAATGGTCTTCTTTAGTGTTGTAGATGTTTCAAGGGGGAGCTTGTAGATCCTGTTTCTGTAGAAGGGTTCTTTCGCTTTTGCATGGACATTATTTGAAGATGTGCAACATCTTGGATTCATGGAGGACGCTTGGAGTCTTTAGCTGAGGTGTTGGTGGTGCTTGACAGGTGATGTTGGCTTTGAGTTTATTTGCTTTATGTCATGGTATACTCTTGTTTGTGTACTGGAGTTTTGGCATTGTGCATTGTACTTGAGACCATGGTAAAGTCATTTGAAGCATGGTATCTCCTAAGGGGATATGTAGATCATGGTGTCATGATAAGTTTCTGATTCAGATGATTGGAGTTTTGAACAGTGGTCTGGTAAATTCTTTGTGTATTTGGTGCTTTGATTATTTGCTTGATACTTCGTGATAGTGCAGTAATGCAGTTGAAATTTAGCATGAGATGATCGGTTGCTAGTACTCATGGATACATGAAGAATAAGGTGAGGTTTTTTCTCTTATGAGAGAAGTGTTGCTGCTTGTTACTCTTGTTAAAGTTTTTAGCAGAAAGTCTGAGAAGCCTACACCTTGGTTGAACGTGAGTTCAATTAGAGACCTATGAGGAGATTTCTCTTGGATTAGTCATGATGGCTTATTTATCTTGAAGGAGTATTCTTGTTCCCACTCTTGGTCTGCTCGACAGTTTATCTGAGAGGTATTTGGCCCATTATATTTTTTAGATGTGTTTTATGTTCACTTTCATGATATGGATCTTGAATTGCTATTTAAAGGTTCTGGAGGATTCATAGTGGAAGTTGTACAACTTGTTTATCTCCTTGAGATTTTGTGTTATGTTTTTTATTGATGAGAATTGGTAGGAGATGATGTATGGGTTGATTTCCTGAAATGGGGAATGAACTAGCTTGATCTTCTTTGAGAGGCTTACATCCATGTTGATTACATGATATTAGAAGTTGGTTTGATCTTGGTGATTGAATGGTTGGATGTTGTTAATGCTTTTCTTTTGGGATGAGAAGGAGATCATTCTTGACACAATTGGCTGTTAGAAGTGTATATAGGAGGATGTTCTACAGGGATATGGTGTGCAAAGTTTCTCTCTTTGGTCTTGGTTTACTTCCTAGATGTTTGGTTTCACATTTTCATTGGTTTGAGGTTTGGTTGGAGCTATAGTGATCACTTGCTTGTGGTCATGTATTTTCACTGATGTTCATGGGTGATGACATGGAGATTCTTAATCCTTTTTCCTTTGATTGCGTGTGGAGAACTTGGGAGAATTGTGAAGACTTGTGGTGAGAGAAATGAATCTTGTAACGGTTTGTTGCAGGTTGTGCGTACCATTGTGGATATTTTTGGTACTACATGGTTACATTTTCTATGTGCTGTTATTGGTAGACTTGGTATGTTTTTGATCTTTCAGATTTGGATTACTCGGGCAGTGGGAGTTCCTATATGTGTTTTGTCTTTTTTAACTCGTTGGCACTTGGAGCTTGTATTTGCTGATTAATAAGTTGGTTTTGGAGCGGCATGAGTTTACTAATGTTGATACCTTTAAGGTATGTGAGATTGAATGGAATAGCATGAGCTTTGGGTGCTATTTTCAGTCGCGTGGGTTTATCAGTTGGATGGAAGCAGTCATTTTGATTGTTGTTCTAGCTAGTGGTTTTGTCTTGTTTCTAGAGAATGACTTCACGGTTGTGTTCTGTTTGAGGCTTTGAAGTTGATATTGCTTCTATATAGCATTTGAGCACAGTGAAGTGGTAGCAGTGTCTTATTGTTGTTATCACTGGTATCTTTTGTTTATGTTTGTTGGAATGGTGCTTATTCACCTTGGCTTGTATCTTTCTTCCTTAGGTGGCATGTTGGAAGATGACAAGGTTTGTTGCCTGAATGGTGGACATCTTGGATGTTGGTGCAGAATTCTTGATGGAGCATGAGAGCATGTTTGAGGTCTATGTGATTTCTTGGAAGGCTGTGATCGGTTGTATTTCGGTTGTTTTGTTGGACAGTGAGTTGCAGTTGGATGCCTGGTCTTTGTTGCAGATTGTCTGGTGGACTGTTATATGTGGAATCTTGTTGATTGGGTGTCTTGAGTATTGCAGGGTCTGAACTAGTGGAGCTAGTGTGATCTTAGTGTTTGGTTGCTTTGGAGGTTCCTATGTGATCTTCGTCAAGTGGGAGATTGTTGGAATTATGTGCCTCAATCCTACAGGTTGAAACCTCTGAAAGGGAAAATTCGGTGTGACATTTTTTGTGTCTGGCCGACTAGTAGTTGAAACCTTGTTGAAATTATTCAGGTTGCTGTGACCTTGCGTCTGTCTCACCGAAGGAGCCTATCGCTGTGACATTGTGTTCGGTATAATCTCTCACCGCTTGTGGAGATCTCTAGCCGACAGGCCATTCATATCGTATATCGAGCATCAGGGAGACTCATAGCGACCGGGGGCTTTGGGGTGACTTGAACACTCGGGAAGAAGTCCCAGCGACTGAAGAATGTCTTATCGATAACATATGGCCATCGGGTAACTCAAAGGTCTTGGGGAGAAGTCTCAGCGATGAAGGAATGTCTGGCTGACGGGTATACATTTGGAGTCTTCGTGGTAACACAAAGACCTCGACTTGAACTCTTGGCAACATGGAGATGTCTCGCCGATTGAAGTCATCGGGGTAATCAAAAGGGTTTGGTAAGAACTCTTGGCGACAAGCATTTGTCTCACCGATGTTGTGGGATGTGTTCGGTATGACTTCTGGTGAAAGGCATCTTCAGTATAACATGAAGGCATTGGTATGATCTCTTGGTGAAAGATGATAGTCTTGCCGATGGGAATACTCTTGTCTATGTGACTTGTGAACTTTGCTATGACCTCTTGGTGAAAGCGGTAGGTCTTACCGATCGTTTGGATGCTTTAGAATAACAAGAGAAGTCTTGGTGTAACCTTTTGGTGAAGCAGTAAGTCTTGCTGATAGCAATGTTGAGATCGGTGTGACTTGTGAATAGCGATATGAGTCTTGCCGATGAAGAAACTCTTAGTGATATCAGATGCTAAGCTATGTGGCATCGGGGAGACATAGTCAGTGTCTCATCGACATGCCAACATAGATTGAAGTCTTTTGACCGAGTGAAGACCTTTCCATGTGGTGTCTTATGGCCAATCAGAAGAGCTGAATGGAAACCGTTGGAAGACAGTTCATGGTGGAAGTTCTGAGAGGAAGCTTGACAAACAGAAACAAAATGAATATAGCTTGGAATAGAAGATGATGCTCGGTTGGATTGTTTGATACAGGTGAGCGATAGAGTGAGGGTCGAGTGGCTGGCTGGAAGGCCGAGGCCATGAGGCCAAAACAGAGGAAGTGAGAGGCAGGGTTATGTTGCCGAATTCTCTCCCTATCAAGGATTAAATGCTATGGTTGATCTCTCCTGTTGATATGTACTGTATACTGTGTGAGGGTATTGCAATAGTATGAAGATTGTTTGGTTTGAGAGATTGATCAGGAAATGTACAGAGGGAGAGTTGGTTACCAGATTGTATCCAGAATGAACAAGATGTAATCTCTGGAAAGGTTATGAGCCTGAGTTGTATTGTAACCTTCAGTTGCTGAATAATACAATCGCTCGATCTTTGGAGTGTGGGGTTTTTTTACCCGAAAGGGTTTTCCCCACGTAAGTCTGTGTGTTCTAGTTTTCTGTCTTATCTTTCATCTGTGCTGGTTCTGAATCTAGAATTTGTTATTGCATGATGTTGAATTTACATATGCTTCTCTCATAAGGATTAATGTGGGAAATAAACTATCTGTTTCCGCTTTAGGACATAGTTGTTTGTATCTTTGAGGTAATCTAATCGAAATTAAAGTTACCAAAGGCACCATTGTTCTTGGAGATTTCTCTGAGATGCCATAAATTTTCCTAACAAATGCCCCCAAAACTTTGCATTGTTCCCAATTGTCAAAAATTAATATACAACAAAGGAAGAATGATGTAACTGAACCATAATTTTTTTTGGGATAGGCACTTTCTTACACTTCTAGGGTTTTGCACCTAAAAGGAGAAAGGTATCCCAAAAAATATAGGTTGGTTCACTCAAGACTAATGCTAATATGATTTAAATATGTCTAAATAGAATGCCCTAGATGCAAAGAACTGATAAAAGAGATGAATTATTAATGCAAAACTAAAGAAATACAAGTTGTTTGAAAACACAATGTGATATGCAAAATGGACTAAATATGCAAACAAACTATAAAAAAAAGTGAGACTGGAGAGATGCACCTGGAAATTGGAATGTGATGCAAAGAGGCTCTAGAATCCTACATAAATTACTGTTGAAGCCAATTGGGACACTTACGCCAAGCTAGGCGACTTATTCCTATTTCAGGGAAATTCTGTCAAAACAGGTTTTAGCCAAAAGGGTATCCAAAACTACAGAAAACACTTTTAAGGTCTGGCAGTGGGACTAATTTTCCACTGATTGTGACTCAGTCCACCTTTAGCTTTCGGGAATTTCAAAGATGCAATCTATAGCTCATGGTCTGCACTTCAGTTCCTGATAGGTTTTCGGATCCAAATCTGCAGAATCTGGTCTGTAGGTGATCTCCAAGATTCTTTAGGGTTTTGTTGACTTTGAAAGACTTCGATGAATTGATGACACCTTTTAACACCTCACTCTTTGACAAATCTACATACAAGACCTGCAAAACACACATGCAAAGAGGGGAAAAATTGTTAAGGGTTAGTGAATAGGGGTTTGCTTTGGTCAAACCCCGATTTGGTAATCAAACCCTTGAAAATAAAATGAAATGAAATGATAATGATGAATGAACAACATGCAATGCTACAACTCACAAACCCTTGAAGTAGAAATTTGAAGATATGCAAGTAAATGCTCCAATGGATGTAAGCTTAAGAATTCCTAGAATGCTTGAGAATGATTAAGTGAATGAATTAGGGTATTAAGGAAATTAGGAGATGAAAAATGAGGAAAAAACCCTATATTTATACATGATTATGCAAAATTTCTTGAAGATACCACATCACAGGCTGACCTCAAGGTCTAGAAAATAATATCCCACCATAATTTTGAAATAATTTTGATTTTTGAGCCAAGTGGGACTAAGTTGCCCCTAGTGGTGACTTGGTCCCATCAGGGCATTTTTAATGGGTGTTGGGAATTAAAGTGTATTAAATGATTTTAACGGGATTATTCTTTGAAACACACTTAAGTAGGGCCTGTAAGTGTATAAAGAGGTCATTTAAACATAAGAAAGGGTCAAATTATTGATGACAAGCCTAGAAAAGCGTGAAAGTTTGTTACAACATTTTACAACACTTTGAAATAAGGCTTGGTAAGTAATAAAAAGAGGTTATTTAAGTGAATTATAATAAAAAGGTCCTAGAAAAGTGTGAAAGTGGGTTACAACACTTCACAACACTTTTACAAGACATCATAGAATTCTTATTGATTCACAAGGGTCTAAGACCTAATGTGAATGTGTTGAACACATTACAACATTAAATATAGGAAAAACTAGGCCAAAATCCATAAGAAATACCCAAATGAGCATGAAAATGTCCAGGGATATAATTTTTTGTGCTATAATAATAAATCAAGGAAGTTTTACTACACACAAACACTCCTATATCCAAGCACCTACAAGGGTGACAAGGGTCATCCAGGAACACATAATGCAAGCATGGGGGAACACATTAAACATACACAATATACTCTACAGATAAAGAAGAGGTGCCCCCTAGTCCTAATCAAACAAGAGGTTGTCATTCTCCCAATCTAGGTCATTGTATGGGGAGGGAAGACGAGCCTGCAAGGGCGAAATATCAAGGGGGGAACCCTCCGACCCTCCTACAATAAGAGCTAAGGAAGAAGGCCCCTTGATGTCTTCTTTGCTTAGTTCTTGTGGGGTGAATGTTAGCGACTTCACAAAGATCACTGATAGGGTTGGGACCTTGCCCACAGAATTAAACATGCACTTCATAGGATTGCCATGTGTTAATTCGACAGGCGAGGGAGGTAGTGCCAAGATTCACTACTAGGATCATCGAGAAACTCAGGAGTAGTGACAAACTCTAGAGACATTAGGACTTCTTTCATCATTAGGATGACACAAGCTAATGCAAAACCACCCTCCGAAGAAGGTGAACATCTCTTTCGACCCCCTTTTTTAGCAGGGTTGTCTTCCATCTTCCACTTTGTCGAAGAATGTGAGATCCCCATAGACGAGGCAAAAGGCATAGAGAAAGAGGAAAAAACCACGACGGACACCACCGAGATGTTCAAAATTTCTGGAAGGGACATTAGAAGGGGTGGCTCAACCGAAGGAGCAATAAACACCTACACCCTCTTTGAGTGAGGATCGTTTACAGTCATGAAAAGAGCCATAAGCAAAACCAAAGCTAAAGGAACTGATGCAGAGGGGACATGAGAGGAGGATACAATAGAAGATGCCAGATAATTTTTTTTTGAATCCCCTTCCTTCCTATGCAAGGGAGCTTGATCAGCAGCCAAAGCCTTTCTTCGATGCTTGCGTACACATGCAAGCTAGTTCTTGCGACTCCAGGAGCTAGAGGCTAAAAGTTGAGACATAAAAAAAGAATCATGTTTGACCATTGAAGTTTCCATCATGGTCATTTCCGATGGAGGGAGAGACTCCTGGATGTGAATAGGAGGGAGAGGTTGCAAGGATGATGGAACAACAATAGGGGGAGTAGGCTCTAACGCGTCAATAGCGGGCCTCTTCCCATTCACTGTCTTAGAGGCAGGGGTAATAGGAGGCTATAGAGGCTAATACATAGAGGACTCCCCACGGGGACCCTTCCCCTTACCATATCAAATGGGATGAGGCACTGTGGGTAAGATGGGAAGTTGAAACACTAAAAACTTGGGCTTTTGCCAAGTAGGTACCATCAGATTCTCCAACAAATGCCTAGGAGTAGAATCTGATGATGTCACAGCAGGGCGAGAGGAAGCGACAGGTAGGACAACAACAATAGAAGAAGAAGAAGAGCATTGGGTGTGCTTCTCTTCTTCCCTTTTTTGAGCCAAGGTGGCCTTGTTGTAATGGCATATGGAGAAGGAGGGTATCTCACCTTAGACATTATTCCCCCACTCTTGTACTTCACATAGGTTCGCTACAAGAGATCTGTCTTAGGAGGAAGCAGACCTATGGGAGCAAGTCAGAAATGATCCAATGAGTAGCCACCATGTGCAATTGACAATTTATAGATGGTGTCATGGAATACATGCACTGTACCCTCATAGATGATTTTCAAACACTAATGAACCATCGAGGGAACTTCATTCATAACGACCAACCAAGGGATACTTAGTTTCACTCTGAAGAGCTCAGACCCTGGGATTATGTCAAAGAGTGCATTTATGGATTTAGGTCCAACTAAGACTGATAAGGTGATGCAACCGATGGGAGTTATAGGAAGCCCATTGTGTGTACAAATGGTACTCTTAGATTTTTCATACCCATCTTTGTGTAAGAAATTAATCTGCATAATCTCCTCAATGATGACATTCACTTGACATGTAGGGTCAACAAGAACACTCATTACAATATTTCCATTGATTCGTGTGGGGATGTATAAGGGAGATGGTTCTCTATTATAATTCATCAGCAAGTCCTGCAAGGTGAAGGTTATGCGAAGGGATCCACTCACAGGTTGCACAAATAGGATGGGCATATGTAAAAAGGAGGTCATTATGTATACTAGACAGAGCTTTCATAGAGCCCCCAAAGGTTTTGCAACTAGATAGTGACCCACCTAAGGTTTTGTTCCACAATGTTTATGGAACCTTCCAGCTATACCACTAGAGGTTGTAGGTTGGGTTGCAAGGCTAGGCACCTCGCAACACTCACACCCACAATGCTCCTAGGATATGAAGAAAGGGTCTTTCAACACTGCCAAACAAAACCAAAAAGGTTCACATCGGGTTCACCAAAATGTAGAGGAGGGGGACCAACCACACCAAGGCTTCATATCATAGAGAGATGAGAGCAGAAGGATTCCCTAGTCTACCTCAAGTTGGATAAGTTTTTAAGGTCAATGATGGAAAATGAAGATCACTCTCAAGTGCTTCTATCACTCTGCTAACCCAAGAGTTTGAATGGGGCTAAACAAACAGGATTCGGGGACTTGAACTGTACCTCAAACAACTCTCTACCCAAGGACAACAATGCAGGTCAAGGATGAAAGCACAACACGTTGGCATCCGTACAGACAAAAAGTATAAAAGTATAGTACAAGGTGCAAAAACCAACTAACAGTCTAGCAAATAGAGTTTAAAGTACTAAACAAAATGGTAAATGACAGAATGAACGAAATAACTAGAAAGATGATAAAGGAGATGACAAAAGTAAGGGTGATGAAGATTAACTCACAAGGAGTCTAGTTCGCCAACAAGATCCACATGAACATGTACCTACACACAACCAAGAGAGGAAAAATGTTGGGGCTGTATAGGGGTTTACCTCAGTCAAACCCCTGCTTTGGTGTTTCCACCTCCACAGACAACCAAAATAGCCATGAGATAGAAAATATGATAAAGAAGGTAATGGAAAAGTTTCTAAACAATAACAATAACACTATGCTATGTAAATCAAGTGACAATGTTATGGAAATAGAGAGATGAAACAATATCACCTTCTCAATCAAGGTTCCCTCAAGCATGTAGAGGAGGATGCAAGCTTGGTAAGGTCTATGCTATCACAACAACGAAGAAACAATCCCGCAAGACACCAAGTCACAACTCCAATGGTGGAAAAAGTGCAGCAAGAAGTAGAGAAGATGTGTAGGAGCTTAAAAATTATCAAGCAAGATCAGACTAGCATGTGAAATTGTGAAGAAGATGGATTGAACTACTAAAGAGATGAAGTGAATATGAAAGATATGCATTTGAAGAGGAATTAGGTGGGAAAGAGTTGTTCTCGGGTCGGCAGGAAGGCATAGAGGTGTTACACTTTCTTGCCAATGGAGAATGTAACATCTCAGTGGATTTCAGAGGCAGGAATCTCTCAGGGATGACAGTGCGCTGCGTAGACATCTGCATGCTGCATGCGCGTTTCTAACTAAAATTATGCCACTGACACAAAAAACAAGCGCCAAGTGGATGGTAAGCAAATAGGTGATGTGGAATTTCTTAGTCAAATTTGATTTTCTAAGGTGGAGGGATGTAAAAGGGGAATTTGTGAGAGGGGTGCAAATTCACTCCTATACAGGAATATATCATCAACAATTGTATTTGATACACTTAGGAGGTAGGAAGGAGATGACACAATCCTCACCTTTGAGGAGAAAGTAGAGGCCTTGTAATTTGGTTTAGGAATTAATCCCAAGAATGAGACCTTGATGATTTGGTCCATATATCTTGAAACCAACAAGCCAAAAATGATTATGGATTCCAATGAATTAATTGGAAATATAATTTTGAGAAGGCTTGGAGAACAAGTTCCCTCCAAGCCAAATCCTCGAAAATGAACACAACCATGTTCACTGAGGCAACGGTAAAAAAATAGAAGTTGATCTAAAAAAGGAAAATGATCAAACTCTTAAGTTGTTGTAGGAGTATAATAAATTTGTAGGAATTCTTACACCTCCCAAGACCATTATTGAAGTTACAAAATCTAGTGAGGGGGAGGATTTGAATAGGAAAATAAAAGAATTGGAATAAGATCTTAAGAAGAGCCAAGAAGTTGAGTAAAGGACAAAGGTGAAGGAAGAAGGAAAAATGACAAAAATAATGGATTACCTACATAGCCACAGGTTATCATGTATCCTCAACCACCTTAAAGAAACTTGGAATGGTTATTACACAATAGAAAGCATACATGCCATCCATCTCCAAGTAAGGGGTTAGTTGAAAGGAATCTTGAATTTTTGGAGTCCAAGGACACCGATGATTGGAAAAATAATTAGTATGGCCAATTTTGATGCCAATGCTTCGAGTGAGTTGTCAACCATCTTGAAAAAATCTAATGAATTATAAGAGAACATAATTATCCATGAGAGTATTAAGTTGGTTATGGAGAAAATTTTGGAGTCTTTTGAGGAGTTGGAGAAGGATTTGATGCCTAATTTTTTTTTCAAGGGATGGAGAAGTCAAGGCATAAAAATTATGGCAATCAGCATTCAAAAACATCTTGCCCCCCTCCTAAATTCCATATTTTTCGATAATAAAGTTGATATGGATAAGTGTAATGTTGCAATGGAATAGTTAATAAAGTTAGAAACAAGTTTAATAAAATTCTTTGAAGCTGTTAAAAGTGGATAGATGGGGAATATTCTTCTCATTTGAATTTTTCTAGAAAAATTATTTCTTTTACATGACCTTCAGAGGATACTTTTTTAGCATGGGTGGAGAAATACAATTGATAGAATCACGAGTCTACCTTTATTGTGCATGTCAAGAAGATATCTTCTTCAATGACTTCTACAACTATTTTGTCTCCTACTGGAGTACTTTTTTATCTTATTATGAGGTAATTGTATTGTTTTTTAGTTTGATTATTTGAACAAGTTGTAAAATCATTTTGTGACATTTGTTCATGGCTCTTAGATTATTTTCTCCCTTGTTTATATAAAAGGGAATTCCAAGACATTTTGAAGGATCTTGGAAGTTTGTAATTAGGTAGGCTTTATTTAGACTGGTTGAGTCTTGTTCTAGGTTTCTAGGGAAAAAGAGAAAATGCAAGTGTAAATTTCTTTGTACATTAATACACAAATTCAAAAAAATATATACATATTTTAAAAAGATTCAAAGGCAATTGTCTCCAATGTACACTTTATTTCTCTCATGAATAAAATTGTTCAAGGATCTTTGGAGTTCATCATTTTGTAATGAATATCTCTTTTATGAATTCTATTAGAGTAATAGATCAATCCGCTATACTTGAATTGTTGAGATTCTTAAAATGTTTAAGGTTTGTTAAGGAGAATCAAGGTTGAATCTTAGTATTGGAGATATTATTGTAAGGAAATTATGTTAAGTTTTCATTGATTTTTTTTTCAAGATTATTGTCCATTTGCAAGACCTTTTGAATCCATCACCACTTTCTTAAGGTATTAATATATTCTTAAGTTATATATATATTCTCAAAGCCAATAGTAGATAATTCTCCAAGTGCTTAGCCAATTCTATGAGATCTTTATAATTTCTTGGTGTACTTTATGAGAAAACCTATGTTATGTCAATATCCTGGTGAATATAAAGTTAAATTTGTTGATATTGTGAAGGGATACCCCCCTAGGCTTTGCAGAGCCTAATCTGTAGAAGAGTATATATAATTGTAAAATTGTATTTTATTCATTGGCCACTAATCTAAAGTGTAATAATAAGGCATGGCTAATCTTTAGAATATTTCAATAAATAAGTTGGAAGAACCAACAAGGTCCATGCCATTCCTTACTAGGTTACAAGCAAAGAAAAACATGGAACAAAGCAATACAAGCCCATTTGTAACTGACTAGTATATTCAAACTGAGAGTTTAGAGGACAAACCTAGAGTTAATGAATAAGACTTGATAGACAAGCCTGGATACTCTCCTAGGTTTGTTGAGTTTATGAATGATGAGCTTACCCAAACCTATTTAGATCATATTATAGGTTTAAATAAAATACACTTCCTAGAGAAACTTATGGAGTATGGTGCCACACTCTCCCTAGCTTTGACCAATCCAAGTTGAGTAAGCTCATTACAAACCAAACTGTAGGTATATCTACTTTCAAAAATCCCTTGTATGACATTTCTCAAAATATAACTGTAGATATCTCTAATGTCAACCAACCCACAAAAAATACCTTCACCATGCAAGATCTCATCCAAAATCAATCACATGGAAAATTACAAGTAACCACCAACCCTCTTAACACTTATCCTCCACTAGATGAAGTTTTTGTTACTTTTTCTAGTTTTACGTCATCTAATCCTATTAATAGGATTATAACTACACCCACCTTACAACATAGCACATTATCTAACCCCACTTCCATTAGGATTCAACCTAACATAGCTAGTCAAAACATCCCTCAAAGTCAAACCGCATTCCCTTTCATGATATCCTTAATTTAATGATTACCACCTTTGTCTTTACACCAACCATCACCTACCCATCTAGCTATGATCTCATCTTACACTTCACCACAACAATCTATAACTTCCTACTATCAACCTCCCACATCTCAACCTAATTACCAACAAAAATTGTCACAAGAACATAAAAAATACATACAACTCCCAAACACATCACAATTTATTCCTCAACAACTAAAAAATAGTTAACTTCTAACATATCAATCACCCTTAAACACATCCCAACCCGCATATCAACCACAACCTATCCAATACCACAAACATACCAGTATCAACCAACATATCAACAATCACTTAATTATCAACAACAATCCCCTCAACAAAAAAATTCACAATATATTAAGCCTCCAACATATCAAACACCCTTAATAAAGACATCACAACTTCCTATCCAACACCACCAACAACAAATCCCTCAACAATAAAAAAATACTTACAACCTCGTACTAACACTAGCAATAATCACCTATCTACCAACAACTTCCATATAAAAAAAAACCACCACCATGTGTGCCAACTCCAACTCTTGGAATCCCTTCACCCAAGAGTGTCAAGAGATGAAGGATAACCTTAAGGGGATGTAATTAGGGACACTAGAACAAAATTAAATATACACATTCAAAGAACTATGTCCATACCCCTTTGATAAATCGATAACATCAATCCCTTTCCCTCAAAATTTTGAATTTCCTAAACTATATAACTATAAAGGGGAAGGAGACTCATGTGACCATGTTGAAGAGTTCTACATGGTATATCATGAAGTGATTTATAATGATTCTTATCTTATGAGGTTATTTCCTAAAATTTAAGGAGGATAAGATCTTGAGTGGTTTATGCATCTACCTTATGAGTCCAATACCACTTTTCCACAACTAGCTAAAAAAATTATAGTCAACCATTTCTCATACAACATAAAACATGAAATTTTGATGCTTGACTTTACAATGCTAAATAAATAAATGGTGAGAGTTTTTCCCGCTTCCTCCAAAGATGAATAAGTATCACTAGTCACTTCCCATGGGTTATACCTAAAAAATAGCTTGTCAATATCTTCATCACAAATCTTATCCTAGAAATTGCCTTTCATTTATAGGTCCATTTTTTCACAAATTTTGACGATATAATTGAAAAGTATTTACCATAGATAAGCCATTATTTTTATCTATTAAAAATATATAACAAGGAAAAAGACAACAAAACTCAAACTAATGACAAGTCAAGATTTTGGCCTAGAAACAAAAATTGGGTAAATGACACTAAAGTTGTCCAAATTGCACTCATGGTTCCAAAACAAACCAAATCCTACATTCAAAATGTTCTACAAAAATCATGTTATCATACAAGGATCATCAATACCCCCTACAATTTAAAGGCATACATACACTCCTTTAGGAGAATCAATAGAAATAGTGTTTGAAAAAATCATCAAGGAAAACATGATTAGATACCTAAAACTCAACCCTTTGATGAAAGAAAACACAAACCCTAATGGAATAGAAAAAATGAATGTCGTTTATACCATTGTGTTAAATTTCATACCCTCTTAAAGAGCATGCAATTGAAAAAATTGTGTCCAAGTGTTGGAATAACAAGGACAAACAACTAAGTTGTCTCAAAATATTTAAACTTTTCAAACTTTGCTTAACTTAATCTCAGAACTGATGAATGAACAATAAACCATAAACAATTAACAAACTAGAAACACAAAGAACATCAAGATTTTTTACGTGGAAACCCTGTTAGGGGAAAAACCATGGTGGATGTTAGTCCACAATATTATACCCTATTAAAAGTATAATGAAAAATAATGGGAATGTACATGCATTCAGGCACACTACCTAGATCTCATTGCTCAAATACAAGAGGGCTCACTTCCCAACAATACACAACAATACAAATTAGATCCCCATAGTATGAACTGAGAAAGTAGCTTTTTCACAAACCTGATTACAGTTCCAATTAAGCATAGAAAAACTCCTTCACTCTTCACTCTCACTCTGCTCTACAATCAAATGATTTGAACACTATTCACACATCTGCAATTTCTCAGGCATACATTCACTCTTATGCACACAATAACTTCACTCAAACAATCGCTCTTATATATCCGAAACATGAAATTACATCAACAACTTAGTTGGTCAAAAATATAAAACATATTTTCAATGTCGGCCCAAATTTACAAATAAATTTTCAATGTGGATCAAACATCATCGGCCAAGAAAATTCTTCGACCATGAGAACACTGATCAATGCAGACCTACAACAAGGATAAAGAATGATCTAGAAGCATCCACAAAAAAACAAGAACTAATAGAGAAATATCCACAACAACAAAAATTATTAGAAACACATAAACTTCAATCAGGAACACTGACAGAGACCATAGAAACACTGTTAGAACACAACTGTTCACAACACCATAAAATCTTCATGCAGACCTTTGAAACTTCCGGTAGGTGAACTAGATAATCTCAGCAATAAAACCTTTAGTCCACAACAACTGATCTTCAATGTGCAAAACAAGACACCTTCATGACCTTCACTAAACCACTGGGTACTTGCAATAATTTTACAATTTTCTCAATATCCTCAACATCTACAACCTTCAATACATCAAATGCTAATAGTGTTGACATTAATGACAACCACATATCAACAACACAACTACAACATCCAACACCGAGATATTTATTGATCGAGGTGAACTTATAGTCATCCTCTTCACCTAATGATAAATTAGGCATCTAAAAATTCATTCCTTGAGTATGACCAAAACTAACCTCCAATGTATAATAAAGTTCAAAACTGAGGCAACCAAATAAATAAACTCCATGATGCATCTCTTCATATGAATGAGTTGTTGGGCATATTGATGAATTCACAGATTGATATTGTCACTATTAAAGGTCCTAATTGTGTTGTCACTACTAGGCATGGTCAATTCACTGTTCAAGGAACACCTTCATCCTCCGAAAAACTACCTAATATGATTTTCTTAAACATCTAAAAAATACCAACACAAATTTCTATCTTGGAGCTTCTTAAATCATCCTCTCTTCTTAAGGAAATATTGGACCAGGCTTTGAGAGAGTCTTGAGTTCCTAGTGATATGAACCCTCACCAATTCTAGACCCTTGTAGGACATTTATCCTCTTCATACCATCTAGCTTTCTCTCCTAATAACATGTCATCTCTAGAGTCATCCCATAATAATAGAGATACATGTCAAAAAACGTAAGGTCAAACAAGTCCTTATAGATGGTGGGTCTTCTTTAAATTTATGAACCTACAAGCTCATAAAACAATTAGGATATTCATAGAATGACATAGAAGTCAAAAATAATATGAACATCAAAGCATGTAATGAAGCAACAAGAGAGACTAAAGGCATAATTTGGCTTCCCCTACAAGTTGGACCAGTTTTAAACTACACCATGATACATGTTCTTGACCTTGAGTTGCCATATAACATCCTCCTTGGTCACCCATGGATCCATTCCATGCGATAATCCCTTCCACTTACCACCAATATATCACATTTTTGCACAACGATGAAGAGGTCACAACACCAATAGATTATAATCCATTCCAATATTGTAGATTATTGGAAGCTTCTACACCAAGTCACATCATTTTCCTAGTGTGGATATTTCCATATCTCCACCATTATTACCATCTTCCTCATATTTTTATCCTACTACTTTAGCATCAACATCATCCACTAAACTAGATTCTTCAATCAAGGTCAAGATCATAGATAAAGGTTTTGGGGATTATGAGATACAAAATGTATTCCATGTTGGTCAACTTCCTCTTTCTCCAAAGTCTTAAGGAAAACCACAAAAGAATGACCAAAAGACAAATACCAAGATCATCCCATATGGTACAAAAAAAATTATATAGAGAGGCTTCCTTGGCAATGAAATCATAGGCAATGATATAGATGCATGGTTATACTGGGATGAATAATTTGCACCATGCATTGTTCAAGAGATATATCCTAAGACACCCAAAAATTGTAATAATGTTGGTTATAAAGGACAAGGATTAGAATTACATATTAAACCAATCACAATTAAGGTCAATTATCATATCTATTTGGTTTAAGGTATATGCCTCTAGTGAAATAATCTTATGATGCCAATTGTACCTCTGATATTGTGGTAGAAGCCTCTCTCATTGATAAGAGTGTCAAATAAAAATACCTCAAAGACTTCTCCTCTAGTTTCACCACCCTCTTAAATGAGCTAAACATACGCACTCTTACACCAACCATTACACCTTCCATTGATCTTTCACTTGTTTATCCTGACCTCATTTCTTGGCATCAACAAGATTCTATGTCTTTGGAAATATTTGAAAATGATGAAGCTATACTTGAATTTATGGGACTCCATGATGATCTACCAATCAATGACCATAAGCAAGGTTTTGACATAGAGTTATATCCAACAACTTATTTTATGGAACAAGTTGATTTCCTTAGTCAAGAAAAAAATTACAAAATTCAAATAAAGAAAAAAATAGAAAATCCAAATCCCCTAGTGGAAACCTCTTTGAGGTGCTATCGAATAAAAAAAGAAAAGAAAAGAAAAAGCAATAAAAAAATGATGTGTCTACTAATGAAAACCTTTCCAAGGCATTAATAGACAAGGAACTCAGTCATCCCTTCAAATTTTCTCCATGGTAAGATCAATCAATAGTCCTACAAGAAGAATCAAAAGAATTCAATCTAGGAACTTATACTGATCCTAAAATCACTTAAATTTCAACCTGATATGTTAGAAAAAGAAAAGGAAAACATCAAACAAATATCAAGAAGGTTGTCCACAACTTTGTCTAGTCTTATACATAAATTTCAAGTCTAGAACTTGCACTCATTGTACATTATTTGGTGGTGCACCTAGATGCTAAACCAATCAAACAAAATATTTGTAAGATGCACCCACAAGTAGCTCTTCTAGTCAAGGAGGAACTCAAGAAATTATTAGAGTTTGGATTTATATGACCCATTGATTATGCAAAATAGATATCTAATATAGTTTTGTTAGCAAGAAACTGAAAGGATTTAGAGTTTGTACACACTTTAGGGACTTAAATAAGGTTTTTCCTAAGGATGAATTTCCATTTCCAAACATAGAATTCATTGTTGACCTTACAACAGATCATAAAATGTTATCTCTTATGGATGGATTTTTAGGATATAATCAGATTCAAATTTCCCTTGAAGATCTACATAAAACAACCTTTACTACTCCTTGGGGCCCTTTTTGTTATCAATTTATGCCATTTGGGATAACAACATCGAGGTAACCTATCAAAGAGAAATGAAAATCATATTCCATGATATGTTACATAAAATTCTAGAGGACTATGTAGATGACATCATGGAAAAGTAAGAAAAAAGAGAAGAACATCCACAAATTCTAGAGCATTTGTTTGACCGCTTAAGTGAATATAAGTTACAACTTAATCCTAAGAAGTGTGTCTTTGGCATAAAATATAGAAAACTTATAGAATTCAATGTTTCTAGATGATGCATTGAGTTTGACCTAGCTAAAGTAAAGGTAATTCTATAAATTCCACCTCCATAAAATCTTACACAATTACATAATCTTCAAGGAAAATTACAGGCCATGAAAAGATTCATTACACAATTAGCAAATAAGTGCCAACCATTTTCACACCTCTTGAATTAATATAATGTTTTCCATTGAGATAAATTTTGTCAACAATATTTTGAACAAATAAAATAATATATTGCATCTCCTCCAGTCCTCATGACACCCATTCATGGGAAGCCACTATTACTATATATTTCAGCCACATCAATCACCTTGGGGGTGTTCCTTGCTCAAAATGATTTTGAAGGTCGAGAAAGGGTCATCTATTACATCAGTGGGGCATTAGTAGGTTAAAATTGTGACTATACACCAATAGAATGTGCATTATTAAGTGTCATTTTCAGTTCTCAAAAACTTTGATACTACATGCTAAGTCATAAAATTAAGCTCATCTCCAAAATTGACCCATAAAATATCTACTTTCCAAATCAACTCTTACTAGTCGAATGCCAAAATGGGTCATGTTACTTACTGAATTTGACATAGAGTATGTAGATAGAAGAGCAATAAAATGAAAAGTCATGGTTGATTAATTAGTAGATGCACCTTTAACAGATAATCATCCCTTAGTCACAAACTTTCCTAATGAGTCTTTCTTCACTTTGGATGATGCAATATCATGAAAACCATACTTTGATGGGTCATATACAAATAAAGGGTTAGGTGCAGGAATCCTCTTCGTCACCCCTCAAGGGATTTTATTCCTAAGGTATTAAAGTTGGGTTTCCCATGTACCAATAATATAGTAGAGTATGAGGCTTTAATCAAAGGTCTTACAATAGCAATGCAATGGAATGTTCAATATCTCCTAGTTTATGGATATTCACAACTTATCATCAACCAAGTCCATAATGAGTATAAAAATAAAAATGATGAGTTAATTCCTTATAAACATATGGTTGATAGTCTCAAGGATCATTTCATCTCCATCCAATTCGAGAAAATTCCTAGAGAAAAAAATAAAGGTCCAGATTCCATGGCTACAATTGGGTCCCTTTTGGACATTCCATAGAACAATCAATGTTGTGAATTCTTAGTCAAGAACCTTTTGGTCCCCATGTATGATGTCTCAAAATCAAAGCTCATCTTTAAACTTTTTGTTACTAATATCCCTTAATATCATGACATTTATAATTACCTCCACACACAAACATTGTCACCCAATATATCTCATACACAACATAAAAATCTTATCCAACATTCATCCCGATTCACTATCCTTGGTGAAAAATTATATAGGAGCTTTGATGGTACTTTAATTAGATATCTCAACTCAAAAGAGGATTCTCTTGCAATAAAAGAGGTGCATAATAGTATTTGAGTTGCACACAAGTTAGTGGTATTGTCCTAGCCAAGAAACTATTGAGAATAGACTATTATTGGTCCATCATGGAGCAAGAAGCATAAAAAATTGTGAAGAAATGTCTATCCTATCAACCACATGGAGATCTGATCTATGGACCATCATAAGCATTGCAACCCATTACTACTCCTTGGTCTTTATCACAATAGGTACTTGATCTCATTGGTAAGATTCACACATCTTCATCCAAGAAACACAAGTTCACAATCTTCGCTATCAAATACTTCACCAAATAGATTGAAGATATTTCTCTCACCTATACCATTGGAAAATAAATTTCCAAGTTTATCCTTCATTACATCATTTTTTTCTATGCTATCCTTTCTACCATTATCATTGATAGTGATAAATCATTCAAAAATAAAGATGTATGCACTCTTTGTGAGCCCTTCCATATCCAACATTGTTGGTCCACCCCATATTACCCTTAAGGTAACAATCAAGAAAAGGCATCTAATAAAACCCTCTTGAAAATCCTCAAAAATACTATTAATGATGCTAGTCGTGATTGGAATCTTCAACTTAATGTCACCCTTTGGACATATCACACTAGTATTTGTACACCAACTAATGTGACTCCATATTCCCTTGTCTTTGGTTTTGAGGCCATCTTACCAGTCGAGATTGAACTTCCATAGTTCTGTGTCTCCTTACGACATCTTATTGATGGTGTAGAGTATTAGGTTTCATGTTTGCATGAGTTAGATATTTTAGATGAAAAATGCCTCAACGCCCTCAACAACCTTCTTTCATACCATAATCATCTTCATCGTAGCCATAATAAAAAGATCACAACTTAAGAGTTTCATATTGGTGATCTTGTCCTTATGGAAAATCAACAAAATTTATAGGATAGAGACAATAATTTGAGCCTAATTGGTTAGGTCCATACATCATCATTTCCAAATATGGTTCAGGAGCTGATCAATTGGCTACCCCTGAGGTTAGAGAACTTGATGAACCAATCAACATAATTTATGTAGGAGCATCCTTGGTTAAAAAGCAATCATGTATCAACCAAAAATAGTTCTTTTATTGCATTACATTCAGTAGTAGTTTCAGTAGCTCATTCCACATTTTACCACATTATTGTTTCTCAGCTCGTAGAGCAAGATATAACACCTACACATTGACATCTACTACATATCCAAATTTTAGATCATTTGCATTTGCCTACCAAAATTTATCGCTCTCAGAATTTCACTACATTTCTTAGTTAGAGCATTGGGGCTGACTTGGTCCAAAATTCTTAGTGTGGTCCTATTTAAGATCGTGTGGAGCTTAATGGAATATCATTAAAGCATCTTGGGTTCATTGGGACCTATCTTGGAGATCTAAAATTTACATCTTCTCATGTGGAGTTATCTATTCATGTTTTGTGGCCGACCTTCATGTTTGATCATTTAGTGGGTTATTAACCCTTGTGACCATCTATCTTGGAGCTTGAGGAGCATATTTATAGGCATTGTAATCATTTAAGAATCATCATTCAATAGAATTAGATTCAGATCAATACATTTTTGGAATAACCCTTTGAGGGCATGTAATAAGGCCTATTTGGCCAATTGTATGTTTGTAATCCTTCAAGGCAAGGCCTATGAGCCTACATATTTGCCCTTGTGGCCAATGTTGCATGTAAGCATTCCATATTTATGAAGATTCATGTTTGCTTACCAATTGGCTATGTTATTTTTGTTGTGTTGACTCTTTGCTATATGGTCTAGACTATTCCTTCTAGAACCCTCCTACTGTGATTGCACCAATAATTCATCTCAAATGCTTCTATGATTAATCTGATGAATATCCCAATTGCAAAAATAAACCAAAAAATTTGAAAAATGAAATTTTTTCAAATAAATAAAAAATAAAAAATAGTCATCGTGATGAAAACCTAGAAAATATGTGTCATGTTTGACATAAAAAAATGAAATATGCAAAAAAAGAAAGAAAGAAAAGTAAAGATAAAAATCATCCTTTGGTGGTGCCTTGGACAAGTACCATGGTGAAAACCTTCTTGTTGGTGCCATGTGTAATAAAGTAGACTTTTCCCATCATCGTCCAATTTTCCATCCTATATCCATGTCATTTAGTCTAGTCTTCCATCCATTTCATTTTTCACTTTGTTATACATTGGGGGTAGGTGAGTACATCCTATTTCATGAATAAATCTTGGTCTATGCCTTCTAGCTCATTTAGTGACCAGGATACCTTCCATAGTCAACAAATTGCATGCATTTTCCATAAATCCATAAATAAACAAAACTAGACATCCAAACATGGATATGTGCTTCAAACCATCAAACAACACACTTGGAATATGTGCTTTTAATGTAAAATCTTAGAGATTGAAATCAACCTAGATAACATGCAATCAAAACAATCCTTTGTTATCCTTTCTTTCTCAAAACTAGACATTTTTCTTATATGATATGTTTCCTTCCCAAAACTAGACATGATCTACATCCATCCTTTAGTCCTTTCCCCACCTTGGCATAAGATGTTATTGTTGCGTGTCAACTGATCGTTTCATTTATTTTTCTTTAGTTTATCATTTTGATCTTTTAAACTTTATTTCAATTTATCTTTTGACCCACACTTTTGTTGGTATGTGGCGATTGATCATGCTATACTGTATAGCCCATGGCATATGGTATGCTATACTGATCACCGAAAAAGGGAAAAATCAATGAAAAAGGAAAAATCCGATTTTGTAGAACCCAAAAATCTGGAAGCTTCTAAGCTTGGTAAAAAGGGGTTCGGATGGGTATTACTATATGATGAAAAATGTGATTATTCGCAAGATTGTAACAGGTTTTTCACTGGATAATAAAAGTATTGGATGGCTGTGGTTTGGTGGATGTAGCCCAGATTGGGTGAACCACGTTAAATTCTGTGTTATGATTTATTCTGTGCATATTTTAGTTTCTCTGTTTTGTTAATTAAATCTGCATTTAATTGTTAGATCTGCCATCTCTAACCCTAACAAGTAGTATTAGAGCGGGTTGTGTTTCGATTATCGTCTGTAGGAAGATCTCGCGGTTGAGTGGGAGTCTCACGGCTGAGTGGGAGCAATGGCAGAGAAGGGTAAGAAGGTTGACAAGTTTAATGGGAAGAACTATCAGTTATGGAAGATGTTGATGGAGGACTATCTCTATCAGAAGGATTTATGGCGGCCATTGGAAGGGAAAACCAAGAAACCTGCAGCAATGTCAGATGAGGACTGAGAGATCTTGGATAGAAAGGCTCTTGGCAGCATTCGTTTGTGCCTAGCACAAACAGTGGCGTTCAATATTACAAAAGCAAAGACAACTCAAGAGTTGATGGAAACCCTGGAAAAGCTATATGAAAAGCCTTCCGCTTCGAATAAGGTATTTCTTATGAAGCGTTTATTTAACATGAAAATGGTAGAAGGTGGGTCAGTTACTGATCATTTAAATGAGTTTAATACGGTCACCCGTCAATTAACTTCTGTAAAAGTAAACTCTGATGAAGAAGTTAGGGCTCTTTTGATTCTGTGTTCTTTGCCTAAAAGCTGGAATAGCTTGGTAATGGCTGTTAGCAATTCTATTTCTGGTTCGAATACATTGAAGTTTGATGATGTTGTTGGTGTTATTTTGAGTGAGGAAATTCATAGGAAAAGCTCAGGTGGAACACATTAGGTAGTGTTTTGAATGCGAAAGCAGGGGTAGAACAAAGGAGAGAGGAAACAATTATGGAAATCGGGAAGTCATGAGGAAAATCAAAGGACAAAAGGTCTCAATCTAGAGACAAGAGGGATTGTTGGTACTGTGGTAAGCCGGGTCATCTAAAGAAAGATTGCTGGTCTCAAAAAAATAAAGAAGGAGATAGAAAGGAAGGAAGTAAAGAGGCAAATGTGGTAAGTAATAAATCTGATGAGGATGCTTTGATTCTTTCCCTTGATAATGTTGATGATTCTTGGGTGTTAGATTCAGGGGCTTCATTTCATGCTACCCCCATAGAAGATATTTTCTTGATTATGTCCAAGGATTTTGGGCTAGTTTATTTAGGAGATAATGAACCCTCAAGATTGTTGGAAAGGGAAGAATCAAGATTAAGTTGCAAAATGGGAATCATTGGCTACCATGAGGTAAGGCATGTTCCAAAGTTAAGCAAAAATTTAATTTCAGCAGGGCAACTAGATGATGAAGGTTGTGTTGTTACTTTTTAGTGATAAAACTAGATGGTCACAAAGGGTGCCTTAGTGGTAGCAAAAGGTGTGAAAGTAGGCACCTTTATATCTTTGTACGGTCATACTGTTCCTTCTACTTTAATTGTTATAGAAAAATGTCAATGTTCGAGAACGGGGGTTGCAGCAGGTAGAAGATCATACAGCTTGTCGTGGACTCGAATCAGCACTGTGGCATAATAGACTTGGGCATATGAGTGCAAAAGGTATGAAAGTACTTCATTCAAATAATGTTTTACCAGGTCTAAAATGTGTTAATATGGATTTCTGTGAAAGTTGTGTGTATGGAAAACAAAAGAGTAAGTTTTCTCAAGGATGGGAAGCAAAAGAAAGATGAGAAATTGGAGCTTGTGCATACGGAAGAATGGGGACCAGCTCAGGTATCTTCTCTCGGTGGCTCTCTGTATTATGTTACATTCATTGATGATGCAACTAGGAAGGTATGGATCTATTTTCTTAGGCAGAAATCTAAAGTATTTGAAACTTTTAAAAAATGGAGAAGCTTGGTTGAGAATGAGACGGGTAAAAAGATAAAATGTCTTAGATCTGATAATGGTGGTGAGTATTGTAGTAAAGAGTTTGAAGATTATTGTTCCTCTAATGGTATTCATAGGCAGAAAATGGTTCCAAGGACTCCACAGGAAAATGGAGTGGCTAGCGCATGAATAGGACAATAATGGAGCGTACTAACTATGATTGCATGCCTGGCTGCCTTTTAAAATGTGGGCGTGAGATCTGTAAACACTGCTTATTTAATCAACAAGTCCTCTAATCTTTGGGTTGTGGTATTCCAGAGGAAGCATGGAAGGGTAAGAAGGTGAGTTATTCTTTTCTCAAAACCTTCGGTTGTGAAGCATTTGCACATGTAGATTCTGAAAATAGAACCAAGCTTGATGCAAAATCAAAGAAATGTGTATTTGTTGGATATGGCATTGATGAATTTGGTTATAGGCTTTGGGATTTTGAAAATCAGAAAATTGTGAGAAGCAGGGATGTCATATTCAATAAGAAAGTGTTGTACAAAGATCTATTGCTTCAGCATGAGAAGAAAGAAAAAGATTATGTAGTGTTGGATGATACTCCAAACAATGATGTTTCAGTGGTTCCTCATATTGGGCAACAACAACAACAATAATTACCACAAACTCCTGTGAATGTTAGACGATCTTCAAGGTTAAGTAGACCTCCAGAAAGATTCTCTCCCTCTTTGTATACTATTCTGTTAACCATGCTGGTGAACCAGAATATTATGATGAAGCTATGCAGGTGGATACCAAGGTTCAAAGGGGAGCATGGAATGAAAGAAGAAATGGACTCCTTGCTGGAAAATCAGACTTGGATTTATGCAAGTTGCCTACAGTAAAAAGGCTTTACCAAACAAATGGATTTATAGGTGAAAGAGGAGGATGGAGGTAAGAAAAGATTTAAAGCCAGATTAGTTGTAAAGGGATTTGCACTTAAAAGGGTATTGATTTTGATGAGATTTTTTCTCCAGTTGTTAAAATGACTTCATTCCATTGTTTTAAGTATTGGTCACTGATTTTGCATTTAGAACAGCTTGATGTTAAACAACCTTTCTCCATGGTAATTTGGAAGAGGAAATTTATATGGAACAGCCACAAGGATTTGAGGTCAAAGGTAAGGAGAAACTAGTGTGCAGATTGAAGAAAAGCCTTATATGGCTTGAAGCAAGCACCTCGAAATGGTATTTGAAATTTGATGTTTTATGGCTGAGCAAGGCTACAAAGGTGTAATTCGACCATTGTGTTTATTTTAAGAGGTTGGATAATTCTACATTATTTTATGTTTATATGTTATGAATGTAGTGGGTCTAACATGAACACATAAGAGTTAAACAAAACAGAAGTTAATCTGCTATGAAATATTTGGGGCAGCAAAACAAATCCTTGGTATGAAAATTTGTAGAGATAGGAAAAATAGAAAATTGTTTTATCTCAGGCTAATTATGTTGAAAAGGTGTTGCAGAGATTTCATATGGAGAATGCAAAAGCCTTTTTGCCTAGTCATGTCAAATTGACTAAGGATATGTGTCCAAAGACACAAGAGGAGGAAGAAAAAATGTCCAAGGTACCATATGCTTCAGCTGTAGGTAGTTTAATGTATGCCATGGTATGCACTAGACCGGATATTGCACATGATGTAGGAGTTGTTAGCAGGTATTTGAGTCATCCCGAAGTTGAGCATTGGAATGCAGTAAAATGGATTCTCAGGTATTTGAGAGGTACATCCAATAATTGTTAATGTTTTGGGGGCTCTAATACTGATTTAAAAGGCTATGTTGACTCAGATTTAGTAGGGGATATAGATACTAGGTGGAGTACCATAGGTTATGTATTTACAGTTGGTGGGACAGCAGTGAGTTGGATTTCTCAATTGCAGAAGGTGGTTGCTTTATCCACCACAGAGGTAGAGTATGTTGCTGCAACAGAGGCAGCAAAGGAAATGATATGGCTGCAACTTTTCATGGAGGATTTGGAAAAACAACAGGTTGAAAATTACTTGTTTACAGACAGCCAGAGTGCTATACATCTTGCAAAGAATTCTACTTTGCATTCTAAAACAAAACACATACAGTTGAGATATCATTTCATTCGGTCAGTGTTGGAGGATGGACAGGTCAAGTTGGACAAGATACACACAGATGTCAATCCAGCGGATATGTTTACGAAGGCGGTGACAAGGGAGAAGATGAGCTCCTCTTTAGCTTCGGTTGGTCTTCAAAGTTGAATTCAAGTATAACAGAGCAGCAGGGTCCAAGGTACTTATTTCCCGTGGGAGCTGTAATTGCAGCAGTGTTGTCCAGGATCAGTCTCTAAGTGGGAGGTTGTGATGGTGTGGAGCCTGATCAGTCTCCAAGTGGAAGATTGTTGGTATGTGGCGACTGGTCATGCTATACTGTATAGCCCATGGTATATGGTATGCTATACTGATCACCAAAAAAGGGAAAAATCAATGAAAAAGGAAAAATCCGATTTTGTAGAACCCAAAAACCTGGAAGCTTCTAAGCTTGGTAAAAAGGGGTTCGGATGGGTATTACTGTATGATGAAAAATGTGATTATTCGCAAGATTGTAACAGGTTTTTCACTAGATAATAAAACTATTGGATGGTTGTGGTTTGGTGGATGTAGCCCAGATTGGGTGAACCACGTTAAATTCTGTGTTATGATTTATTTTGTGCATGTTTTAGTTTCTCGGTTTTGTTAATTAAATCTACATTTAATTGTTAGATCTGCCATCTCTAACCCTAACAACTTTGCCTTCTCAAGGTCACCATGATCATTTCATATCATAGTGTGCTTTAATATGGCATAAACCAGGGCAATGAATTTTGTTTCTACGTGTCGTGTTTGATGGTTGTCTCATCACAAATCAACCAATAGATTTATACGCCTTGTGAGTGTTGGGGCATCCTATTGTTTGTTATTTGTTTTCTTGAGAGTCATTCCATGCATTAGATACATAGTCACCTTGTCTTATATACCCTGGTGTATAACATCCATTCCTATATCAAATAAAGGATGATAATCTCAAAGTCAACATAACACATCATCATTACTGCATTCATAATCATTTTTCTTGCATCCATATTTTAATCTTTGTCATCCATTATTTTTCATCTTTCATCTAATATTTTCTTCTTCCTCTCTTCTTTCGAGAGATCACTCATGCACTTTATGCACAAATAATCTCTCGAGGGGGAATCAATCATCTCATCTTTTCTAATTGTCATTTATCACCCAATTAAGGCATATTGTCATCTTTTTCATCTCTTCTAATTTTTCTTCTTGGATACTTTTCTTTTCTTTGAAATAATGTTACTTTCAACATTGGTTCAAAGAGGGGAAAAATGTAGACACCTAGATTATTCCACCAAACCCTAATTGTCATCATGTCATTATCAATTGCATCCATTTATCATTTATCACCTAATTAGTTAATAATCATTTAATAATTTCCATTTATATTTTATCTGGATTTGATTAAATAATATTTTATTATTTAACTAAATGTGAGTTAATTATCCATGTTAAATAATAATTTCCATTTTTTCGTCTCTTCAGTCAACTCCATCATTACTAATATATTAACTTAGTCTTAATTAGAAACTTAAAAATTCTATACCATCACTTTAGTCAAATCTTTCCTCCATCAAGTTAACTCTTCTTCCATTGTAGAAACCTCTTCTCTCTTCATCAATCACCTAAGCCTGAAATTGGAAACTTCATTTGCATATTTATCCATCATTTTAACTAGAAAATCAATACCATCCTCTCATTATTTGGATTGGAAAATTTCTAATTTTAGTTGAGTTGAATCCACTAGTTTTCTAGTTAACTCAAGTCCTAATCGTCATCCACATCTCCTAGTTCTATAAATTCAGTCATTTTTTTCATCATTGGCATCCATCATACATCTAAGCAATCACATTTTATCAAAATTATTCAATCACACATTAAGAAAATCTACTATATCAAACCTATTAGTCATTGTATTATTAGTTTTATGCTTTAGAGATCATGCATCCACATACCTTCAAGACAAAGCAACATCAGTTTTTTTTTAGGTTTGTAGTGGATTTTATAGCTCTAGAAGTAATTTGATTTCAATTTGTTTGCATTCAAGTTGTTTTAATTTATAACTTATGATTTTCAATTACTTACATGGCTTTATATTAATATTTTCAATATTGAAAGAAGCATTCCCAATGATCTTGATAAAATCATTAGCGTTGTCAAGTTTCTCATCAAAAGGCCTATATCTTAACCCCCAAGTTGTTATATTCTCCTACACAGGTATAGGTTTAATGATTATATTAGGTTTCAAAATCATTGCTCAATTTCCTTGAACCAAAACCTACTCATAAGGCTAGGGTTGTCAAAAAGTAAGTAAAATTAGTTCATCTACAAAACCATGGAGGGATTTGAGCTAACTCTATGAGAGTGGGATTTCTCTCCTTCACTTTGAACTCAAATTAAACTCAGGAGGGTATTTTTGGAGGTTGGATAACAAAACAACAAATGCAACTGGTAGCTAGCCCAAATTGTTGATTCAATCCCAATTTGTCACTAGGCTAAGAGCAACTAGATACCTTACTACCTATGTATAGTTGATTTATCACCTTAGCAATGAGTGCAAGGTGGGGGTGAGTTGCATGAATAACTAAAATTTATATATACTATTTCATGTATGTAGTGATATCATGAACGACACAAATTGAAACTAAAAATGAAAATATGTTAGATGATTTTTTTTAATGTGAATGATTGGAACAAGTATACTTGGATACTGGTGTCTTCTAGGGAAACAAATTCACAACTAACAAGGAGAAATGAAAAAAAACAAAAACAAAAACAAAAAGTGACCTACACATTAAAATGCATCGTATACATCCTTGTTAGTTTCACCTGCTTAGTTATCCAGTAATGAATTGTTCAAAATCATATATAAGCACAAAAGGAGTCATTACAAGTCTTGCAACAAGCTTAGAAATTTTTCATGTTCCTCTTATGGTGTTTATATTCATAGCAACAAATGTATTGAAGAAAATATTAAAAAAAAAATTATGAGTTTTCCCACGCATTAATGGAGACATAAAATTGAACAATGACATTATAGTATTCTTTCGACAGTCTAACACTATCTTTTCCTCCTTACAAATGCTTTGGAAATGATTTTATGTCTATCTACACTTCTGGAAATATTCTAATGTTATTCTTTGTGTCCCAATCTAGTCCATTTATAATACAAAATGAAGACTCGAACCAAGTAAAAATATTCTATCTAGCACAATCCTAAGTCACGTCACTATAGCAAGGTTATATTTGTGGCTTAGGTTGAATTGTGCCCAAAATATGGAGTGCAAATTGAAAGATGAGTTCAACATATGGAAAGAGGACATTTGCAATTAATTTTGGTAGTTACATGTGACCATTTAGTAGTGAAGATAGTAGCTCAAATAAAAAGTAGTGTGTTGGCCCTTTAACACCAAAACACATTCACAACATTAGCAATTAAATTTATGGTTGGTGAAGAATTTATTAATGACATCCCAATTCGATCATACATACAAGTGAGAGAAAAATGTAGAGAAAAAATAACAAAATTTAGATGTTTCAATGCCTTCTACCCATTGAAATGAAGCTTAGCGAGTTTCTGAGGTTCATTCAGTTCATTTTTGGGAAGTTTAGCAATCAAAATACGTTTGTGGAAAAAAACCACCCTACTAGATTTGTGGGGAAACATAACAAAACCAACTAAAAATGAATGAAAAGGGAAGTCTAGGAAGAGGTCGAGTTCTTGCAAAACCTATACTTAGCCATTTTATGATACTTTGTGGGGAAACCAACTAGATAACACTTATGTGGGGAAATACAAGTGGACTACATTGGACCGGTAGGAAGAAGAAAACCCACAAGATCATAACTCTCTCCCATTGGAGAATTTTATAGAACTTCCAAAAGCAATTGGGTCTAATTTTTCATTCTCTACCTAATTATGCCTAGAAATTTGGCAAACGACCACCTAGATTATACATCTCACATCAGTTATTAATAAATTAGTTAGAAATGCCAAGATAATAAATAGAACAACATGGGACTCAAGCAAAGAGGTGCAACAAATTTGAGTTCCAACAATGGCTTTGATTGGGGACTAATGTCTCCTATAGGCATCATGAGAATCCAAATCTTCAAGTAGACCAGAAAATTTCCAATAGGACAAAAAAAAACACTATCTTAACCTAAAAGGAATCAAGACTACTTGAAGACACTTGCAAAATATAGAATATGTAGCATTTTTATCACCATTCAAAATTTTGAGCTTCATCACTTACAAAAATTAATGCTTCATATGTTGATCATGCACGAGCAACTCTAATAATTTTCCATCAAAATCTATGAGACTATATACATAAAATTCATATCTCTCAACAATTCCATAAGATCCAAGCCATAAGGGGTTGAAGTTTCCATGTTTTCCCTTATCTTCTGACCTAACATTCCATAGAAGGACCAAATCACCAACCTAAAACTCCCTTGGTGATGACCTCTTATCATACAGGTGTTTGATTATCTACTTATGGTGTAGGTTCTTGTCTTGTGCTACTCTTTGTTTCTCGTCTAGCTCATTTAGCTTCCTGATCCTTAAAGACACATCATCACATTGATCTTTATTTATATCTCACAACAACTGATGCACTTGAAACTATAATATGATAGGCAACCTAGCCTTAACTCCATATACCAATTCAAATGGACTATGTCCAATAACATGCATGAAAGTAACCCTATCAACCTAAAGGACATAATTGATCATATCATCCCACCTCTTCTTATTTTGATCAAGTTCCCTCTTTATGATATTCATCAAGCTCTTATTACTCTACCTAGCTTTTCCACATGTCTTGTGATCTAAACCACATGGCATTATCAACAAATATCTAGGTTGGAAATCCAAACTTGGTTCTAATGTTGTTGATCAAGAAATCTACCATGACATTGGATCTTGCATTATGAGTTGGAATTTCCTCAACCCACTTGGTGAAGTATTCAATGGTTACAAGGATCCAATTATATTCATTCCTGGACTTTTATTACATTTATCCTATAAAATCTATGTTGGAACATGTTGCTCATTGCACCAAAATATCAACCTATTAACACCTGATACAAATGCTTGAGATAAATCGATCCATGGGAGGTGATTAGTCCATGTCCCAAATCCAAAGCGAGACACTAGAGATTAGTCCAACAATCCCCCCTCAACATCATTTGAGGGGATTCAGACCCATGACCATGAATCTGATACCATTTTTTGGAACACGTTTGTCGTTGCACCAAAAGATCAACCTATTAACACCCGATACAAATGCTAGAGATAAATGGATCCACGAGAGGTGGTTAGTCCATGTCCCAAATCCGAAGGGAGATGCTGGAAATTATTCCAACAATCTATTCCCCACTATTGTAAAGGGGCCTCAACTGAAAGATGAAGCAGGGGAAGTGCATCAACAAACTTTAGTTTTCTTATGTGTTGTGGTCTTAACCCTGAAGTGTTTGCCACACACACCATGATGAAACTCCATAATTATTTTGTAACTTTATCACCATCCATTTGAGTAAAATTACCTCATGGTTCCTCCACATTAGCTCACCTTGAATCAACACATATTTTTGAGATTTGGGCTTGAGGGATCTCCTTTAATTATTATCCATTGATGGTGGGAAGTTCATACTCACTAGGTAGAATATCATGTCCTTGTACCTAGGATTTTCACTCAACTTGCACGGTAGCAAAACATCCTTTATATTCACATCTTTCACCTCTACTACTTCCAAGTTGGAATTTACCATCAACTTGGCCAAGCCTTGGTCTCTAAAAAGTTTTTGATTTGAATTTCCATGTCATACTCATGTATTGTATTAATCCAACAATATATTTTATCTAAGGCTTCTTAGTGCGTGAAAATATCTTTAACAGTTGGGTGTGGCACATATGCTATAACCTTAGCACCCACAAGATAAAACCTAAAATTATTTACTTCCTTAATCAAAGCATAAGCATTCTTCTCCATCATAGAATACTTTAACTAAACTGGTTGTAATTATTTATTGAAGAAGGCTATAGGTTGCTCATATCCTTCATCATTATTTTGTAGCAACACAACAACTATGGTGTAAAATAATGAAGAAGAAAAGAGTTGAAGAGGCTTGAAATAATTAGGACTTACTAGGACATCATTCTTGGCATAGTTTGATGGTTAAATTTTGGCATTATTGTTGTATCCACCAAGGTTCAAACGCCCATTGGGACATTGTGATCATGGGTATTGTTACCATGTCAATCTAATGTACTCATAGGCTTGAAACTTAGTGCTGAAGTTGTGGGTGTTCGTACCCTTTTCTTCATGATCCAAACCCTTGTTAGGTTGGTGTGCTCACAAGCTCTATGCCCATGTTGGGATACTAGGCTTGTGTGTTAGGAATATTCATGTTAATGTAGTGTGCTCTTGTCAGGGATGAGGTCCCCTATTTGTGGCCTCATTTGGCTTCATCTAGGCTAAAAATTATCAAGGTACCAACCAATATATATATATATATATATATATATATATATATATAAATGGAATTACTAGGAAAAGTGCCTCTGATATAGCCCACTTAATATCCTTTACAACTTCAATTGGTTCATCACTCCATTCAATTGATTGTCCTTTCTTAAGAATTTTTGATATAGTCTTCGTTTTCTCAGCAAATTTAAGAACAATCCTCCTAACAAAATTGATGTTTCCAAAAAATGACTAAATTCCTTTCATAGATTTAGGTTGAGGGATGAGGCCAATGGCATTGAATCTTTCAAGTTCTATCCTTACCCCATGTTTTGACACAATATATCCTAAAATCTTACCCTCCTCAACATCAAATTGACACTTCTTAGGTTTCAAAGAAATCCCAAACTCCAACCATCTCTTAAAAATTAATTCAAGGTGTTTGCAATGCTCACCTCTTTCCTTTGAAAATGCGGTTAGGTCATCCTGGTAAACTACCATGATCCAGTCAATAATACTAGTAAAATATACATCCATAGCTCTCTAAAAATTTGATCCTACATTCTTCAAACCAAACAACATCCTCATGTAAAAATATGTGCCCCATAGAGTAGTGAATATAATTTTATGATGTTTTGACTCTTTCACAACCACCTAGTTGTAGCCTAAAAATCCATCCATCATGGACATTAATTTTGATCTTGTTACTTGTTGTAGGAAAATGATCCATACTTGGAATGGGATGGTTATCCTTAAGATATTTAAAGTTGAGGTTCCTAAAGTCAACACACAATAGTATTTCTCCATTATATTTTCATATTGGGACAAGGTTAGACACCCACTCAAATTGTCTAATTGCTTTGATGATTCTCACTTCTTTTAGTTTCATCAATTTCTTTTGCATTTGAGGGGTGAACAAAGGACTGATAGGTATTTGTATACACTTGTTCATGGATTGGCATCAGGATGGAGCAAGATAGTGGGATGAAACAAATCCTCCCTATATACTTGTAGATCCTCATATGACCATGCAAAAACTTATTAAATTTATGTGACAAGGAAACCAATATTTATTTCTCTTGAGGTTTCAATTTCTTACCAATGTAAACCATCTAGGGATTCTCATTTTTTCCCAAGTTCACTCCCTCCACATCATCTTTGTGAGTTGATTTTTTCTTTTCCCTATAGTGGTCTCCACTATAAAACATATTTTCTTAGGCAACCAATGATTTGCGAATAGTATTTGTTTTCAGTTGTACTACTTCATTTCCAAACACAATTTATTTCCCTTTTTCTCCTTCCACTATTAGTTTCCAATCAATCAATTGGTTATCAAACTCATCCACACAATTCATAAACTTGTAGATGTGTTTATAGTCATCAGTCATCAAATACCTACGAACTACATATGTTTTCTAGTATGATGGGATTCTCTAATACCTCAATGCTTCGTTGAAAGAGATGAATATTAGATTTCAAATCACACCTTGAGGCTGCAATAGTGAGAGCATCAACATAAACATTTTCAATTCTATCCATCCATTCAATAACAATGGTGTCAAATAATTCCATGCTATCCCAAATAACATTTCTATAAAATCTTAATTTATTTTCTTTGGCTAAAATCATGCCTTTTAGTTGTTGCACCACCAGTTCTGAATCCCATAAATTATTAGACATTTAATTCCATTTTTATGAGCTATGTTTAACCCCAACAATAGGGCTTCATATTTAATAACATTATTGGTACATTGAAATATCATCCTAAAATAAAACTCGTATTTTTCATTAAGTGGAGATACCATAACATACTAGGACCATTACCTTCTTTGGAGTAGGAACCATCAAAGAACATGGTCCAAAGATCATCACTCAACTCTCTATCATGATTTGAAGGAGTGATAATGTCCTCCTTAGTCCCCACCTTATCATAGTAACCTATCATGTGATCAATACTTGTGTCAAATATGTTTACCTCATCAAGTGACTTGTATTTATCCTCAATGTTGTCAAGGAATCTCTATTCCCTATGTAGCTTTACATTTTCAACATGTAGAGGGATTGTTGCATAAGATAAATCCATATGTATGCTCCCACCAATAGATGTTAACTTTCTAAAAAATAGCATTCCCCACTTAGGAGGAAAATCCACTACAATAACATCCATCATGAAAACTTTGTTTGAGTAGGCAACCAGATGGACTTCTACATTTCTCACCAACTCAACAACATTCACTTCCCTGGAATACATAGCAAAAAAATTTCTATAGGACTTTGATACTTGTAGACCAAGTTCACAGTTTATTACCTCAAGTGGTATGACGTTACGAGAAGCACCTGAATCAAGCATACAATTATGGAGAAACCAACCATTGATGATTAGATTGGTATAAAAAGGATCAACACGTATCTGACTATTCATAAAAAATACAAAAAAGTAAACCTCCACAATATCTTTTATATAGTTCTTCTTTTCTTCATTTGGGGTGTTAACTAGTTTCTTAGGCACTGTAGTAGAAAAAAAAGAGGTTTCTATCTATGCTCAAGAATTCTAAGAGCCTTATAAGGGAAGAGAAATCCTCACCTAGCTCAAAAATTTTCCAACATCAATTGGAGCATATAATGGAAAAGGAATAGTAGGTTCTATGGCCATTTCATTCGCATATGGAATACAAGACCCCAACTAAGCTAAAGAAGGAACAATTGTGTTACATTTTACTTCCTTTCTAGTTTGAATAATTATAGGCACATGGATGGGTGATATCTGCTTTTTTCCTTTCTTTCACAACAATAATCCTTTCCCTTTGGACAACACAGCCACTTGTTTACACATATTGATTTTGGCTCTTAGGAATATACTTTTTCCTTACAGGTTTCTCAAGATTTTTTATTTATCAATAACCTTCTTGGTCGGGAAATTTGTTCATCCACTCCACCAACCTTATGTTTATCAGCATCAAATCTTGAAACCTTCACTTTTGATTTGTCAACCTACTACCCCTACATTGGGACAAACATATTCCTAAGTTAATGACCACTATGGACCTGCATAATAGTAGCATCTGTGAGGGCTTTGATAGATTCATTTGATGGTCTTGTTATCTTGTATCTCTATTGCATGAGAGTCTTCAAATGCTCAAAATAATGAGAAAGAAATTGATATTGCTACTAGTTAGCATTACCTCTATAATGGAAAACTTGGTCACTTAAACCGTGACTGTTATGACATCTTGTAATATTTTCTTGAACATAGACCAATTCATCAAATTTCTCAATGGCGTCCTCATAAATTTTGCACCACTATCCTCATTTGTAATTCATCCTCTCTGCTCAAAGAAATTGAAATTGCATAGTTCAAAGGATCATGAGGTAGGAAACAAGACTCACTGATCTAAATGGATGTGAGGATTCAGTTTATAATATTTGGCATAAAGGAAACCTATGATATTGTTTTCAATTTGGATAAAGTAGCAAAATCGTAAAAAAAATTATATGCCTTCCAAATCATCATTTTATTCAAAATAGCAATAATATATAAAAACTGGAGAATGAAAAAATTCACCATAGCCCCAAGAATTCGAATTGAATAGTTGGTTGTGAGAAAATACAAAAAAAATTACAAAAAACTAGGAATTTATTTACCCCAACTTGGTGGGGTCACAAATTTTTGCTCAGTGCTCAAAATTCAAATCCATTTACACCATTGGAAAGTTATCCAAGAGTACTAACTCAGTTCCTGAAACATTCAATTTTAAGGAATTGATGCAAACTTCAACCCAAATTCTGCTCCAAAGACCTCCAATAACATGACTAACTAGAACCTAGAAAATATTGAAAAAATCTAAAAAAAATAGATTTTCAATTTTTCTAGTTCTATCACCTATGGACTGCTATAGAACATCCTCAAACTATTTTGGATCACTTACACCATAAATTATCTTCCTGATAATTCACATGATCCCACTTTAAGGGATTGAGTGTGTCCTCATTTATTCAAAAATTCACATGTTTTGGGGCATCTCTTATCATCCTATTGTGGCCTCTTGGACCAATCAGTATTGTAGGGCCTAATGTGCAGTCACTACCATTCATTGAAATATGTTGATACACCATGAGATAGAAAACCCTATCATTCAGTATAATCTTATATGATAAATCCTTCATGACTCCCATTAGTTTATCGAACTTATCCTCAATTGAGAGAGATTTAATTTCACGTAGTTTCACCCAATTGTGAAAAATTCACATTAGCCCTTTTCAATTGCTTACCAGATGCCCTCATATTTCTCTCAATATTTTTGACTATTGCATATGCTTCTCTAAGAATTTGAGGATCCTAATCTCTTAAGAAGTATCTTATTGTATAATCAAAACCACCATAATATAATACAAGACACATAGATTCATTGGGGTTTTATATGTTGAGGTACCTTTCTCATGGTGAGGATGAACCTATTATTGAAATTCATCACAATCTCATTTTTGGTCTTCTAGATGGTGGTGAGCTCATGGATAGAAATAGATTCTTGAACCATTCTCTTGCACTCTCTTATAACCATTCTCATTGTTGGTCTTCTAGATTCTTGAACCATTCTCTTGCACTCTCCTATAAGGAATGCACAAATAGATTCATCATCACATCTTCATCTTCAATTTCATATTCATCAATGATATTGATGAAGTAATATCTCTCAATTTTTCTTCCCCTATCACTACAATGTTTCCCTAAATTTTTTTAATTTTTCCTCTGATGTCACTTGGGATGGGATTGGGATTGTTGGTAGGAATGAGAAAAACTCAAGACACTGTTGAGCAAATCCTACCACATTTTTCCGCAAAGATCTTGCAGACCTTAAGATTAGAAAGATACCATCTAAATTAGGGGTAGGATAGATGGGTGACATCCCATCCCGTAGATATATGTATAGGAAAAGACATGAATAACAAAATTTAAGGGAGATGTATAAGACTACATATGAAATTGTATGTAAGAAGATATAGATATAAGGATATATGTAAGAGGAAGAGAAATATGTAAAGAGTATAGGGGAATATATATATACTTTATTGATATTGATTAATATAATGATTGCTGGAATTACATATGTATGATGTTATTTGGCATTATGTGAATATAATTAATTAGTGAATCCTTTGTCTAAATCTAACCTTTATTGCCTTTATATGACTGAGTTTGGGGTATAAACTACAACACTCAGAAAGCACTTGGGGCTCATAACTCCAGTCTGCGTTTGCCTCGTTTTCTTGCTAACATTGGTCTTGTTGCTAGGACCCTAGTTAGGTAATATAAAGGACACTAACACCCAAAATTTTAAAATTTAAGTTGGAAACAAATTAAAAAAATAAAATTAAGGAAGATATGAAAGTCTGTGGAACTATTATGTCTTGGAACTTACCCTATGAGAGGGGGTTAGGCACCAAGGGGATGGATAATGGAAAGGGGAAGAGATTTCGAAAGGGATCCTCGAAGAGATGTGACCAATAAGAAAAGATATCAAATCACTACCACGGGAAATGATAAAAGGACTAATGCAATCCAAAATAAATCACACCCATGACAAAAAGAGATAAGAAAACCATAAGAAATATTAGAGAACAAATTGAATTACCAAGAAAAGTGAACATGAAAATCCCAAATGGAGAAGAAAGAAGACATAACTAGATCATTGAAAGAGAAGAAAGATACCACAAAAGAATGGAAATTATGGAGAAAATGAGAATTGAGCATGCCAACAAGGGTGTTGTTGAGTGCGCCAAATTGGGTGTTGCCAAGGGAAAGGAAAAATAGAATAGAGAAGAAGAATGGAAGACCCTAGAGAAGTCAAAATTATGTTGGGAAAAAGCAGGACAACTTATAACCAGTTTAAAGAACATTAATGATTATGGAGAATCTAGAAGATTGTTATTGGGACCATGCAGTAATATAGAGACTCCACTATTGCCACAATTCTCTAAAAATTTGACAATTAGACCAAATCTATTAAACCTAACCATTAACCTAGATGATAGATTTATGGAATTTCTGAAAACTCCGAAGAAGGCTCCATCCATTCAAGTAGAATATTTAGAAGAGTTGGTTAATAAAATTATAGGGAAATTAAAAGAACAAGAAATAAGAAAAAGTAAAAAGAATAGATTGAATTTGGGTAAGGAATTATGTTCACTATCAAATTAAATGTCACTAACAAATAAGAAAGTGAAATGATATCTTGAAAAGTCACAACTCCCCAACAGGACCCATCCCCTCAGCTATATAAGTATAGAAGAAACTTGAAAGAAGAAATACCACAAAATAAAGAGATGAAAGAGAGATAAGATTTAAGAAAGGTGGAGTGGGAAGAGATACTTGTGAAGGAATACTTTGATATAAGTTAGTAAGAGATAAGGGTAGAGAGTAGAAACTCTATACTATTAGGAAAGTAAAGAAATAAAAAGAAGAAAATCATAGTCCACGAATCCAAAAACTCAAAGTAGGAAGAAGTAAGAATAACATGGAATCATCAATCAAAATTCTAGTATTTGGAAGATATGCAACAAAAGCTACATAACAAATATTTCTATTAGAATCTCTATGGGAAAGACAAGACATTGATGAGGACAAACCACAATTACTAGACTTTGTATCTTCACTAGGGAAGTACTAGACTAGTATAAAAAGACCTATCCAAAATATGGGAAAAGTTGGAATGATGTAAAATAATATTTCCTACCAAACTTTGACACTTATGATATTTTGATAGAAAGTGTCAACTAAATGAGGGATATGGTGCAAGGAGTAGAAGAATTAGTGAAATCATATGACAAAAGATTTAAAGAAGTCTGCCACAAATTGGAGGAACCCCTCACAGAGCAACAAAAGGTTGAATGGTTCATTTTTTAACTACAAAAAGATAATAAAGTAGCCTTAGATGGAATAATATTCAATACATACAAATTTGATCATAATGGCATACAATATAGAAGCCCAAACATGGCATAGACCTCAAAAAGATGATATTAAAGAGAACCTTGAGAAATTACAATTGCTAGTAGAGAAATTAACCATACAAAATGGAATTTTGGCAAGAGGAGAAGCAAAGAAAGATAAAGAAATCTGGTGCACTTATTTTTCAAGGGAAGGACATCTTCAGAATGATTTCCCTAAAGCCCAAGGAGAAAAAACTGCAGCAACACTACACGTAGAATTGAAAATAGTATTGGCTAAAACAAATACATTATATTGTGGTACTTTCCAAGAATGGGATAGTCACCTCACAGAGGATTGTCCCACAAACCAATTTCAAATTTGGAACACACCAAATTATCCTAATCCAAGATCCCTATGAACTATAATTGTGATGTACACATGGATAGAAGAATGGCATATGTTAAGGGACTTGCAGAAGGACCTCTATATGAAACACGCTACAAACAACCACCATGGAGAGATACTAGAGGCACTTATGCATTACATATTAACCCACTAAAAGACTACAAGGGAGATACAAAAAATAAAAGTATAGAGGAGGAAGAGGACACGATAGAAACAACCACTAAAGAAGTGATGTCACATGTAATAACTACAAAAATATAGGTCATTATGCTATCGAATGTTGGGAAAAAAAGAAAAGGAAATGTCCCTTTTATGGAGATGATTCTCATGATATATTCAGATGTGATAACACACAACAATATTATAATAATACAACACACTCTAGAATTGATGACTTGCAAGATCATAAAGGAGCTAGAGTGATTAGAAGAATACCGCAAGGAGTTAAAAGTTGTCAAATATTAAATAATAGATCAATGGTCATCAGATACATCAAATGAAGACTATTCTAGTGAAGAACAACAATTAGAAATTAAGAAAAAGAAAAAATTTGGAACTAATAAAAATAAGGTTACAATGTTGACTAGATAGGGAACTGATACTGGTAAGAATAGACAAAGGGAGATTGAAGAAATAAGTAAAAAATTAGACTAAGAAGAAGAAGAATATGATTACTTCCACCCAAGTAAGCTACAACATGATAAGGTAGTAGAGAGAGAAAAACAACAAGTCATACAACAACAAAAAAGATGGCATAACATGTTTTTGAAAGGAAGAAGTAATGATGTTGAAAAGTCTGGCCTCTTTGGCGCAACAAAAGGACCTATTAGTCAAGTTAAAATAGCTGGGAAAATATTGGAACAAAAGCAACAACAAATCCATCAAATTGTAGAAGAGCAGAATTGGAAGAATGGTCATCTTTTAATCACTGCACACCTTAACAACAATAAAGTCAAACATGTGATGGTAGATTTAGGTGCGGAGCTAAACATTATTTTTGCAACAACTTGGGAGAGGTTGAGTAGATACAAGCTAGCCAGAACACCAATGAACATCATTTTGGTAGACGGCTCTGGCATGGAAACTTTAGGGACATAGAAAAATGTGGAAATAAACATAAAATGACTCAAACAAATTGTTAATTTTAAGGTTGTTGAAATGAAGGAACCATTTAACACCTTTAGAGAATTACTCAAATTGAGATGGTTTGTTAATTGTAATGGGATAGTAGACTCAAGAAAAGAAGAGATCTCTTTGGCATATGACAATAGGATAGTCCATATTCCACTAGGAGAGAGGGAAGATAGAAGTTACGTAGAAGAAAAGAGAGTATGGCCAATTTATTCCATTTCCAAAAACTCCACCACTACCTTACCACAACATAAAATATATGGATTGAAAAGGGTATTTATGATACAAATCCGCTTACCCACTACATTTGAAAAATATCAATTAGAAAGGATAGACAATCCAAAACATATCAATCACATCCAAAGGGGGATATCACACATCAAACTACCAAGGTTTTCTAGAGTAAGAGATGTAAAGGAATATATAGTGGACATGGAGAGAACATTCCAAAATGAATCAACCAGGATCACCAACCTTTAGGACACTCTGGTATGCAATACGCTTGCTAGTGGCATACACACAAACATGCTATTCTCACATGAAACACTATTCAGATCTTAATCAAGGCACGATACCTCTAGGAAAAAGGAAAATACAACTTCATCACAAAATATGAAGGATTCAATACCCTAGAGGATCATATTCAAAATTGCATCAACACATGGAAAGGAGATAGAGAATACAACCACCATCTCTATATTCAACTATTTTATTGGACCCTCACACCAATAATACAAACCTAGTATATTAATCAAGAAAGACGAGGAGAAAATAAGGATTGGAGGGAACTCCAACATGACTTCATCCACACATTTTCATTTTGGGATGAAAGCAAAAAAATATGTATCGTATTAAGAAGAATTAAAGAAATTATCTTCAAACCTGTTTTAAAGAACATCATTCATAAAAAACCACAAAACCCACCCCATAGAAGTCAAGGAATATGGAAAATAATTGAATGGATGGACACACAAACACAACCAGTAACAAACCAATGTTGTAAAATACAAAAGGATGAAGAAGAATTGGACCCAAAAATTGAGGTCGCGGTGGAAGAAGGAGAGAGGGAAATACAACTGAAAAAACTAGTATTATAACTAGCCCCTCTAGTTAAGAGAAGAGAACATAGCCCATGGGGGAATCCTAAAATGGAAAAAATTGGCGATTGTTGGGGAGAACTAGTGGTAGTATCAATAATTGAATTACTATTAGAATATGAGAACTATTCCCACAAACATTTATAGAAATGAAAGGCATAAAGGAAGGACTAACAAAAATCCAACTGAAAGAGGGAACCAAACCACATCGAAAAAGACCTTACCGCCTCAACCCCAACATGAAGAAAAGAGTCAAAGAAGAATTAGATAAAATGTTAGTGGAAGGGATTATTAAACCAGTGGAATATTCTAAATGGACTAGTCCTATGGTAGTACAAAATAAAAAGACAAGAGAAATCTGGATATGTGTAGACTTTTGAGAACTCAACAAAGCGTGTATTCACAATCCCTTTCCTACTTCTTTCACCGAGGAAATACTTGAATCTGTCGTAGGGAGAGAAATCTATTCATTCACCGATGGGTTGTTTGGATACCACCAAGTCCAGATTAGGAAAGAAGACCAACCTAGAACAACATTCACTACAGAATGGGGATTGTTCATGTATACTATAATGCCCTCTGGATTGGAAAATGCACCAATAGTCTTTAGAAAAATTATGGTGAATACATTTAAGGAATTTATCCATTACTTATTAGAAGTATATCTAGATGATTGGACTATGCATGAATTAGTCAAGAACCACATCCAAGCACTCTGAACCATGCTAGAAAAGTGCAGAAGTATGCAAATATCATTGAACATAAAGAAGTGCATTTTTGTGGTACCCTTTGGCACATTACTTGGACACATCATATGTAAAGAAGGAATAATGATAGATCCAATGAAAACTACCTTAATTTTGACATTACCACCTCCCCAAACAACACCATATGTTAAGACATTTCTAGGCTATACCGGATATCACAAAAAGTTCATCAAGGGATATGCCACCCTAGCAGCTCCTTTAGAAGAACTCCTCAAAAAGAAAACTAATAAAGCAATCACATGGACGAAACAATGTCAACAATACTTAAACACACTAAAATAGAAAATAGCAGAAGCTCCTATTCTTATATTTCCAAACTAGTGAATACCTTTTCATGTTCATGTAGATGCTTCTGGAATACCAATAGGAGTAGTCCTAGCCCAACCATGAGGAAATAATGATTACCCAGTTTCTTTTTCTGGCCGCAAACTTTCCTAGGCTGAGAGAAATTACACTACCACTAAACAAGAGGCTTTAACCATGGTCTATGCATTACATAAATTCTACCACTATTTTCTATCCACACCATTCAAATTTTACACTAATCATGAGCCTTTTAAATTTATACTAAACAAATTAGTGATACAAGGAATAATTTGTAGATGGTTACTTTTATTTCAAGAATTTAATTTCAATTTAATGGTAAAGCCAAGGAGGAATAATAAAGGTCCCAATTATCTATCTATAATTGATGCAGGTGAAGAACTCGAGGAGGTTGGGGAAGAAGACTTACTAGACACTCATTTATTCCAAATAACTGTGATACCAAAAGAATTTCATGATGTAGCACAATTACTTTCTATAGGTCAATATCCCACTGATATGACAACACATGATAAAAAAGAGTTATTACAAAAATCTCTACCTTTTACCTTAATTGAGGGAGCACTATACAAAAAGGGGAGAGATAACATTCTCTGAAGAATAGTTTATGAACATGAAAGAGAATTTTTTTTTAAGGGAAGCACATAAGGAATTGCAAGAGGACATAATTTTGGAGACACTACTACTCGAAAATTAGTACTAGTCGAGTTATGGTGGCCTAGTATATATAAGGATGTCAAAGGCTTTACAAAGAACTGTGATATTTTCTAGAGAATAGGGTGACCTACCGCTAGAGATGGGATGTCCCTTGATCTAGTCTTAGCACAAGTACCATTTGAGAAATGGGCTATTGACTTCATAGGGCCTATAGACCCTCCGAAAAAACTATCCAAATTTAGATTCATTATCACCGGTATAGACTACTTAACTAAATGGGTCAAAGTTGAACCAACCAAGGATTGCACCATTATACCACAACTAGATTTCTTTACCATAACATAATTACTAGATTCGAGTGTTCACTAAGCATAACCAGTGATTAGGGAAAACACTTTGTTAACAAAGTAATAAATGAATTACTACCCAATTGGATGATCACCCATAACCACAACACACTATACCATCATAAGAAAATGGTGCAAATGAAGCACTAAGTAAGATCATAGGCACTACTTTGACCTAGATGTGTGATGCAAACATGATCGACTAAGACATTAAAATTATTGTGGTACTCTAGGCATACTACACTACATACAAACAAGCCACCAAGCACACTCTATTTGATCTCTTGTATGGTGTGGAAGCCAACATACCTATAAATTTCATGGTCCATAACCTCCACACAACACTGGCCTTAAGACTCATTGACAAGGAATCCATCAAACACCACCTAGAAGAACTAGATAAACTAGATGAAGCAAGATAACTAGTAGCACACCATCTATGGAAAGAAAGACGCTGACATAAAGCATGGCATAATCAAAATATCAAGTCTAAACAATTTAAGGTTGATGATATGGTCTTACTCTATGATAGAAAATTCAAAAATAAGGAAAACTCAAAGTCTTATGGCTAGGCCCTTATCAAATCCACCACATTCTTGACTCTGACCAACACAACTAAGAACATTAGATGACTCCATATTACAATCCTTTGTCAATGGAGCATGACTTAAACACTACCACACCACAACAGAGTAGCGTTGACTTGAGGACAAGTCAAAATTTTGAAAGGGGGGATGATGTTGGCAGGAAAGAGCAATAGTCCAAACACTGCTAAGAAAATCCTACTGCATCTTGTTTCAAAGAGATTGCAAACCTTAAGATTAGAAAGATACCATCTAAAGTTGGGGTAGGATAGATGGGTTGTGTCCCATCCTATAGATATATGTATAGGAAAAGATATGAATAACAAAATGTAAGAGAGATGTATAAGAATACATATGAAATTGTATGTAAGAAGATATAGATATAAGGATGTATGTATGGAAGATATATGTAAGAGGAAGAGAAAGATGTACAAAGTATAAGAGAAGATATATGAATGTACTCTATTGATATTGATTAATATAATGATTATATGAATTTCATATGTATGATGTTATTTGGAATTTTGTGAATATATAATTAATTAGTGAATCCTCTATCTGAATCTAATCATTATTGTCTTTATATGTCTGAGCCCGAGTATAAACTACAACACTCAAAAAGTACTTGGGGCTCACAACTCTAGTCTATGTTTCCCCACTTTTCTTGCTAATGGGGATAATTTGAGATCCCAAAGAAGTCCAATTGTCTATACCTTTCAGTTCCCAAAGGCTACCTGACTGGAGCAAACCTTTGAGCTTGTCTATAGTGATCACCCCCTATATTATGAGGTATATTTTGTTGTTGAGGTATTTGTTGATATTGGTTATGTTGATTTTGTTGTTTGTTATTCATTTTTTAGTTATACGTATTCTACAAACTTTGTTGATTTCCTACCTATTGTTGGGAGGATTGATCATGAACTTGAGTCAATTGATTAGCCTTATCTTGAAGTTCTTTCCTTCTTTGTCTAACACAATCAATCAATTTCAATTCCTTCTCTAGAACTATCTCTCTTTCATTGGCTTCATTTAGTGTTTTTTGACCAACATCATGAAAGGTTTGATCAAATTGAGACCTTTGAGAACCAATAGGTGAAGGTTGTTATTGTTGGAATGTGATGTTGATTGTTGTCATTGATGTCAACATATCTTGGTTGATTGATTAAGGTTCGGTTTTGATGATTTGGTGATCCAAATTGGCGTGCTCTGAATGTTGTGTCGTGATGATCTATCTTTGGTTGTGCTTGTCCTAGTCCCATTCATTTTGCAACATAATGAGATACTCTTATGGGTCTGGACCGATCTGGAAATTGGCTAATGTGCCCTAGAACATTGTTTGCAATGTAGCGTGTATATTCTCTTCTTTGGTTCCAGATATCATGGTTAGTATGTACCATGTTGATTTGAGTGAGGAGGTTCTATATGGTCCATGTTTCATCCCTTTCCACCATGGGAATGTTTTTGTGGTGAACTAATTCAAATTTTGTTTGGATGACTTAGGAGATTATGAAAGCATGAAATGGTATAAGTAAAAGTTGATTATGTTCGATGAAAGTAAGTGTGATGAATGCGAATCCAAAAATCCAGACATTGTGAAGTATGCAAAAGTATATGACCCAAGGAAACAAATAGTGAGATTATATCCGGTGTCATTATTGGTGACATTTATTTCAGCGATGGATTCCCTTTCATCATTATTCTAGAAGTGAGCCCTTTTCTGTTGGCAGTGAGCCTTTCTCTTTTGGCAGTGTGCCTTTTTATCTTTAGTTGTAATAGCCACGTAGTGAGCCCATCGGAATTGAGCCTTACCTACAATGAGAATTTTGGTAGTGAGACCTTGTAAAAATCACCTTAACCGGTGTCACCTTAACTAGTGTTCTATAATTGAGAATGTAAACGATGATTTTGGTTTGCCCCTCACAATGCTTTGCTCCTCCTAGGGTTTTTCACCTAAAAGGAGAAAGGGGAATTGGGTGGGGGACCAAAATGCAAGGTTTTACACTCAATACTAATGTTAATAAGATGTATTAAACTTAATTAAGGTTTCCTATTGTTTTGATATGAAATTGAAGTAATCTAATGATGCAAAACTATGAAAATGTGAAGTGCTGGAAAAAATAATGTGATATGCAGAAATGCCTAAGAATGCAACTAAATAATGAAACAACAGAACAAAATAGAAGAGATGCATCTGGAATCAGAAGTTTGATGTTGGAAGATTCTAGAATCCTAAAGAATTTGACTAGCACTGGTACATTTTGACAAATTTTTTGACTATGGTTGTTCATCGCTATTATTTCGTCGGAATTTCGACAACATTTGAAATGTCGAAATTTCGGCCCGACATTTGACAGTGACGAACAACCGTTGAAATTCCGATGGGCCGTCATCAAAAAATTGGTCAAAATGTACCTGCATGGAATGTTGATCGAGACACTTAGGCCAGTCTGGGCGACTTAGTCCTAGTCTCAATTTTTTTTGTCGGAACTAGAATCTATCAAATGGGTATCCAAAAATGTCAAAGTCAGTTTTCAAGCCTACAAACAAGACTAATTCGCCCCTGGTGGTGACTTAGTCCACCTACAGATTTTGGGAAATTCAGGACAAAATCTTGCAGTCTCAGTTCTCCACTTCCTTTTCTGACAGGTATCTGTACTTTATTCTGCAAGAAATGGGGTAGAAAGTCTCTCCAAAATTGAAATAAGGTGATGTTGACTTGATTGACTTGATGCACTTTTTAATCACTTTTCAACACCTATTGGTTGACAAATCTGCATACAAAAGTCACATGCAAAAGGGGGAAAATGGTTGAGGGTTAGAGAATAGGGGTTTGCCTTGGTCAAACCCCACTTTGGTAATCAAACCCTAAACAATGAAATGAGATGAATAGAGAGTGATAAATAGATAATATGCAAATATCATAAACTTACCACACCATTGATGCTCAAATATGAAGATATGCAATGAAGAACTCCAATAGCTTGACTTGATAATGCTTGATTTGCTTGAATTCTTAATGAGTGCAAGAGATTGTATGTGATTTGGAGATAGATGATTGTAGGAGATAGGAGATGTAAAATGAGGTGAAAAACCCTTATTTATACTTGATTTTACTAAAATTTCCTAAAAGTAGCACATCACAGGCCAACCTCAAGGGTTAGAGGACAAAATCCTGCTAGAAATTTAAAATAATTTTAAGTTTTGTGCCAAAAAGGACTAAGTCGCCCCTATGGGTGACTTGGTCCCACTTAAGCAAGTTAAGTGGGTGTCGGGAATTTTGGGGCATTAAAAGTTGTCCAACGGGAATATCCTTAACAACACACTTGAAAATGACCAGAAAGTGTATTAAGGGGTCATTTAGACATGAGAAAGGGTTGAATTAGTGAAATTAAGCCTAGAAAAGTGTGAAATCTTGTCACAAGACTTTACAACACTTCAAAATAGGACTTAATAAGTGATAAAAAGGTGATTTTTAGGTGAATTGTAATTAATAGAGTCTAGAAAAGTGTAGAAATGTTTTACAACACTTCTCAAGACATCATAATTTGAATGTTTAAGCCACATTACAACATTAAGCCTAGGAAAAATCAAGCCAAAGCCCATTAGAAAGACTTAAGTGAGCCTAAAAATGTCAACTATACATTTTTTGGCGACATAGAGAATTAACATTCTCTGTGGTTTTTCCCTTCTTGAGTTTCCATGTAAATTTTGGTGTTCATTGTGCATGGTGTTGTTATGTGCTTTCATGTTCATATATGCTAGATTATTATCTAATTGATTTAAGTTTTCTCTGGATTAATTAAAGTCAAGAAAATTATTTTATAATAACTGATTCACCCCTCATCTCAGTTATCTAGATTGTTCAACAATTGGTATCAGAGCTTTGGTTCCTCAAAGAAGAGCTTAACTGCTTGGGGTAGATTCGATGGTGCACAAACTGACAATTCTTGTGTTTGATGGATTTGACTAATTTTTTTGGAAAGTACAGATGAGAGGTTACTTGATCTCTCTAGGCTACAAGACTTGGAAAGTTGTTGAGACAAAATATGTTGTATCGACAAGTGGTCTTAGTACTGCGGATGAGATCTCAACCTATGAAGAAAATGAAAAAACAAGGTATGAAATCTTTAGTGCTTTGTCTAAGAATGAGCTAACAAAAGTTATTTCATTGAGCACCGCTTATGAAGTCTAAGAAAAGTTGAAAGAAATCTATGAAGGAAATGATAGAGTCAAATTATGAAAGAAGTTGACAACTAAGCACAGATATGAAAACTTGAGGATGGAAGAAGGCAAGGATATAGCAAGCTACTTTCAGAGAGTAGATAGTGCAGTAAATGAAGTCAAAAATCAAGGAGGCACTTTGACAGATGAAAATGTAATGGAGAAGATTTGATGACCCTACCAGAGAGCTACAGTGACAAGATCTCAGCTATTGAGGAAGCTTATGATTGGAAGAAATTCACCAGAGAGAAACTATATGGCACCTTTACCACATTTGAGATGAGGAAATTTGGAAAAGAAAAGGAGAAATATGAAACAACATTCAAAGCCACAAAAATAGAAGAAGATCTGAATAGTGAAAGTTCAGATGAGTTGGAAGCAAACTTCACAAGAAAATTGAAGAAAGGTACCGGAAAGTGCAAAGGTATGTTACCTCTTAAATGTTTCAGATGTGGAAAGACTGGTCGTTTAGCAACTAGGTGTCCAAAAAAGGAACAAGGAAAAAGTTTAAAAAGATCAATAAGAAGGCCTATTATGTTAATGAGAATGCTAGTATTTCATATGATGAATCAAATCATGGGGATTATTTGTTTTTGGTGGAAAGGATGAACCTAGATTTGATATCTCTAATATTCATTTGAAATCTAATGATAACATTGAAGTTGCATTATATGTTAAAAGAAACAGAGATGAATGGCTAACTGATAATGGATGTTCGAATCATATGATTGATGATAAAAGTAAGTTTGTGAAGCCTGAGAAATATGATGGAGGTTCTGTTAGATTTGGAGATGATAAAAAAACACAAATTGTTGGAATTGGTTATATTACCTTTGATTGAAAACATAACACTGACAATGTTTACTATGTGAAGGGTTTATATCATAATCTTCTAAGTGTTGGACAAATGTATGAAAATGGCTATAATGTGGTATTTTAGGACGATGGTTGTGAGATCTGGAAGAGATCCGAAACTATTATTGCAACTAGAAAAATAACAAGTGGCAATATGTATCAACTAGAAGGAGCTACAAAGAGATGCTTATTATCTCAGTCCAATGACAATTGGCTCTGACACCGGAGAATGTGTCACATCAACTTTGAAAATTTGGTGAGAATAAGTTGAACAAGAGCAGTCAGAGACTTTCCAAGACTAACCAAACTAGAAAACATTATCTGCAAAGGATTTCAAGAAGGAAAATAGACCAGAGAAACATTCTGAGGAAAAGAAGAATAATCTACCTGATTGTTGGACCTAGTACACACCTACCTATGTGGTCCAACCGGAGCAAGAAGCTTACAAGGTGAGAGATATTTCATTCTTTTAATAGATGATTATTCCAAACTAACTTGGGTCACATTTTTAAGAAAAAAATTAGAGGCTTTAGAAAAATTCAAGATTTTCAAGGCAAGAGTTGAGAATGAAGTTGGCAAGAGAATCAAGAGTTTAAAATCTGATAGAGGAGAGTTTACTTATGATGAATTCAACAATTTTTGTGGAAAACATGGCATTAAAAGACAACTATCTGCCCCTAGAACACCACAACAGAATGGTGTAGTGGAAATAATGAACCAGACATTTTAAGAAGTAGCTAGAACAATGATCATGGAAGCAGGTTTACCATAGGTCTACTAGAGAGAAGTGATACACATAGCAGTATACACTCTTAACAGAGTACTATTCGAGAGGAAATATGGAAAGACATTATATGAGCTATGGCATGGAAGAGCTCCCACAATAAAATACTTCAAAATTTTTGGAAGTAAATGCTACATCCGAAGAGATGAGGAAAATCTTGGAAAGTTCGACAATAGAGCTAATGAAGGCATATTTTTGGGTTACTCCTCAAGAAGCAAAGCGTACCGGTGTTACAAAAAGAGATTGAACAAGATAGTTGTAAGTGAGAATGTGAAAGTAGATGAAGATGTTCAAAGAAATCCTGACAGACATATTGAATATGAATCAAATGAATTAGATGACAAAGGAGAAAAGGATAAGAAAGAAGAAGAGACAAAGGAGGCTCTGACAACTACAACTAAAACCCCCACGTATGTACAAAGAAACCGCTTAGAAAACCAGATTATTGGAGATAATAATAAGGGAATCATCACAAGAAGCAAAGTAGCTCAAGAGCAAGTATTATTGTGTCTACTCTTGGAAACTAAGCCAAAGATTATGGAAGAAGCATGCAATGATTAGAATTGGGTGAAGACAATGAAAGAATAGCTTGATCAGATAGAGGAAAATCAAACTTAGGAAATTGTGCCCAGACCGGTAGACAAAAATGTAATTGGAACAAAGTCAGTATTTCAGAACAAGTTGGATGAAAATGGAAAGGTAATGAAAAATAAGGAAAGATTGGTTTGCAAAGGTTACACTTAGATCAAAGGTACTAATTTTGAAGAAACATATGCCCCTATTGCCTGGATGGACGCGATCTGGATATTCTTAGCTTTTGCAGCTTTTAAGGATTTCAAAGTCTATCAAATAGATGTAAAATCTGCATTTTTGAATGGAGAACTGAAGGAAGAAGTATACATTGAGCAACCAAAGGGATTTAGTCCATAAATGACCCAGATGTTATTTGTAGGTTGAAGAAATATTTATATGGATTGAAGCAAACACCTAGAGCTTGGTATGGAAGATTAGACAAGTATTTGATTGGACAAGGATTTCAAAAGGGATTTGTTGACAACAATTTATACTACATAATTCACTCAGATCGCATGTTGATTGTTGTGGTTTATGTTGATGACATAATATTTGGAGGAAATGATGATATGTGCAAAAAATTTGTAGATGAAATGCAGGAGGAATTCAAAATGCCTATGATAGGTGAGTTAAATTTTTTCCTTGGACTACAAGTAAATTAGAGTAGCAAAGGAATTTTCATCTCTCAATCCAAGTATACCAAAGAATTATTGAAGAAGTTTGGATTGGAGAACTCCAAACTGGTTTGTACACCTATTGTTACTGGATGCAAGTTGACAAAAGAAAATGATTCACCTAAAGTTGATGCAAGTATGTACAGGTCAATGATTTGAGGATTGTTATATTTGAATTCTACTAGAACAAACATTATGTATGCTATTTTTTTAGCAGCTAGATTTCAGCAAGAACCAAAGGAATCACATGTTGCAGTAAAAAGGATCTTTAGATATTTGAAGGGTACAAAAGATATGGGGTTATGGTATCCAAAGGATTCAGATTTCACTTTGACAACTTATACTAATGTTGATTGGGTTGGGTGTGATGATAACATGCGAAGCACAAGTGATGGAGCTTATTTCCTTGGCTCCCAGTTGGTTGCTTGGTCAAGTAAGAAACAATATTTTGTATCTTTATCTATTTTTGAAGTTGAATACATTGCAACATCCTCATGTTGCACTCAGGTACTATGGATGAAACAAATGCTGAAGGACATTGGCATATCATTTGATGAATCGATCTCAATTATATGTGATAATACTAGTGCAATAATCATTTCCAAGAATCTAGTACACCACTCTAAAATGGAACATATATCCATTAGATATCACTTCTTGAGAGAGAAGGTATTGGAAAATGAGGTAAGACTTGACTATGTTCCTACAAAAGAGTAGATTGCAAACAATTTCACAAAATCATTGAGCAAAGATACTTTTGAGTATCTTCGGCAGAAGTTAGGGGTTTTTCCCCCTCCTAGTCTACAATAATTTGCACCAAGGTGTGCATTGGTCTAAGGTATTATATGCTCATCCTTATCTGGATCAATGCTTGGTGGCTTCCTCATAGGGGGAGCAAAGTAACTTTTTTAGGAGGAGTTTTTGCCCTTTGTCCTTGATGTCAAAGGGGGAGAAGAAAAGAAGGTCCTTGATGCTGTTGATGCTAACATTGAGTTGTTTGGTTTGTTGTTGATGGATGTTTCCATCAATGACAAAGGGGGAGATTGTTGGAATGTGAGGCTATTGATTGTTGTCATTAATGGTTGTCATTGATGTTAACATATCTTGGTTGATTGATTAAGGTTTAGTTTTGATGCTTTGGTGATTCAGATTGGAGTGCTTCAGATGTTGTGCCATGATGATCTATCTTTAGTCATGCTTATCCTGGTCCCATTCATTTTGCAACATAATGAGATACACTTTATGGGTCCAGACCGATCTAGAAATTGAGTAACATTCCCCAGAACATTGTTTGCATTGTAATGTGTATATTCTATTCTTTGGTTCCAGATATCATGGTTAATATGTAGCATGTTGATTTGAGCGAGGAGGTTCTGTATGGTCCACATTTCATTCCTTTCCAATGTGGGAATGTTTTTGTGGTGACCTAATTCAAATTTTGTTTGGCCAACTTAGGAGATTATGCAAGCATGTAATGGTATAAGTAAAGGTTAATTTTGTTCGATGAAATAAATTGTGATGAATGCGAATCTAAAAATCCAAACATTGTGAAGTATGCAAAAGTATATGACCAGAGACAACAAATAGTGAGATTATATTTGGTGTCACTATTGGTGACAGTTATTTCAGCAGTGGATTCCCTTTCATCATTCTTTTGGAAGTGAGCCCTTTTCTGTTGGCAGTGAACCTTTCTCTTTTGGTAGTGAGCCTTTTTTTATCTTTGGCTGTAATAGCTGGGTAGTGAGCCCGCTGGCAGTGAGCCTTACCTACAGTGAGCATTTTGTTGAGAATTTGTTGAAGATGATTTAGCATTGTTGTCATTGATGTAAAAACCTTGGATCCGGAAGGATGTGCTTCAAATGATGAAAAAACTTAATATATCCTATCGTATGCTATGATGTTATGTAGTGTGGATATTATCCTTGATCCGGTTATGGAAGTACTTCTTTTGGGACATTGGTGGAAGTCAATTTATGTAGAATAATGAAGGCTAATCTTTTGATGTTGGCTGTTGTGCTCAAAGCTTACTCTGGGTAACTTTGTTATCCAAAACTTCATGTAGCATGTTGCAAGTTGTTGTATGTCAAATTGCAGTTCTTTGGTTGACATCGAAATTGATGATAATCAAGATTTGGTCTTGGTTGTGGCGTTCTCATTAGCTCTAGAATATATTTCATGTAATTCAAAGTTTTCTATCTCTTGGAAATTATGCTATCTTATGTATGACCTATTTTGGGTTCGTTGGTAATGTGGTAAGAAGATATTTTTGTGCGACCTATCTTTTGGGTCTGGTGTTAGCGTGCAAGGTCTTATTGAATATTTTAAGATTGTTCTTCATGTCAACATGCCTTGTGGTGATCTAAATTCAAATGGTGTTTGGCCGACTTAGAAGACTATGAAGATATTGTGTGTAGCCAACTTATTTCTGTTCTAGGGGTATACATATATATATAGAGAACATCTTTTTAATTGAAGATATAGAAGCGTGAAAGAAGTATAATGTGTGTGAGTAGATAAAAGAGGGAAAGTGTGTGAACAGACAAAAGAGTGTGAAGGAAGGAGTTATCTATTTTGGTAGAAGGTTGTGCGAAGATTATGGAAGGAAGATGTGCAAAAGATTCTTAACTAGATCTTGTTGTAGACATAAATTGTGCTCTTAACCAGAATTGAACTCATGCATATGTAGATGCAACTTCATCAGTTCAATTTTGTCAGTGAGACTATTTTGTAATCTTTTGTTCTGTATTTAGGCACTGAGTCCACCAATAGTGAGCCACCCTACAATGAGCAACTTGGCAGTGAGCCCTTATAAAAATAACCTTAACCAGTGTCACCTTAACCGATGCTTTATACTTGAGAATTAGTATTCTTCATGGTTTTTCCCTTCTTGGGTTTCCACGTAAACTTTGGTGTTCATTGTGCTTGGTGTTGTTGTGTGCATTCATTTTCATATCTGTTTGATTAATTTTTGATTGGTATAAGTCTGCTCCAGATTAATTAAATAAAATAACAGTATTGTTGGATAACTAATTCACCCCCCTCTCAGTTATCTGGACTGTTCAACATTTGGTATTAGAGCTTGGTCCCTTGGAGATAAAGCTTAACTGCTTAAGGGATATCTTGGTAGTTTGAACAAATGGCAGGAGCTTATCACTTTGAGGAAGAATTGAAGATAATGTTAGAAGATATGGAAAGCACGAGATCTGAAAATGAAGAATTGAAAGAAAATCTCAAGGAGGAAAACGCTTGTATTGCAAAGCTAAGGGAGCAAATCCATAATTTCAAAGCAAGACACAAAGAGGTTAGCTAGGAATTAAAAGAGTCAAAAGAAATTATTGTGAATTTAAAGCAACAACTAGATGAATGCAAGAAGACTGAAGAAAATCTCAAAGATATTATCAAAAAAAACATGGAGGAATTGAAGAAGACTGAAGAAAATCTCAAGGACACCATTAAACAAAAATCAAAAGAAAATGAGAAGTTAGATCAAGCATTAAGAAGGTTGAAAAATAAATCAACAGTATGTGAAATTAGCATGATTCTGGATCAAATTTTTCCCCTATATAAATGTCACAAGGATAAAGGAGGACTTGGATTCACCGGTGAAAACTCAAATAAAAACACTAAGGATGAAGACAAAGCAGTTGAAGTTGAAGCAAGATTAGTTGTAACAAGCAAGGTCCAAAACTCTAATGCACCTACAAAAAGACCTCCGGTCAGGCAACCAAATGATCAAAGGTACTTATCATTCAATGGTCACTATTTTCTATGCAAAAAGTTTGGACATAAGGCTATAGAATGTAGAAGCAAGATGGAACCAAATACTCAATGCTTTAACTGTTACAAGTTTGGTCATAAAGCAAGTCATTGCAGAAGTAAATTATCTAATCTGAAAAGAAGGAATGGAATGAACAATCTCTTTCATGGTTATTGATATTTATGCTATGTTTATGGTCATAATGCTAATCAGTGCAGACCTAGGGTTCACTCAGCTAAGTCAAGACAAAGATGTTACAAGTGTAGTCAACCTAGAGATTATGCTAACACATGCAAATATGTTACTCCGAAAAATCTTGAGAACAAAAAGAAGGTTGCAGAATCAAATGAATCTAAGAAGAAGATAGTCATGGTTTGGAGGAAGAAGGAAAAAAGTGTGGAAGCCACTTCTACGGTACCAGATCCCCGTACATGCCCTACCAATATTTGAGCCAATCTACCTTGGATTAGGGGGAGTTTTGCATTGCATATCCTATCGGTTCCCCCTCTCTGAAGTAATATTGAAGTGATTTTTTACATGATTAAGTTTGAACTGGTTTATGATAAATGATGAAACTTAATTCGACTGATTGAAAAGAAAAGTATAATTGTTGGCATCATCAATGTACATCTTTGGCAGAAAAATCATTATGAGTAATTAAGAGTAAAAGGTGGGAGTTTTCAAAATCATTTCTCATAGTTTGTAAGAGAGAAGAAGAAGTTTCGTTGAGTGATAAAGAGTTTGAAGAAGATAAGCACGATGATGGAATCTATTAACAGAGGATCAAGTGACGGTATTCCACTAAGGCTGAAGGGAGTTGAGTTGGATGAGTTTGATCATCAAAAGATGAAGGAAATGGAAATAGGGTTGAAGATGGATGAACTACAAAACATAAATACTCTAGCTATGGATTTATGGGGAGAATTTCCCTAGTTTACAGACAAAGAATCTATCTTGTTCCTATTGAGTTGATTCAAGGATGGCAACATTGTTTTGGACAAATTGTATCTGATCACAAAGGAATCCATTGAAGCTATTATTGGTTTGTGCAGTGTTGGTGACCTCCCTAGGAAGAAAACGATGAAATATAGAGACGTGGAGGAACTTACTAGGATCGAAAAAGACCCCCGAGCTCTATTGATAAATACCATTATCGATCTTGTAGTAAGAATTTCTTTGGTTGAGAATTATCCCTTCTGATTTGGATCTCTACTCATATGTTTGGTATTTCACTTTCTGAGTTCGCTATTGGCAAAGGAGAATGTTAAATGGAATTCTGACATCCCTGTCGGAAAGCAAGTTTACAGGTATTTGGAATATATGGAAGATAAAGAAAGTGCATGCAAAGTCTATTTCTCATCCTTGTGATGAATTTGTGCTCTGGTGTGATAGTGGCTAGTTAGTTTAAGGAGGGTTCATCCTTTAGTAAGAAGGAGTTGGAAGTTATTGGTGGTTCCCCTCTGGAACCCAAAAAGAGGAAAGTTAACACAAAAGATGTCTTTACTATCTCAGAAGAAAAGGAGAATGAAGAAGAGTCTCTATCTGGATCTGATTCTATCAATTCAGATGATATTCAACATTAGATGAAGGTGATATGAAGAAGTTTGGTGAAATGCAGTGTGCCAGCTCTTCAAACAGAAGGCTTAAAATTGATGATGCTTTGGTTGATTATCTACTCAAAAAGGGTATTACTATTTTAGATGTTTCTGACTTGTTACCAGATAATCTAGTAGAAGTTGTTGAAGAAAGGATATTTCTAGAAGGACTTGAAGGACATAATTTTGAAGCTATGATTGAGAGAAGATGTGTCCAAGCTAAACAAAAGTTATCCAAACACATTGGTAATACAAAAGAACACATTAAGGAGATGTCTGACATCTACAGGTATTGTCTCTGGTGGCCTACTGTTGTTGATAATTTTAGAAGCATAATTGAAGCTATTGAATTTGAGATGAATAATATTGGAAAGAGTTTTGATTTCTTCAAAGACAAAGATGGAAAATAGAGAATAAGAGTTGGTGAGTTGCAAGAAGAGTTATTGATTGATCAGAGACAAAGGGAAGACTTGGTTAGAAATTTCTGGTTGGTCAAGGAAATTGTTAAGGTCTGGTTGGATCATCTCTTTGGGATACTTTCTAATGCAGAAGATTGTGAACGACAATGCCTGTCTCAAGATTGGTCATCCTCATTTATGTTTTTGAATATGTTGGATAGTATGAGTGCCAGATTGGATTTTGCGGTGCTAGCTTGGAAGAGGATTCTTCCAATTGTGAGAGAAAGGTACAAGAAAATCTTTCATGTGAAAAGTGTTGTTTTTACTTGAGTTCTTGAATGTTCGAATTTTGGTCCTTTTCCTTTGATGGAAAAAAGGGGGAGAAAAATGAAGAGAAAAAAAAACAAAAAGAGGTATTGAATTGCTAGACAAAGGGGGAGTGTTGGGAGTTTTTGGAGTTTGCAATTTTGAGTTGGAGTTGTGGAGTTTTGTGTTTTTGTTGTTTTTCCATCAATGCCAAAGGGGAGATTGTTTGGAAGTTGTTGAAGATGATTTAGCATTGTTTTCATTAATGTCAAAACCTTGGATTTAGAAGGATGTGCTTCAGATGATGAACAATCTTAATCTATCCTATTGTATGCTATGATGTTACTCAATGTGGATATTATCCTTGATCCGATTATGGTAGTACTTCTTTTGGGACATTTGTGGAACTCATTTTATGCAAAATAATGAAGGCTAATATTTTGATGTTGGTTGTTGTGCTCAAAGCTTACTCCGGGTAACCTTGCTATCCAAAACTTCATGTAGCATGTTGCAAGTTGTATGTCAAATTGTGTTTCTCTGGTTGACACTGAAATTGATGATAATCAAGATTTGGTCTTGGTTGTGGCATTCTCATTAGCTCTAGAATATATTTCATGTAATTCAAAGTTTTCTATCTCTTGGAAATTATGCTATCTCATGTATGACCTATTTTGGGCCCCTTGGTAACGTGGTAAGAAGATCTTTCTATGTGACCTATCTTTTGGGTCTAGTGTTTGTGTGCAAGGTCTTATTGAATATTTTAAGATTTTTTTTCATGCTGACATGCCTTGTGGTGATCTAAATTCAAATGGTGTTTGGCCAACTTAGAATACTATGAATATATTGTGTGTGGCTGACTTATTTATGTTCTAGGGGTATACATACATATATAAAGAACATATTTTTAATTGAAGATATAGAAGCATGGAAGAAGTATAATGTGTGCAAGTAGATAAAAGAGTGCAATTGTACAAACAAACAAAAAGTGTGAAGAAAGGAGTTATCTATTTTGGTAGAAGGTTGTGCGAAGATTATGGAAGGAAGATGTGCAAAAGATTCTTCATTGGATCTGTTGTAGAAAGAAATTGTGCTCTTAACTAGAACTGAACTCAAACATATGTAGATGCAACTTCATCAGTTCACTTTTGTCAGTGATACTATTTTGTAATCTATTGTTTTGTATTTGGGCAGTGAGCCCACCGGCAGTGAGCCACCTTGTAGTGAGCAACTTGGCAGTGAACCCTTGTAAAAATCACCTTAATTGGTGTCACCTTAACCAATGCTTTATAATTGAGAACTAGCATTCTCTGTGGTTTTTCCCTTCTTGGGTTTCCATGTAAAATTTTGGTGTTCATTGTGCTTGGTGTTGTTGTGTGCATTCATGTTCATATCTATTTGATTAATTTATGATTGGTATAAGTCTGCTCCGGATTAATTAAAGAAAATAAAAGTATTGTTGGATAACCAATTCACCCCCCCCCCTCTCAGTTATCTGGACTGTTCAACACATTTTGGCAGTGATCCCTTGTAAAAATCACCTTAACCGGTGTTCTATAATTGAGAATTAGCATTCTTTATGGTTTTTCCCTTCTTGGATTTCCACGTAAATTCTGGTGTTCATTGTGCATGGTGTTGTTATGTTCTTTCATGTTCATATCTGTTAGATTATTATTTGATTGATTTAAGTTTGCTCTGGATTAATTAAAGTCAAGAAAATTATTTTATAATAATTGATCCACCCCCCTCTTAGTTATCCAGACTATTCAAGAATTATTGGTTAACCTAGTGGGCACCTTGATCTAAGTATGTCATGCCAAACTTTCTATTATCCAAGTCCTCAAACCTACCCATAACTACTCAACCTATTGCAACAATGTTCCTCCTTATGTCATACTCATTCATGTTGATATTTCTCCTTATGACCATCTAGTCCACTGAATCATTAGAGGTATATTGATATTGATCTCCTAGGTCAACAAAGGCATTGCCCCTCCCTAAAGTACTTGATCTCGATTTTTTTTCATGGACTTCCTTCATCCTTTATTTTCCACTTAGCACATTGATTTCCTACATTACCTGAATTATCTCCTCATGCAAGTTGATCTACACATTTTCTTGTTCTATCCATGGAAAACAAGTTTTCAAGAAAACTAGGTTCTTACAACATACACTAGTAGAATTTGGTAAATAAATGATTAGGTGACTAAAAAATTTCGTCACAACTAAAAATGACTAAATTCTACTCATTTTTGCAACTCAACTATAAATGAGTAAATAAATGACTAATTTGGCCATTGACTAAAAAATATTTAGTCACACAAATAAAAATGACTAAATAGTTAGTCATTTATTTAGTCACAATCCATTTGAATAAATCATTTAAGGAATGAAGAATATAGCCTACCAAAATACTTTAAAACTTTAATAAACATACCCTAAAACTTTCGTCGAAATCTTATTTTCAGGTGTAGCCTGCCAGAACAGAGTTTTCATATTGATAAACATACTCTACAACCTTTGTCAAAACATTATTTTTAGGAATAGCCCGCCAAAATGGAGAAGTGTTTCAGTAAAGAATGACAGATAATGGTAAGGAGATGTGCGTGTCAAGAGGCATAGGATTCATTGCTACTTATCTCATTCTTGCTCTACTCAACAAGGGTTACATTGTTCATGCTACTGTTTGTAATATAGGTATTTAATTGACATATATTTGCATAATCTCAAATTCCTTCATATGCTTTTGAAGTATCAATGTATCCTATATATGGTTTAGAATGATTTCTTTTAATTTTAAAAAATAGTCAGATGCTTTTGAAGTATCAATGTATCCTATATATGATTTAGAATGATTTCTTTTAATTTAAAAAATAAATAAATGATGTATTTTCCCATGATTAGATAATGTGGAGATCTCCTAAATCTGCCCCAACACACTGTCCTCTTTGGAATTGTATTCATTACTCCAGTTGCTGGGGTTTTGCATGTGACATATTTAATATCTTCATGACCATGGCTTTTAAATAGATCTCAGTATTTTCTTTAATCCTTATCATGGTAACCCTTGAGTTCCATAATCCATCTTCAATTTCTTTTAAGAACGTTGTCTTAAGCTAGACTGCATAGTATGCATATAAAGCAAGTCCTTCATACCTACCATTGTTCCAAACCACCATTCACTGCCTTGCTTAAAATGTTGCCTCCATAAGCACAATAGCATGTTCTAAAATCATGGTTGCTAGTGATTGACCATTAAGGTCACTGCTTTCATCAAGATAAAATGAGATTTTTGTCTTAAAACTCAAGGCATTATGCAAGATAACATTGTGAATTGTTTGATGTGTACAATTTGATTTTCTTGCACATTTACTACTTTGATAACTTCCTTTAAGACTGGATATTGTATCCTCAACTACAATCTCAAACAACTCGCTCATTGTCACTTGAAGATTCCTTTCATGAGCATCCTTCTATAAAATCAAACTATGACCCATAGACTGCCTACTTACTTACTACAAGGGATTCATTGTTTCATGGTATTGTGGGTCTTAAGATCCTTCAACCTTATTGTCACTACTTCACAGTCCACAAGGTATTATTCATTATTCTCCCATCTTTCGGATGAGTCTCAAAACACTGCACAAATATGCAATCCACTACCTCCATTATACAATGGCTAAGAATAAACATCAAACCTATGATTACCACTGTTACTTCATTTGGACAGTCATTCTCTGATTGCATTTGCCTTGTCTAACACTGCCAAAAGCATTTGAAAAACCCTTAAGGTCATCAAGAGGATAAGGAAACTCACTGTTAAAATCTCCACTTTACTATGCAAGGTTTGAGCTTTATTATCTTGTCATTGCTCAACCTCTTTTTGACTGTCATTCTTCTTACAATATATTGCATTTACAAATGTCATTGAGTTACATAGTGTGCTTGTTATTGGCTACAATCTTTAGATTGCAAGATTTTGTTATTGGCTACAATGTCTCAATCTTTCTGGTATTGTAACCTCACTAATCCGCTAAAGTTATTGTTTATGTTTCTATGAAGGCCCAGGGTTTGTACCCTAGTCATGCTCTTACCAATGCTTCTATTGGTATTAAAAAACAACCTTAAATCTTGGGTCATAAAATTATTTGTCTTGATAGGGTTGTGGTATGATCTTGGATTGTATCCTAGAGTGTGGGAAGCTTGTGTTTGATCATTAAGGTATGAAAACCTGATTAGGGAAATGTATCCTATATAGCATGGGTCTTTCTTTAATACTTTCCATAATGGTTATTAGTAGATCACATTATTATAGTTTGTGGTAACCAAAGATTGCATTCAAGTATGTAGCAAACTTGGTTTGTAGTTTAAGCTGTACACTTTTAAGTAACATTCATAAGGTTTAGAAAATCTTGATCACTCTCTAGAATAACCCATTAAACATGGGTTATGCTTGAATGCACTACATAATTGATATAACATAGCCACTTTGCATATCAACCAGAGTTATAGGCTCTTTATTGCAGTGAGAGGTAATCGCTCTTGGATCATGATATCATTACATCATAACCTGTTAAACTTGAGTCAACCTGAATGCACCCAATGATGATTGCCACCTAATTGTGATGATAGTGATTTGTACATGAATTGTGATCATATGAGTGCCTCCATTTCTATCACAACATAGCCACATTAAACTTGGGTCACACATAAATGCATCCTATATTTGTTATAGCACAACTGTGCCACATGACCAGTAGAGTTATGGATCACATAATTACAGTCACAAGAATTTGTTCCTCGGTTGTGCTCTTATGGTGATTCCATTACCGTTGCAGAATAACTCTTTGGACTTATATTTCTCAAATCCTTACATTACTTATTTTCTCTTTGGATGGATTGCTTCATAGATTTTTTATTTATTTATACAACTTTTGTTTTGATAGTAAATGACATCAGATTCTTTATGAAGCTGAAATGATTTATTAATTATGGTTTTATGATGATTTTGAGTTTTATTTAGAAGGGGTTAATATGTGGCATTTTTATGTGCAAGAAGAATAGATTGTGATGCAAAGTTCGGGTATGGATGGTTTAGGAAAAATTGGATTGTTATCGGTGTCATAACCAGGTTGGAGAGTACCTTGAACTAGTGTGAAACACTTTCGGGTGTTTTCAATTGGAAGCATAACCTAACTGAAGGAATTTCTGAATATCCAATAGAGAAAGTTCCTTTATTCTAAAGATAAAATCATAAATTTGCTTGTCTAATTAGACATCCAACCTAAGATCTTTAATATCCAATAGAGAAAGTTTGTACATTGTAAAGATAAAATCATAATTTTTTTGGATCAATTTTAGATTTGATTTGAGGTAGTGAAGCTCTGACAGAGGAAGTTCCTGCATTTTAAAGATGAAATCATAAATTTTATCGGTCCAATTTGAGATCCAATTTGAGGTTATGAAGCTTTGACAGAGAAAGTTCCTACATTCTAAAGATAAAATCATAAATCTGCTCGGTCCAATTGTAAGGATTTGTCTTTTTAATTATACTTTCTAAAATTTGGCTTGATACAAATTGTTACTTTAGAATTATGGTATTACTTTAATGTTTTCAACCCTCATTTATGGGAAGAGATTTGAAGATGGTTCCTTTAGATGGAGACTACACTTTTCTGCTATAGATTACATCTAGAAACACCAGAAGCTCAGGTACTGTCATACTCAGGTACAACAAAGTTTGAGGTGAATTGCACTTAGTATTTTATGCTAATATGGATATGTTCTAGCATGTAGTTAATTGTTGTAGCATAATAGATAGGCTAAATAGTTGTTCATATACCATAGTTTCAAATTCTAAATTGCTATACCTTATTCTAGGAGCAAATCACAGGGGGATTCTATACATAAGACACCATTGTTTCAAATTCAAAATTGTTGGCTCTTTTACAATTGTTTGCTTCATTTATTTGATCTAAGACAACCTGCTGTATAGAAGATGCTCTCAAAATCACAGTAAAATCCTTTATTCTGAGATGACTATTTAGAATATTTCCCATCATAACAATGAACAAAAGCATCAGTCATTAACCTGAACTTTGCAAGAGTTTCATCAAATTCTACTTTTCCACTCTCTTTTCTATTTTGAATTTTATTCTCAATTTCATCCATGAAGAACTTCCTCAGCCTGTAGATCTTGTTGTTAGACATAACTTTACCAGGTGTCGAGGATAACTTCAAATTTTTACCCAAGCAACAATTGACAAAATCCGACCTTACTAGATAAGGTTGAATTTTTTCAATTGTTGCTTCGTCGAATTTTGTCAATTGCTGCTTGGGTAAAAAATCAAAGCTATCCTTGACACGTGGTAAAGTTATGGCTAATAGTAGGATCTACAGGCCGAGGAAGTTCTTCATGGATGAAATTGGGAATAAAATTCAGAATGGAAAAGAGAGTGGAAAAGTAGAATTTGATGAAACTCTTGGAAAGTTCAGGTTAATTACTGATGCTTTTGTTCATTATTATGATGGGAAAGATTCTAAACAGACATCCCGAATTAAAGGATTTTACTGTGATTTTGAGAGCATCTTCTATACAACAAGTTGTTTTAGATCAAATAAATGAAGCAAACAATTGTGAAAGAGCCAACAGTTTTGAATTTGAAACAACGGTTTCTTGTGTATATAATCCCCCTGTGATTTTCTCCTAGAATAAGGTATAGCAATTTAGAATTTGAAACAATGGTATATGAACATCTATTTAGCCTATTTGTTATGCTACAAAAATTAACTACAGGTTAGAACATATCCATATCAACATAAAATAGCAAGTGCAATTTAGTTCAAACTCTGCTGTGGTAATTGCTTTGTAAGGAAGTTTGCACTCTATGAACATTCTTTGTTCACATCAATATGTCGGTTATTATCTCGATCTCCTTTGTGATAAAAAGAATAGTGAAGTTCATTGCATAACTCATGACCATTTTGCAGTGCTATGATCCAGTGCTCTTTTACTTCTTACTCACTGTGTTTTGTGATCAAAATAATAGTGAAGTTCATTGCATAAATCATGACCATTTTGTAGTGCTATGATCCAATGCTCTTTTACTTATTACTCACTGTGTTCTCAATCACCATGTGCAAATGACTCAGAGGACAAATCTTTGTCACCATTTGACAATAACTTTCATTGTTTTTGAATTGTTTGTTATGATTCAATCACTGTTTGACAATGTTATTTCTTTATCAGTCCTATAGGACAGAGGACAATTCACAGTTTGCAACTCTCTAACAATGGTAAATAGATACAGTAAAAATATTTAAAAATTTAGAAGTGATTTTTCTTTAATTGCTAAATCCTATTTATCAGTTTTATAACTTAAAATTATTTAAGCTATTTGAATAGCTAAACTTCATATTATAAATCTTTAAAGTACAATAGAATCATGTACTTAAAATGATTACAGAGAAGTTGAATGAAAATTAGTAAATTACTATTGATTTAGCTTTTCATTTGCGTGTTTACAGGGTTATTTCTTCTAGCATTTGTTAGGCCTATTTTGGATTCTATGAAAACAACAAAGGCAGTTCCACATCTAGGTTTAAATGAGGTAATGACCCATCCTTTTATGATGAAGTTTGCAGGATACACCTAAGAACAGATCTAAAAAAATAGATTTTTAAACCTTCAGATCTTTGAGATCATTGCAGATTTGATTTGATTTTTGTACAGTTGGATGGATCTAAAAAACTATTGCTTGAAAATGACGTAAATGAAAATGTTATTTGTTCAGAATAATCTAAGATTAGTATTTTTCACTTGCACAATTTTTTTTTGTCTACCTTATGATAACCATTAAAATTATCATTTGGTTAATCATAATATTTCATTGTATATTTATATTTTGTTAGATTGTAGTGGATAGTTAATGGTTAAGTTTTTAAAAAAAAAATAGATTCAGCATAATATACTTTCCATGTACTTCTTTTCATCACTTGTAAATCTAAATTTTTGTTACTTTTTGTGATCATAAAAAATAGAGATGGTTTCAGTCTTTGTGAAATATTTTCATGCATGTTTGAGATCTCTACAAGGTGATGAAAAAGGCCCTAGGGTTTGGTAGGGTTTTGAGTATCCTTATTGTTTTGATGGTAATGTTGTCACTAAGTTCTCTCCTTGCCCAAATATAGTCACCTGAGAAATTGCCATGATGCTCTTGACTGTAAATTACTTTGTTCTTCCTACCTTCTCACTACAGGTCTAATTCTTCAACTCTACCAACTTCCCTTCCATCTCAGTGTATTTTCATGCTCTTGCATCTATCTCTTATGAATTTATTCTGATGACTCTGAAATCTATCACTAGGTCTATTATGACTGTTAAGTCTTTGAGGGTATATGATTTTCTACTACAAACTCTTAGATTTTCATACTTTTGATGACAATTCTCCAAGGATTTTTTCTCACTAATTTAAATCTTTGCATATTCTCCATTATGCATTGAAAATTCATGGTTTCTAGTTAACTATTTATTGGTGTAACTATTTCCATGTTTCTTTGGACTGGCATCCCTATAGGATAGTTTCCTTATAGATTTGAATGTAATTTAAAAGGTGCCCATAAATATTGACAAGTTTCATAAGACTGTTGTGTCAAGGTAGTAGATGTTCATGACAAGTTTCATAAGACTATTGTGACAAGTTTCATAATACCACCATATCGCAAGAGCCAAGAAGACACGGTGCGATGTAGCAGTAACATCTCGCATTACCGTGAAGGTCGAGCAAAATAAATGTGTGGTATGGCGGTAACTCAAATACTTCTCCCGCATCCCCTCAAGAGCCAAGAAGATATGGTGTGGTGTAGTGGTAACATTCTACATTACCACGAAGGCCAAGCAATAATGGTGCGGTGTAGTAGTAACATCCCGCATTACCACGAAGGTCGAGCAATAATGATGCAGTGTAGCGGTAACATCCCGCATCACCGCAAAGGCCGAGCAATAATGGTGCGGTGTAGCAGTAACATCCCGCATTATTGCAAAGGCTAAGCAATAATAGTGTGGTGTAGCGGTAACATCTCGCATCACCGCAAGGATCATGTCAAAATGGTGCGGTATCATGGTTAAAATATAAAAAGAAATATCACATTTCTTTGGGGCATTTTTTTGAAACAGTTTACTTGCCTTGTGTATATTGCTTCCACATTTTCATGTATTTCTAGCAGGGCACTTGTAACTACAACATATGGCAAAAAAAATCCCTGTTATTATGCTTTAGTGGATGTCCCTTTGTTATTACTGGATATTTGATGTAGTGCACATTATTATAGTGTAAGCCTATTTTTTCAGATTGTTTCTATATACCTTGGAATTTATCCTATTCTGGTGCATAAAATAACTCAAAATACGAATGATAAAAAAACCAAGGACACCTCAAGATTAGCCAAAAGAGTGATATAACGAAAAGAAAAATGAATAAAATGAAATATAAACAGTTTCACCTTCCTTGCTGTTGATATCTCTTTGATTGGCCTTTGCTTGGAATGATTTGTGTGCTCCTTAGATGATTGCTTGAGTGACTAAATGCAAGATTCAATGTGCAAGATGATTAAAAGAGATGGCTAAATGATGGCAAAGGATTGAGGATGCAAATTGGCAGCATGTAGTTATGAAAATACAAAGTGTTCTAAATGCCCTTGAGGAGGGGGTATTTATAGAGGAACTTGAATTCTCTAGAGAATTCAACGGTCAAGATTGATCCAACAAGGTCAAGATGAAGGGCTATGGTGGGTTGAGAACCCACAAGCCCTCACATCTTGACATGTGGAGGAGTGAAGTGGCTAAGGGGAGATGAGGTGTAAGTGAAGTGTCAAAAAGGTACATGAGGTGGAGGAAGGACAAGTACCTTCCAAGTACAATGGGAGATGGAAAGAATCTTGGGTGAATAAAAGTGAATTAAAAATTCACAATGATTGGAAGAATCTGGTGGATAAGACAATGTTCCCAAAAGGTGGGAGTTTGTCACATGTGACTTGATGTGACAAGTCAAATATTCTAGAAGGTGCATGGGAAAAGGGGATTCTAGAAGGAATAAAATGTGAATTAAAAATTCACATGGGGAAGAAAGGAGCCTAGGGTGAATAAAAAGGAATTAAAAATTCCTTGGGAGATGGGGAGAGTTGACCAAGGTACTAATTAGGTTTGACTAATCAGTAATTAGAGGATAATTAGGGGTTAATTAGGATTAGAAGCCAACTTGCAAAAATTGGAGGATGTGACACATCCTAATCAAGGATTAGGCATGTGCACATCCTTAATGAAGAGATTAGGAGATGGATTAGGATTAGATGAAAATGACATGTGAGGAATTAAATAAAATACTTTAGGAATTAAGGAGGGTAAGGTATTTAATTATTGATTAAATACTTTAGGGATTTGGCAGAATTAAGGATATTAATTAAATAATAGTAATATTACTTAATTAACTCAGATAAGAGGATGTTTAGACGAAAAGTGATAAATTTGGATAAATTAAGTGTCCAAATTTGGATGTCTACAGTTTCATTTAGCATCACTGATATTCTCCACAAGAACATTGTCCTTGTTTAAAATGATGGAAATGGTTCACATCTCTCAGAACAATTTCTCTTGCAACAATCTTGGAGATGAATTTAGATGTAGTGTGAAAATCAGAACATACTCGAAGGTTCTTAACAACTCTAATAGTTGTACCAAGGGGCATGTTTAACAAACCAAATGCAATTGCTAACTTTTCACTATAGTGGCAAATAAATGATTCTTTTTTCTTCTATTCCACAACATTGAGTAAAAGTCTTGAATATGGAAATACCCTATTGCCTTCATTTTCCAAGCCAATTTCTCCAATTTTGCATAGATCTCCCATGTTTGTGGATGTGTTATGTCTCCTACACAAAAAAGCATGTACCATTTTATGCCCTTCAATCCAACTACATGCAGGTATATTTTTAATTCCTCTATATTTCATCAATCTCCTTACTATTTGAACCTCACCACACCTGCCCACTTCTACACAAATGTTTTAGAGAACATAAGTTGCAACATTTTTAGGATCCAACTAAAAAAGAAGTGTTGCTGGAATACTCAACCTATATTCATATATGATCCACATGAACCAAAGGTTTAACTGGCATCTCAGTAATAATGTTTAGGGTGTCTTCAAGATAGCTAGCACGGGCACGAAGGTCAACCATGCACACCTAATGATCAACTATATATGTAATGCAATAAGGGTTGTTGATGTGTGAAGTATGTGCAACCCTCATCCACTAAACCTACATGACTGCATGCATCTAGAACAAAAGCAAAGCTTACAATGTCGGTGTTCTAGAGTGCTTCATTAATTCAAAGGTTTTGAGAGCTTCCTTGCAAAATAATTTTTTGCACATTCTGAAATCATATTATTTCATTCCATGAGATGACATCTCTCTGAGGCATTTTTCCAAATAATTCATTTTGTACTACATTTTGGTGTCAAATCTTTGGTAATTATGGTTAGTTTCATTACATTCAAATTTGAATTCTAAGAAATTATATACAGTAAATAGATTGATGGTTGTTTGGATGGTGAAATTAGCTCTCTTAGAAATTAAATGAAATATCTAGAAGGATTATTTTAATTAAAGAGGATTTTGTGGTTATTTTTGTAAGAATGATTTTACAGTGTAGCTAGCTTGCTATTTTCATTCAAGATACAAGTAATCAAAGTCAAGCACATACCAAGAAGATGGTACTCTACTTCAAACCATCAACCTCACTTTAGTTTGCTTACATGGGGATATTAAGGAAGTTGGTAAAAAAATGATATATATCATTTTTTGTTTATGAAGAAGAATCCTGTGAGATTCAATATAGCAGTGGATCAATATCCGGTTTCTCAAGTAAAGATGATGTCACAGTTGGGAAACTTGTGAAACATCATGTTAGTAATTTTTGGATGTTAAGGCTTCCCAGTTGGATATCAAAGATCTTTTCTCATCAACTTAATTTGGAATTTATGTATAAATGGATTCTTCCATGGTGTAGGTCTTTACTCAGACAACACATGAACCAAGGTTGACATTTTTGTTGTCTAATTAAGTTTGATGGCATTCTTGGGCTTGGTTTCCAGGAAAGTTCTGTTGATAATGTTGTTCCAGTCTGGTTAGTGTTGATAGCCTTCATTCTATAATTTGAGCATATCACCTTTCTTAAACTTTGAACATGGTTCTGAAATCAAGGGTTCAATATGCATATTTCAGGCCTATGTTGAACACTTTATTTAAGACATTTGTTGACAAGGCTACAATTTTTAATTGATTTATCTTTCTACTGTGTTCAAACTTTTGTAAACTTGCAATATACAAAGCATTTTTATTATTTCTGAATTGAGACTAATAGTAATTTTGTTGGTTGTATTGAGACACAACTTCATTCATGGTGGAAAAACAACACCTTGTTGCTCATATTAGATGGCACATTGCATATAAAGGAAGAAAGATTCTAGTTGGGTTATTGTTGACTATATTGAATGAGAGAGCTTCACATATGGGACACGATCAACACTCTCCTTCTTGGATTCTACACGTTATAGCTTGCTCTAGGAAGATTTCCCACGTTGTAGAAGTTTTAAGAGATGAAAGGGGCATGTTCTTGCATTGAAGGGATTTAACATGCGCTTCCATCATTGCAGAAGTTTTTTGGAGAAGTTTCTTTCTTGAAGTCATTTATGTGCAATATTGTAACTCATATTTTCAGTCTTGTGACTGAAAATAACAATTGTAATACTCTATTTCTAAGCTGTAATTAGAACACCTTTCTTTTATTAATAAAGTTCACCAATTTTTCCTTCTCAATGGTTGTCTTATTGTGTGCAATTGATGATTGATGTGTATTTCTGTGTTTTATGCTTAAATCCTCAAATATTAGTCAATTAAAATGACTAACTATACTACTAATTGACATCAATTAATAATTAAATTGACTAAATATACTACCAATTGAGAAATTAGTGAACAGTGAATAAAAATGACTAAATAAGTGACTAATTAACAACAATCAATGACTAAATATATCAGTGAATAAAAAAATGACTAAATAAGTGACTAGATTAGAACAATCAATGACTAAATCAACAACTAAATAAGTGACCAGTTAAATATATCAGTGAATAAAAATGACTAAATAAGTGACCAGATTACAACAATCAATGACTAAATATATCAGTGAAAAAAAAGTGACTAAATAAGTGACTAGATCACAACAATGAATGACTAAATCAACGACTAAATACACTACCAAATCGATCAATCAAAACAACCAATAAATGACTAAAACTGGTTTAGTCATCAATTTGGTCATGTTATATATGACTGGAAATAAACTACTAGTGGTCACGTGACCAATTGGAGTAATTTATAAGCAGTTTTTAGTAGTTTATTGATGTTTTTGTACTAGTGAGAGTCACCACTTCCAAAGGAAAATATTTTCTTGAAGTTCTACTCATTAGTGCAACCCAGGAAAACTGCAAAACACTTTTTAAATTTTGAATTTTGCAAATGATGTTAAGAAATTTTAATAGTTGTTATTTATCCTCGACAATGGTGTCATTTTGATTGGTATCAAAATCACTGCTCCATTTCCTAGAACCATAATCCACTCACAAGGCTAGAGTTGTCAACAAATGAGTGAAATTAATTCATCTACAAAACTATGGAGGAATCTGAGCTAACTCTATGAGAGTTGGTTTTCTCTCATTCACTTTGAGCTCAACTTAAACTTGGGAGAGTATTCCTAGAGGTTGGATTACAAAACAATCAAATAAAATTGGTAATAACCCAAATTGTTGATTCAACCCCAAATTTTTCACTAGGTTGAGAGCAACTATCTACCTTACTACCTTTGTATAGCTAATTTATCACCTTAGAAATGAATGCAAGGTGGGGGTGAGTTGCATGAATCATTGAAATTTATATAATACTATTCCTTGTATGTAACAATATCATGAACCACAAACTAAAACTAAAAATGAAAATTTGTTAGATGATTTGTTTTAGTGTGAATGACTAGAAAAAATACAAAGAGACCAGTGTCTATCATAGGTGAACAAAATCACAACTAATAAGGAAAAATGACAAAGAGAATAACAAACAACAAGTGACCTACACATTAAAATGCATTACATATTTCATTGTTAGCTTCACTTACTTAGATATCCACTAATGAATTTCTCAAACTCATATGTAAGCACACAAAGAGTTGTTACAATTTTTGGGATAGGCTTATAACTTTTTCATATTCCTCTAATGGTGTTTACATTAACAACTTAAAGAAAACATAAGAAAAAATAGATTTTTTGAGTCTTCCCATGCATTAATGGAGACATAAAATTGAACAATGGCATTACAGTATTCTTTCAATGGTCTAAAATTGTCTTTGCCTCCTTACTATTGCTCTAGAAATGATTTTATGTGTATCTTCCTTTATGGAAATATTCTTCTTCTATTATCTACACTTCAATTTTGTCCAATAATAGAAAAATGAAGACTCAAACCAAGTAATGTTTGGCACAACCCTAAGTCACATCATTGTAGCAAGGTTGAATATGCAACTTAGGTTGAATTGTGCCCAAAATAAGTGGTGCAAATTGAAAGATGAGTTTTGCAGATGGAAAGAGGATTCTTGCAATTAATTTTGGTAGTTACACAACTATTTAGCGATAAAGGTGGTAACTCATAAAAAATAGCATGTTGGTCCTCTAGTGCACAAACACATCACGACATCAAAAATTAAATTTTTGGTTGGTGAAGAATGCATTGATGGCATCCCGATTCAATCACATAAACAAGTGAGAGGTAGACGCAAAGGAAAACTAAAGTTCATATGTTTCAATGTCTTCTACACATCGAAATAAAGCTTTGAGGACTTCTAGAGTTCATTCGGGTCATTTGCAGTAAGTTCAACCCTTATAGCACCTTTGTGAAAAAGAACCACCCTACTAGATTTGAGAGGAAACACAACAAAACTAGCTAAAAATGGATGAAAGGGGAAGTCTGGTAAGAGGTCAAGTTCCCACAAAATCCATAGCCATTTTATGACACTTTATGGGGAAAACCGACCTGATAGGACTTATGCGAGGAAATACAAGTGGGTTGCACTTGGGACAATAGGAAGACGAAAACCTGAAAAAGCATAGCTCTTTCCCCTTGGTTACAAAAGTTCCAAAAGCAACTAGGTCTAATTTTTCATGCTCCACCCAACTATCCCTAAAAAATTGGCAAAGGACCACCCATTTTATACATCTCATACCAGTTATTAACATATGGGTTGGAAGGCCAAGATAACAAGAACAATATGGGACTCAAGAAATAGTGGCACAACGAATTTGAGTCCCAATAGATTCCTTATTCATGAATTATGAGGCCTTTTCCTTTATATTTCATGCTCTTACATATTTTATTGGCTACATGACAATCATTGTTTTTGAAGCAAGATGAGAGATTTTCATCATCATAGAGCCAATAATAATTTGCACCTTCAATATTTCATTTGCAAGGAATCCATGTTGAATGAAAGTAGTTGATCCATATTATACTAATAAATTTACTTTCTTTTGATTTATATTAGGCCTACCATGAGATTGGGGAGAAAGAGGAAACTTAACTATATGAAAGGCACCTTGGATCTCATATTCTATGCAACCTTTGTCAATGATTTTGATATGGGTTTTAGGATGTGGACTAGTGGATGTGGATGCAAGTCTGTTAGGATCTATATAAGATGAAGATTTTTTGGGTTTAGAATTTAAATTTTCTTTTGTAACAAGGAAGTGATTGGCCTTTTGGTAGTGACCCTAACATTTTATAATATTGGAAAGGATGGGGATCAATAGAATAATTAAATGATGAAATTTGATACATTAATAGAAATTAGAAGCAATGGATTGCATAGCATGGATCCATGGATGACCAAGGAGAATGTTATAGAGGAGATCAAGATCAATGAAATGTAGTATAGTTTATTGCATAATAGGCACAACTTTAATCGGTAGATGTATTATCCCTATTTAGTCTCGTATTGCATTATCATAAGCCTTGATATTAACAATTTATGGATCTAAGGCCTTTTTTGAGTAACCAATATGTTATGTCAATCTCAAATTATAAATCTTCAAACTTAATGCATTATCTTTACTTTATGTTTAGTGATGAAGGTTTCAATGTATAGGGGAGGTTATGAGATGGCCTTATGGGAGGCATGTCATTTTGGTTAAAAGTGAGGTAGTGGTTTGAGGAAAAGTTCCCCATAGCCACTTAAAATTTTAATGGATTAATATTGTTTGGGACTCTTAATGCAACTCAAATATCCGAGTTTTACCAAAATATGATTAAATGCAACAAATTTTACATAAAACAGAGATAGTCACAATGATTTTTATTGCATAAATCAAATAAGAAACCACCATGTTTTATTTAGCTATTATGGTTCATTCCACAAAATTCAACGCCTTAAACATTGGCTGCAAAAACTCATATTTTCCTCTGTCCAAAGAATCTATGCTTAGACTCTACCGAATACATTCAACAACTCGTAAATGCCACACCCTTATTACCAATTCATGTGTCAAGGATTTTTTTTTTCAAAACTCTATCAATGCCTTTGTTGTTCTTCAGCTTTAGCGTACCTCTCTTCCCTTGTTTGCCACACCCTCCATATGTCTTTGTTAGTAGAAGTTTTTCTTTCTTTTCATGGGTCGATACCCTCCTTAATCCACCATTTTCTGCTGTTGTTCTCTCTCACCAAATTTTTGGTGCCCAATTCCTTCATCAATTCTACATTTTTTAATTTCCCAACTCTTCCTATTCTCCAGCGCAAGTCTCATGAAATTTGTTTTCTTTTTTTCTTGTCTTTTTCCTTCCAGATAAGTGCCCCCAAATTTTTCCTCTTACCACGCCCAGGAAAGTGAATCGGCTAATTTGGGTGTCATGGGATAAAGTAAATAAAAGTTACTTTGTTAAATTTGAATATGCCTTTACAAAATAGTCTTCGATATTTACATTATTTTGGGCATCATAAAATAAATTCCGAAATGCCAGGAAGGCATGAAAATGTTACCATCAAAACTAAATATCACAACAAAATTTTAAGATAACAAAACTATGAAGAAACAAAATGATGCAGAAATAGAGATACCCGAATGCTTAGGCATCAAACACATCAGGTACGAAAAATGTTCCATGAGCGAAGGCTTAAGGAACATTTGGGAAAGTCTGGAATTGGAATTCCAAACTTCTCCAAATCTAAAGCGTTGACCCATGAAGCTTCATCGGCTGCATGATTCTTCCAACGTACCAAATACTCCCAATGCTCTTTCTTTCTTGTGCATTTTGCAATTCGTGAATCAATGATTTGATCAATATTTTCACTCCTTCGACAATTGATACACCCAATCTTGTGCATATGGAAAATTTGAATATGTACCCGGTTGTCCACTTGATTTACCTTCATAATATCTATATAAATCTGCAACATTAAATATTGGAGAGATATCTACACCAACTAGAAGCTCAAATTCATATGCATTTGATGAAAAATTTCGCAAAACCTTGCACAGGCCAATTTTCCTCCACTTTAACTTATTGTATCTTCCTTGTGGGAACCTCTCCTTCCTCAAGTGTGCCATTACCAGCTCACCAATCTGGAACTCTTGCACTCTTCTATGTACATCATCATGTTCTTTATATTTAATGACACTCTTCTCCAAATTCTCCTCCACTTCCTTGTGCAACTCGTGGATATACTCAACAAAATCTTCCACTATAGCACTCTTTCTTTTCAAATATGCACTATCTCTCAATTCATCAACTTCCCTTAGGCTGTAACCATACACAACTTGGAATGGACTTTTTCCCACACTTCGATTTATGGAGTTATTATATGAAAATTCTGCTTGTGCCAAAGTTAAATCCCATTTATTTGGTTTATCTCCAACCAAACACCTCAACAAATTACCCAAGCTTTGATTCACTACTTTAGTTTGGCCATCCATTTGTGGATGGTAGGATGAGCTAAAACCCAATCGTGTTCCCATTCTCTTCCACAAAGTATGCCAAAAATGGCCAACAAACTTTGTGTTTCGGTCTGAAATAATAGTTTTTGGCAATCCATGTAACCAAACTATTTCTTTGAAAAACAAATTTGCTATGTGAGAAGATCAGTACAATTCTTACATATTATAAAATGAGCCATTTTTTAAAATTTATCCACTACAACACAAATTGAATCATTACCTTTGTGTTCATGGAAAACCCAAAACAAAATCCATGCCAATGCATTCCCATGGTCTCTCCAGTATTGGCAATGGCTAGTACAATCCGATGTTTTGTCTCACTCCTTTTGCATATTGACATACTCTGCAACTTTGCACCATTCTTTTTACATCTGCACTCATTCCAGGCCAATAATAACTATCACTCAGCTGTGCCAAAGTCTTGTCCACTCCAAAATGTCTACCCAAACCTCCACTATGTTTCTCTCTCAACAAATTTTCCCTCATGGAACCTTGAGGTATGCATAATCTTTTTCCTTTAAATAATAGATTTTCTTGAATAAAATACTCTAGCCATTGAGTTTTATCCACTCCCATTGGATTCTTACACGCTACCCATGCTTCTTTAAAATAAGCATCTTCTTCATACAACTCCCATAGAGAATCAAAACCAACAACATTCACTCTCATTTCAATCAACAACAAATGCCTCCAACTTAATGCAATAGCTACTTTATTTTATTTTCCACTTCCATGTTTCAATACAAAAGAATAACTTTGAAGAAATTCAACCCACATCACATGCTTTTGACTAAGCTTACCTTAACTGATTATATATTGCAATGCATGATGATCGGTATATAAAATAAACTCCTTCGGAAGCAAGTAATGTCACCAGTTCTTAAGAGCTTGCACAATTATATAAAACTATTGATCGTACATGAAATATTTCCTTTTTGCTTCATTTAAATTCTCGTTGAAATATGCTATTGGTCTTCCCTCTTGAGTCAAAACTCCTCCAATCACTGTCCCACTTACATCACAATCAACTTGGAAGGCTTTTCCAAAATCTGGAAGTGCTAACAAGGGCTGCTCTGTCAATTTTTCCTTGAAAATATTAAAACTCCTCTCTGCTGTAGTTGTCCAAACAAATTCTTTTCTATTACCCTTCATTGTTTCCGTAATTGGTGCACATATCCTATTGAAATTTCTGATAAACTTCCTATAAAAACTTGCCAATCCATAGAAACTTCTTGCTTCAAACATACTCTTCGATGAAGGCCACTCAACAATTGTTTTCACTTTTTCTGAATCCATTTCAGACCACTGCTAGAAATTACAAAACCCAAATATACCAATTCCTCTTTCATGAAACTACACTTTTTCAAATTCACCATTAACTTTTCTTCTTTTGGCCTTTGTAAAACAACTCTAATATGTTGCAAGTGCTCTTCCTTTGTCTTACTAAAAATCAGAATATCATCCAAATATACTATAACAAACTTACCAAGGTATGGTTTCAACACTTCGTTCATCAACCTCATGAAGGTACTTGGCACATTTTTCAAACCAAACGACATCACCATCCATTCATACAATCCATCCTTCATTTTGAAAGTAGTTTTCCATTCATCCCCTTCTCTTATGTGAATTTGATGGTACCCACTCTTCAAATCAATTTTGGTAAAATACTTAGCCCCACTCAAACAATCCATCATATCATCCATTCATGGCAAAAGAAACCAATATTTGATAGTTATCTTATTTATTGTTCTCGAATCCGTACAAATTCACCAATCTCCATTTTTCTTTGGTGCCAACACTATTGGAACTGCACACAGACCCAAACTCTCTCTAATCAACCCCTTATCCAACATTTTCTTTTGGTGACATTCTATATGGTTCCTTGTTTGGGAAACTTGCACCGAGAATCAAATCCATGCAATGACTAATGCTCCTCATGGGTGGCAATCCATTAGGTAACTCCTTCATTAATATATCAACATAGTCTTTCAAAATTTATTGAACTTCCATGGATATTTCACTTTCTTTGTTCCCTATCCCAAGTGCTGCAAACTTGGGAATTATTGCAAAACATGCTTTCTCCTTTTTGAATTCTTTCAAAAATTGTTTTCCGGAAACCAAGCATACCTTTGGTTTGTCTTCATCTTATCCTTCTCTATTCTTCAAGGGGGTCAATATATACTCTTCTCCACCTTTCTTAATTGTGTATGTATTCATTTTCCCATCATGAACAACTTGTCTATCAAATTGCCATGGTCTTTCCAAAAGAATAGGGCAAGCATCCATTGTAATTATATCACACATGATTTCATCTTTGTAGTTCCCAATCGGAAAATTAACCATACATTGCTCATTCACCAACAATTGATGCTCTTTTTGTAACCAGAAAACTTTGTATGGGTTGGGATGTTTGATTCTCTTCAATTTCATCTTGCTCACCATTTCTTCAGACACTATATTATTAGTGCTTGTACTATCCACAATAACTTTGCAACATTTTCCACTTACCTTACACCTTGTTCTAAACAAATTTCTTCTCTGAATTGGTTTTGGTTTCTCTTTTTATGGGTTCAACAAAATTCTCCGCAACATCAATGACTCTCCATCTTTGGGGTTTGCTACATGCTTTGTTGAGGTCTCCTCATTTTCAGCTTGTGCAACATGCACTTTGGACACTTTTCCAACATCTTGCTAGATTTGCGGACATTCAAATGCCCAATGGCCTACTTCTCCACATTGAAAACATGTGAAGCTGAAACCTCTTCCTCTACCTCTTCCATATGACCCTCTTCCACCGAATTAGCTATGCAGCCTACAAAATGGGCTTGATTTGACCATTTGATAGTATATATTAATTAATTAAAAATAAAGAATACATTATATTCTTTATTTTTAATTAATTAATATATACTATCAAATAGTCAAATCAAGCCCGTTTTGTGGGTTGCATAGACATTTCCCTCTTCCATGAGAGTAATCTCAAGACTCTTCTTCTAGGGAAATCTCTTCCCTTGCCTTCTTGCATACTTGCACTTGATAAGCTTGCTTCCTCCTGCTTGTTTTGGAAGCCTCTTCTACTGTTCGGTGGTCCTTTTCCACACAAAAACTTTCCTCTAGCCCGAGAGGTACTTTGTTGCTTCCTATTGAGTTTTTCTTCTACTTTCAAGGCATATTGATATGCCTCCTCCATGCTATGGATATTAACCAAACTGATTTCATCTTGGATGGATATGAAAAAACCATTCAAATACCTTGAAACTTGCTCCATATCATCTTCTTCACGGCTGACTATTATGCTTAACTGATAAAACTCTTCAATATACTCCTCAACGCTACTCTCCTTTTGCTTTAAATTTTGAAGTTTTCTACACAAATTAATTTGGTATTTTGTTGGTAGAAACTTGGATTTTATCTTTGTCACCATTCATTCCAATGATTTTATTTTTTCCTTTCCCTTTCATTGCATGTCTTCTTGCAGGTGATCCCACCATAGGGATGCATGCCCCTTCAACTTGGTGCGAGCATATTTCACCTTTTGCTCTTCTTCAGTGTTGTCATATTCAAAATATTTGTCCATTTCGCCAATCCAATCCAACAACTCTTTTGCATTTAACCCGCCTTTGTAACTTGGAGGATCAAATCATGGCTTGGAACTTACTTTTGTAATGGCTTTAATGAATCACTCTTCTCCTGGGTCTAAACCCAACTAGTTCACTTCCTCTCTGCCTTCAACAACCTGCTCTTCTTCATCATCACTTATGTCCACTGTATGGAATCCTCTTCTCTGTGCCATTTCCATGGCCTCCATTTGTGTTGTGAGACCTCTAACTGCCTTCATTGTGTAGTTTCTTATTAATTCTACAATCTTAGGCTCCATGCCTCTAGGTGCTCTACCTCTGCGACCCCGTCCTCTATATGCCATTTCACTTCTCAACACGACCTATCCCAGCTCTGATACCAATTAATGCAGCTCTGCGACCCCGTCCTCTATATGCCATTTCACTTCTCAACACGACCTAGATCCCAACTCTGATACCAATTAATGCAACTCAATTTCCAAATTTTACCAAACTGGGATTAAATGCAACAACTTTTACATAAAGTAAAGATAGTCACAATGATTTTAATTGTATAAATCAAATAAGAAACCATCATGTTTTATTTAGCTATTATGGTTCATTCCACATAATTCAATGCCTTAAACATTGGCTGCAAAACTCATATTTTCCTCTGTCCAAAGAATATGTGCTTAGACTCCACCAAATACATTCAACGACTCACAAATACCACGCCCTTATTACCAATTCATGTGTTAAGGACATTTTTTTCAAAACTCTATCAATGCCTTTGTTGTTCTTCAGCTTTAGCGTACCTCTCTTCCCCTGTTTGCCACGCCCTCCTTATGTCTCTGTTAGTAGAAGTTTTTCTTTCTTTTCATGGGTCGATACCCTCCTTACTCCATTTTCTGATGTTGTTCTCTCTCACCAAGTTTTTGGTGCCTAATTCCTTCATCAATTCTGCATTTTTTAATTTCCCAACTCTTCCTATTCTCCAACGCAAGTCTCATGAATTTTTTTTTGTTTTTGTCTATCCTTCCAAATAAGTGCCCCCAAAGTTTGCCTCTTACCACGCCCAGGAAAGTGAATCGGCCAATTTGGGTGTCTCAGTTTAAAGTAAATAAAAGTTACTTTGTTAAATTTAAATCTGCCTTTACAAAATAGTCTTCGATATTTACATTATTTTGGGCATCATAAAATAAATTCCAAAATGCCAGGCGGGTATGAAAATGCTACCATCAAAATTAAATATTACGACAAAATTTCAAAATAACAAAACTATGAAGAAACAAAATGATGCAGAAACAAAGATAGCCAGATGCTCCGACATCAACTCCTGAGTCTTCTAGGAATTTATATAATACATCCTTGTGAACATCATATATCTTGAGAAGTTCAATGATTGAGATTTATGTTGGATTCTTCTCAAGTTTTTCAATAAGGTTGTATTGACCCTCGGGAGTAGGTAGAGGAAGCCCTTGGATAGTAATCTTATTATGCCTCATGGTAACAACACAATTAGGGGATTTGATTTTGATAGTAGATATTTGGTTGTTAGGGTACTCAATACAATTGACTATGGCATGATATGTGTGAGGGGTTTTAGAATAGTAAACAATGTTGGCATGATTGTTTTGGCTTTAAGTTTGATTTGATGATGGATGCAATTGGTCATGCTTCAAAAAGGGTCTTGATATATCCCTAATTTCTTATTTGGTGATGATTGTATACCTCTTTCTATCTCAATATCCCCATTATCAATCAAATATTGAACATATTTGACAAGTTCATGCAATTTTTAGTGGAGTGCCCTTTGATCTTGTGGTGTTTGCAATATTCATATTCTTTATACCTTGTTGTCTTAGGCCTGATTTCATCAAAAGGTTTAACATTTGGAAAGATTATCATATTTGTATTATAACCAATTTATGGAATACTTCTTCTAATGGTTCTCCTAGGGATGTGTATTGCCTTCATTTTATCTCTTGCTTTTGTTTTCCACTCAAAATAGTTATAATGGGTAGGCTTTGTGTGGCCTAAATGTGTTTCAATTCTACAACTCCATTCCCAACTTGGGTTTACCTAATTGGTTTTGGTTTCTAGAAAAGATCTTCACCAACCCTTTGGATATTACGACTTCTTCAATTTTCACTCATTTATCAATAATCTCATCCAAGGTAGTAATGTCTTGACTTATATTAGCGATGAGATGTTGACTAGTTATTTTTCAAGAATGAGCCATGGAAATATACTTGCTAGGCTTCTCCATAATTGAAAATAAAAAAATCTCCCCATTTTTTTTTTATTGCAAAGGTTCATCATGGTTAATTCATGCTCCACATGATATGAAAAGTGCTTCACAAATCGTTCAACTAAATCACCAAATGTTGTGATAGATCCTTTCAATAAGTGTAAGAACCATTCAAGATCTTGAACCCCTAAGATTCTAGGAAAGAGCTTTATTAGATATATGTAACTATAGGCAACCTCTTGACATGCCACCTATAATTATTTCACATGATCTCATAGATCTCCCTTCCCCCTATACTTATCAAATTTGGGTATTTCAAAATATGGGGGGAAAGGTATTTATGACAATGCCCTATCAAAGGGATAGGGACATAAATTTTCAAACTTTTATCCTTTGTTTTTATTTTGGATTCCTATATGTAGGCCTTTTATTTCATATAATGGCTTGCCACTCTTGATGAGTAGGTGGTGTTGGTGGTATAATGAAATTGGGTTGATGTGATTGATAGCTTTGATTATTTGGATCGATTTGATATTATTGATAGGTTTGACTGTTTAGATTGGTTTGATGTTGTTGATAGGTTTTCCATGGAAGTTTGGGTGATGAAGACCTTGTATTTTAAAGTTTGAGTGTCATGTTGTGGGGTTTTCTTATTGTTTTTCTTTGACCACCATTGTTGTGCTCAACATTATTGTTAGTGGTGACATGATCCTTTTTTGGAGTTCTTGACTTATGATTGTCAAGGTTGTAGTTTAAGGGTAGCCTAGTTGCTTATTGTATGAGGTTCCTAAGCGTTTCATCCTTGTTGTGGTTTATGCATTAGTATATTATAGTGCATCCTTGTTTAAAGTTAAGGAAATCGTGATAACCATGGGAATATTCACTTTGGTTTGGAAGGCTATTGCTATCACTATCACTATCATTTTGATTCCAATGCAAATTTGGTTTGCTTGGTTTGGTTTGTGATCCCACCAACTTATCAAACTTGGTTAGATGTAGTCTTGGCCCAATATCTCAAAGCACCAACTATGGAGGATTAGGACCATACTTATTGCCTAATATTCCATTTTTAAAGATACGCAATAAGTAATTTCCTAGGGCTAACCTCATACTAGTGCATTGTGAGTTATAAATGATAGATGACCACCTAATATATTTTTAAATTGGGCTAAACTAAGATATACCTAGGTACATTAGACCCAAGTACATGATACAAGGGTGTTTTTTAATAGCATGGACTGAGAAGGCAACCATTTTTTCTCTTCATTAAAAACCTATATGGGAATCTAGCTTAGCCTCGAACAACAAATCCTCCTTGGAATTTATATAGCCCACTAAAATATGGACTTTGGATAATGCTTAGTGTAATATGTTAGACCCTTAAAAAGAAAAAGAAAAAGAAAAAGAAAAGGGAATAATATCTTTTGATTCTAAAGATCCATTAAAGTGTTGGGTAACATAAATAATTAGGTTGCTTTTTAATTTTAGGATCACATGAGTGTTAAGAGAAGAAAATATGCAAACTTAACCATGAAAACACACATACACAAGGCGATAATTGAAATTCGCTTGAAATTCAATCTTTGACAAATAAACCTACAAAATAAGTCTTGGTGACTTTATTGCTTTTAATCTTTGAGAAAATTAAAACCCTACACCATGGGTGTTTGGATGATGTAAAAAATAATATTAGACCCTACAAGTCAAGGTTTAGCAAGTTAAAACCAAAGAAATTTAAAAATAATATCTATAGAATGTAGACGCTATAACACAATCATAAATCCCAAAGATTAAACAAAGATATTGTGGATTAAACACAAATTTCAAACTTGTAAAAGACTATTAAAAACATAGATTTGGGGATTGAATGTTGTTACCACAAATTAAACTCCTATATTTTTTTATCAATAATATAATACATATTTATATTAATTATATAATATTATATTAAACTCCCTTGTTTAATTATATCAATTTATAATATATATATGTATCCATACATGATAAAAGGAACATTGCATTATAGTCAATGAAAGCCCTTTGATAATTAAAGAGTTGATTTTTGGTTTATGATATGTTTAATAATCTTCAATAATTAATTATATAATTAATATGTGCATTATAATTTATTTTAATATTTTTAATATTTTTATCTTATATTTGTTTATTTTAATTCATCACTAGTTTTTCTATCTTTTCAAACCATCTCTCTAGTCCATGCTACATTTTCTGGCCATTACCCCCCTCCTCCCCCTTAACTCTTCTCAAGGCCAATTCTACAATCCAACTAAGTGTGATTCAAAACATCGATCTAAAAAAGCACACAATTGAATCCAAAAACATTCATACTGTTGATGTTGTAGCTGCGGGCTACATACTTCCGCCATGTTTGCGAACAATAAATTTCATATAACAACGACTATTCATTTATTGCATTAATCAAAGTGAAGAGGCACTTCACTTGGAAACTTATTGGGCCGAACTTATTGTAATTCACACCATTTATTTGTAATTATATTTCTTTTGTGGTCGACCTTGTTCATGAAGAGGTGCGACCTCTTCTCCACATTGTATATATATGAGTTCATTCCATTCACTCAAGCATCAAGCGAAGTTGTACTTCAAGCAAGTACGAAAACGCATATCTACAACATAATTCATTATTGTAAATTGAGATCATCATTCATGGAGATCGAATTTATCTTTCAGGAGTGTGATTGTTTTCATCAAGAGTGGTGCTAATAATTTCGGCCTTGTGTTGGCCTAGTGTAAAAGCGAATTGCAATTCATTCCTAAATAATATAAGTGATAATATTTGCTGGGTTTTTCTCCCTCAAGAAGGAGGGTTTTCCCAAGGTATCATGCTTTGTTATTGTGTTTATTATTATGTGTTTTTGTTTGTTACAAATCTGATTAAAACATTAACATGGTATCAGGTTCAAGAAACCTGATTAGATTTGGCTAAGCAGTAGCATGGCATTTATTTGAAGGATTCGATATTGCCTAAAGATCATCAATTATATCCTTCTCGGGCTTGGCTGTGATACACCATCAATTGTAAGGAAGGGAATGATTGAGTCAAGCCCGTAAAAGGCTATCGAGTCTTCCACTCTGGGAGAGTCGGCAAGGATATAAGGTGACAAGAAGTTCAAAATTCCTGCTTCTGGCAAAATCACAGGCTCAAGTGATCACTGTCCTAGGTTCATCTTTGCATATCCAATGCACTCCGTATTTTAACAATTATCGGGATTATACATATATTCACTGTAGAAGCGACTACTAGATATCGAGCATATACAGAGTCCAAGGCGATATGTGTATATTAGGAGTTTCTTTTTCATTTTATGCAGAGTCCTTCAGGATTGAATCCCTGAGCACTGGATATTCATTTATGTTTGTAACTAATATTGTGAATGTCATCAAGTCCGCGATTGGTATTGGAAGTGACAGATCGAGCATGACAGTTGGATTGTTATGTGAAGTTAGAAGACGAAAAGCAAGGATTTGTGGACAATGGCAAATGATCCAATCTTCAAAAGGATTGTATAATTGATCTTTCTTTGGCAGGATCAGTTTCAGGCTGATATTCTCAAACGGCTATGAGACAACTCCATTCTTCGACTTCATTGGCGCTGCAACAACTTTTGTGCTCTCCTGTATGGGTGCTGCATATGAAACTGCGAAGAGTGGTGTCAGATGTAGTGTTTGACGAGGTAGTAAGTTTTATCGGGAATTGTTAAGAATGGAAAACTCGTTCGCAACTTCTTTGTGAACACCGAAGCTATTTGGAGGCCGAAACCTGAATTTACAGTGATCTTATGGAAGATCGGGATCACCCAAGTCTGTCGGAGTTCTAATGCATCCCTGATGGTTATCAACGAGGCATATTTCCCGTCGAGTATCTGCTGTAGGCTTGGGAAAGTGATAATAGTTGAAAATTTGTGACTTTCGAAGTTTTTGGATGCCTGGAGCGAGACACACGGGAAATCTTGGCACAATGTTTTTTTTTTGCTTGAGCATACAAATCGCATTCCAGCTCAGACCTCTTACATTCCTCTAGAGATAGCTATTTTTTAAGGTCTTTGTGTGACGGGAGTGTGAGTTTCTTTATAAGCAGCTTATCATGTGTCATAACATCTATAAGTTGATATCGGGTTCACTCGAGCAATGTTTTTCAGGAGTTAAGAAATCACATTATTTGTGGTGCCATGAGAATCACTTATGCTCGATTGATGGAGATATCTCTTGGTGCACGGATTCATCCAGCAATAAAAGTGATGTGAAGAGTCCTAATATCGGGCCTGTGCCTTCCGGAAGTAATGTTCATTAAAGTTGGCATCACATCTGGATATACTCTGTTGCTGGAAGTGTTGTTTCTGTTACCATTGTGAGATCCATCATTGTAGGATGCGTTGGGGTTAATCCTTGTTGTTTCTTCATCCGAACATCATAGAGGTTGTTGCACTTGTGTAGCAATTCTAGGTGGGTCGCAGCTGGAAAATGAGTGCTTTGATAAATTTGAATGGTCAAAGACCATATTCAAATTTAACCAGCCACCACCACAAATTCTGAGACATGGCCTACGATCAAGTCATGAACCTGTAGAAGGAAGGTTGTGGACTGATATGAGCACAAGAGCATCGAATCATATTAGCATTTATTAGAATCTTTAAAGAAATAAGTATTATTTGTTTGTATCTTTGAAATCACCTTTCTGGGCTAAAATTCAGTTTGCTAATCTGACATCGATTATTTGAATTGTGTGATTAGCTAAGGTCGCGGTTTCTTTTTTAATGGTGGCCGTTGACATAAAATCCCTTGGTGATACCATTCACTCATTTCGAGTTGTTTCATGCTAGTTGTGAAGAATTTATGAGTGTGACTTAGAAATGAAAGGAGAACTACAATCTCGATTGTGATTAGTTGGTCACATCGATTCCATTCTCCATGTGCATGGACTAAGATAGAGACTTGATTCCTTGAGAGGTCTGGTCCTATATGTTGGTTGCATAATGTATTTGGGAAATCTGAAGTTAAGCAAATTGTCTTTTATTGTGCTGAGATTAACACCTCCGAGAATAGTAAAGATGGAAGATATATCAGAATCAATAAAGATAAGTCTTATTATCTCTTTAATTTGATCTTTTGATATTTGCTACTTCACTTGTAGTTTGATTTTTTTTATATATAAACTATTATTAATCCTTTAAAATGCAGGATGGATCAAGAAGCAATTGAATGATAAATTAATTATCAGAGGTTCTTAATGAATTCAAGGGAGGAAGAGCTTGAGGCATCCTGTGAGGAAGCAACGCAGGCTGAAGAATAGAGACACAACTTGCTACCATAAAGTTGAGTTGGTGACACATAACTATAGACATCTCTCGAGGGCACAAGGTCGGGTCTATCTTGGATGGAGAGTTTGCATCAACAAGAAGATTGAGAAAGATGAAGATACTAAAAGAACCACTACTGATTGTCATTGTGTTCAATTACTTCGAAGAGGAGGAAATGACATTAAGAGGGAGTCAATCCCGAGGATTCAAGGCTCGAGTTGAGAGCATGTCCTGGATTAGGGTAAAGGTTCTGAGATCAGTCAATGGAGGGGAGTTCACTTCCAGATGACTTCTTTGCAATCTCTGAGCTAGGGATTAAGAGGGAGTTATGTGTCTCATTGAGAAGAAGTGAAGATTGCAGTGTTGCAAGGCCAAGTGCTAAATCCTTGAAAGACCTCTTCAATAGTTGTGATCAGAATTGCACAAGACAGTCATCTGGATTTGGTATTGGTAGCTCCACAAACCTTCAGAATAGAGTGATCTGGGATGAGGTCAAGGAGGACAGTCCTGAACTCTCTACAGTACCAGAAGTGTGCGCTGGAAACCACGTCTCTAAGGCAAGCGTTGTAGGCAATTTTGGACAAGGAGGTCAAAAGGTTGATGCAAGTACTTGGAGCTTCAAAGGGTATTACATCATCATGAAGACTTGTTGTAGCGTATATCTCTCTAAGACGAAGAAGTATGAGGTACATTAGCACTGATGAGCAGACGACCAATATTCTCACCAAGCCTCTCTCATGAATAAAGTTTGTGTACTTTCGCAACAAGCTTGGAGTTGTGGAGAATGAAGCCCTAGCTAAGAGGGAGACTCAACTTCAGTGATCTTTTGTGATTTGCTTTAATGCGTTTCTCTCTGTGAGAGAGATTTGAGGTGCAAGCCCTTGTTAATGCATCTCTCTGTGAAAGGGATTTGAGGTGCAAGCCCTTGTTAAAACATCTTTCTCTGTGAGAGAAATTTGAGGTGAAAGCCCTTGTTCCACCTTCTGGGAGTAGCCATGGTGGATGTCATTTTGAGTGAATCCATGACAACATCAATTGTGTTTATCCGCCCTCCGGGAGTAGCCATGTTGGACGTCATGATGAGGTGACGACATCACGTTGAGTGATTCCGTGATGAGCACTTGTGCACATATGCTTTGCCATACATGGGAGTAGCCATGGTGGTTGATATCATGTTGAGGTGATATGTTCCTTCCACATATGGGTGTAGCCATTGTGGGTGTCATGTTGAGAGAGTCCATGAGTTTGTGTATCATAAGTATTCCTCCCTAGCTAAGAGGGAGTGTTGATGTTGTAGCTGCGGGCTACATACTTCCACCATGTTTGTGAACAATAAATTTCATATAGCCTAACGACTATTCATTTATTGCATTAATCAAAGTGAAGAGGCGCTTCACTTGGAAACTTATTGGGCCAACCCTCCTTGTAATTCACACCATTTATTTGTAATTATTTTCTTTTGTGGCTGACCTTGTTCATGAAGAGGTGTGACCTCTTCTCCTATATGAGTTCATTCCATTCACTCAAGCATCAAGCGAAGTTCTTCTTCAAGCAAGTGCGAAAACGAATATCTACAACAAAATTCATTATTACAAATTGAGATCATCATTCATGGAGATCAAATTTATCTTTCAAGAGTGTGATTGTTTGCATCAAGAGTGTTGCTAATAATTTTGGCCTTGTGTTGGCCTATTGTAAAAGCGAATTGCAATTCATTCCTAAATAATATAAGTGATATTATTTGCTAAGTTTTTCTCCCTCAAGAAGGGGGGTTTTCCCAAGGTATCTTGTTGTGTTATTGTGTTTATTATTTTGTGTTTTTGTTTGTTACAAATCTGATTAAAACATTAACACATACTACCATATATACTATGTTAGAGTGGTGTTATGCACTAGTAAGAGTTGAATTTTGTGACACGTTTCTCTCATTTCAAAGCATTTGTGAATTTGAATTTGTTGGATTAAACTCAATATGTGACTCAAGTCATTCTAAAGAATGGCCAGCTCTTGTATTTATTTTTAATATGTGTTTGTACTTGGCATATATTTGTACTTGGTGTGGTTTCTGTGTAGATCTGTATTTGTGTTTGTTTTGTACTTGTTAAATGTCTTGTGATTGAAGTGCTCGTGTATTAGTTGTATTAACTATTTTGCTGGAAAAAAATTAAGTGAATATAATCTATTCGAACTAATAAGATTTAACGTACTTAAATGAAACAAATGATATTGTTGGACTATGGACTAATTACTTGACCATTTTATGATTGAGTGGATCCAATCTCTATCAATAGTGGTTCATATTAACAGGTACCTAGGCAAGTGGAAGACTTACATACTCATTTTGAATATCCGCTTACATTGGGAGCACTCAGCATGTTTCCATTGGTACCGTGTACTTGCACTCGAATGGATCATTGATTTTACTGTAATTCATGGTATGTCACCACTAAGTAAATTGACTATTAATATAGGATTGTTATGATTTATAACATACTTGCGTATTGAAATGAATTGTGTTGTATACTTCATACTTGAGTTCCACTTACTTTATATTGTACATGTATTGCTAATGGGTTACATTTTGGGGGTTGTTATACAATGTGCTTAGAAATACACCTCCAAGATGAGGTCTATTCGCATTGTCTTTGGTTCAAAATTATTGATATCTTCGTTGATGTTTCCACCATGTGGGGACTAGAGGAATATCTTACGTTTATTGAGTTTTTCTTAAGTTTGAGTGAACTTTGGTTTCATCGTGATCTCTGTCCATGCAGCAAAATGTGTAAATATGCCTTTTTCCCAGACAAGGCTACCTGTAAGCCTTTCTAACTTGGTTTTTGTAACTATGATCTTCAGTTAATAAAAATGATTTTTACCCTAACTGAAAAATCAAACCATCTTAAGAATGTTCAAGGATGTGTGTTGGACGCTTACAAGTGTCAATGCACCAGACTGAAAACCTGGCAAGCAAGCCCAGGAATCCTAGACATAATCTGCATGAAAGAAGAAGACTGTTTGAGGATGCTAGCTTCTGCACAAGCATATGGCACAGCAATCTTCGCCTTCCAAGTTACCAGAGGCCATCAGCACAAAGTGAATCATGAATCTTTATTCTTCTTGCCATTTTTGTTGAACACAAAAATACAAATTTAACCCAAAAACCAGCTAAGAGATCACATGGCTCCAAGCCCATTTGCTTATTGTTTCATCAAAACTTAAAATTTAAATCCTTGGCTTGAGCCCGCATTAATAACCTGCCAAATGTCACTAATAATCCAATTTTGCTAAAAAACTGCTTACAAATAATTTGGGGAGATGATTGCAACAAATCTGGGATAATAATCACTAGAATGACAAACATGAAAAACCCCAGAAATGAACCTCCAATTAAGGCCAATGTTTATGATAAAATATAATTGTCAATGAGGAAAGTCAATTGCTTTTAATATGTAAGTTTACTATTAACTTCAGGCAATAAAACTTTAAACAGCTTATCAACACAGAAACAACAGTCTACACCATCCCTTAACATCAGTCAGATTTATTTCTTTGTTTTTTGGGGGCCCGAACATACTAGGTGAATGAATTCTTTTGGGGAATCTTTACTGATTTTCCTCTCTGATCAAAGTTTAATTCCTTCTCAAAATAATGTTGAATCCAATTGAAGAGATCTATTTACTTGTTACAACTTCCCCAACTGTACATCTTTCAGATGAAATTGCAAAAAGGGACAGATGATATTCAGCTGTAGTAAATACTCATAAGGCATGGAAGCTTTCAATTTCTAATTAACATCTTGTTCCCTAGATTTCATAGCTCCAAACATTTCAACTTTTTATTTGAGCAAAGTGCAAAATCATGAAGCTTATTCTCGCTTCTAATCTCTCAGCAATATGAAAGATATTTAAACAAAATACCCCTTTAATGCTATATCTAAGGATTCTCTTCAATTCAAGGATTCAGTTTAATATTTTTCAGAGATGACGAGTCTGGTTCACTTCTATTCTGGATAATGTGTGTAAACCATGAATGTTCTACAGAAGTTGCCAAACCCTGTGGTCGTTTCATTTGGCAGCAAAGTAACAAAAAAGTATCAGCATTCTAAATCTACATTGATTATCAGAAAAATTTGGACTGATAGTGTGAAAAATATCATTTGTGATTAAGCTTCAGAAATGCTAATTTAAAATGTATCTTCATCAGCCAATGCTCTTATATAAAAAAAGTTGTAATTGTAAACTGTAAAGAGAAGATGATATCTGCTCTAAATGTCAAATGGCAAGACTTCTTATGTTAAGGCATTCATATGCCATCATGGTACGGTTAACTTTTCATTCAAATGCCTTTGAAATGGTATTGACTAGTTCAAGTAACTCAAATACATAATAGTCTCAACTTCTCTATATCCATGTCAAAATTTTGGGAATGCTTATTAGATATTAATGAATAAAAAAAATTGAAAGAGAAACAAAATCAACAAGAAGAAAACATAACCCCTTAAAAATATGAATGTATGCAGATGGAAATCTGGACACACCAAAGGTTGATTACTCTTAAATGCAAAGTGAAATTTTTACACAATACATGTTCAACGCTATGGACAAACCAACCTTACCATAAATTTGGAAATGGCAATAGCCCACATAAAATACTGCTAGGCTTACTGGCTAGTTGATGGAAGTGTCAACAACTCCAATGAACGCTTAAGATGATCAACTGCAGTGGGTACATCATCAAATGCAAGTGCTCCAACTGCAAATCTTGCTGCTTTATGTGCCTCAGCAATTTTTTCAGGGGGTGGCTGGTAACTGCTGTCATAGAAATATGCAGCTGCTGGGGCTGCTGGCACACTAAAGGTTTATACCATGTCAAAATTTTGGGAATGCTTATTAGTTATTAATGAATAAAAGAATTTGAAAGAGAAACAAAATCAACAAGAAGAAAAAATAACCCCTTAAAAATATGAATGTATGCAGATCGCAATCTGGACACACTAAAGGTGGAATACTCTTAAATGCAAAGTGAAATTTTTACATAATACATGTTCCACGCTATGGACAAACCAAGCTTACTATAAATTTGGAAATGGCAATAGCCCACATAAAATACTGCTAGGCTTACTGGCTAGTTGATGGAAGTGTCAACAACTCCAGTGAGCGCTTAAGATGATCAACTGCAGTGGGTACATCATCAAATGCAAGTGCTCCAACTGCAAATCTTGCTGCTTTATGTGCCTCAGCAATTTTTTCAGGGGGTGGCTGGTAACTGCTGTCATAGAAATATGCAGCTGCTGGGGCAAATGCTGGCACACTAGTGGCACGCTCATGCGGTGTTGACTCAACATATGCTGCATTTATACCAGCAACAGAATTGTACTGCACATTGGATTGGAATTCTGGATTTGGAGAGGAATTTACATGATAAGGGATTGAACTAGGGTCATTTCCATTTACATTTTGATAATATGATGGATTAGAAGGGTATGAGATATTGGTCACGGGTTGAGAATCTAAATTTCCTTCATGTATTGTTGAATAAGATTGATAATTTGAGTTATGAGGCTGGGAAGCATTCATAGTGTCATGTGATGGAGAGAACGAATACCCTGCACCCAATTGACCACTAGAGGCATCTTGAGGTCTTCCTTGCACAGCATGGTAGGATGAGGAGTGAACAGCTGGGTGGCTCTGGGAAAAGTCTTGTGGGGCCTGAGAATGAGAACCCATTCCCTGATAATCTGGTCCAGGAAAGGATGTAGGTGGTTCCATCATATCTGCAGAATAATGTTGAAGATTTCTTGGAAACTGTGACGAAGGTTCTGGTTTTGTTCCTTCATGAGGCACTGACCTTGCAGAAGCTATTGGCTGGCTTGCCTGAGAATTTTCTTGTCTTAACTGTCCTGGAGGACTCTGACAAGCAAAAAAGTCCACCATTAATATCACAAATAGGTAAATGTCATCCACTCTACAATATGAAGTTTAAAAGCTTTTACTAAAGCTTAATGTGCAATCTTCAACAAAGGCAGATCCAAGAATAACAACGTTACAGGGAAAATGATATCCAAGTTTGACAATAGGACAGAAATCAAGCAAATGGCATCATATGACAATAGGACAAAAGTCAAACAAATAATATTTGTAAATGCTCATGAGGCATCATATGCCAATATCTCCAGTTTAACTAGAAACCTTGAAGATACCAAAAATTCAGAAACATAAGAAACATTTACTGATAAGAAGCATTCATTTCCACTAATTCAGAAATCTATGCATTCAGGAAATCTGGAGGCATCAGGTCCCCTTTCTTTATCTTCCTTATTTTACTGCTCCCATAAATGTTGGAGGTTTTCCAAATCAATAAAAAAAATAAGAAAAACAGTAATTTCATTATACGTACATTTCCCTCCCATGATGAATCCACAGGTCCTGACAGATCTTCATCCCCACCAGGAGGGCCTGGTTCTGGTCTCCTTCCTTCTTTTATTGCTTTACGAATATCTGCAGCCTTCCAGATTGCATATTTTTGTTTCTGCTCAATCTGCAAAAAGAATTGTCCAGAAAATCAGAGAAACTCTTCAATGTCATATTAAAAAAAAAAATTGGTTATAATTTTCAATCTAAATTGCAGATAATTGAAGTCTTAGTGAACAAAATCTGCTAAGATGGATACTAGCAGTAAAAAGTGCGGCTAAGGACTGAAACCACCGAAAGTTGAAAACAAGAATTCAGATAATCTCTACTTATATCTCAGGATAGCAATGCACCCAGGAGAGAACCTAAAATGGTTCTGATGTCCTGAAGAGTTTCAGTGGCATAATATAAAGTTATAAACAGCCATGAAAGTAAACTATAAGCGCAAGGAAAGAACAACTCACTTCTGGTTGTACTTCACCAAACTGGCTGAGGATTTCAAAAAATATACTTGCTGCATAAAAAGTCTTTGCAGTGCTTCTGAAATACACAGAATATTGTCAAATGCCAAGACCAGTACTTTTGAAATTCCACATTGTCATATTTTACATATCATGATTATATTAATTATCTAAAGCAAGTTCCATAGCAATGCAGTTTATACACTGATGTGTCATTAAATTGAACATTCTGACAACTATCATCAAAAACATTATAACCAACAAGAATTGCAATATGCATTGGTAAATCTGATTCAAAGGTTTGAATGATCATACAAATCTGCCCTTCCAGCTCTGTCTTGTTTGTCAGCTTTTGCAAAAACGTTTGAAGCAAATCCCTCCACATAAAGGTTGTCTTCAGGACCTAATGTCAAAGACTTTTTATCCTACAAATCAAAACCAGAAACAAATTCTAAGAACACAACCACAGAAATTATTATATTTCTTTTGAACATATGATTATAAACTTGAATTGGTCCTCAGTAAACAATACAAAATATCAATGTACATTCAATTTTTTACAAGTGGTTTCAATTTACTTCATCTAACATAAATTTTAAAATCAAAGTGCTGTCATGAGAACCCATAATATGGGGTTATAACAATCTTGAAAAGGCAAATACCTTTATGATCTACTCCTAAGTCACCAGGTTCGAATTCGAATTCGAATTCGAGTTCAACAACATTGAAATTCGGATGAAGTTCGACAAGGAAAAAATTCGAAAAGTATAAAATTCGGATTAAATTCGCCTTATGTAATTTTTTCTTTTTAATAAATATAAGTAATATATCCATACAATAGTCTAAATAGTTTAACATTGATAAATTATTAAATAGATTTGAATCATTACAAAAAGATGACTCAATATGAATGCGCATTTTATAGAAAAAATCTAAGTTGACGAGTTTGAATACATTGGTACATATAATCATAGTTGGAAAACTCGCCCCAACAAAGAACTCGCCAAGGGAAAAATTGGAGAGTTTTTTAAAACTCGCCAAAAACTCGGAAAAACTCGGGAACTTAAAAAATTGCTTATAAAACATTAAAAAAGACTTAGATCTGCTCTGTATCCCTTTTGTACATAGACTAGAAAAAATGATATACCTTTCAACAACAGGTATCCAGCTCTTTTAAACAATGGGTGCTATTTCAGACCAACATAGAACCAGACCAGATATTCATTTTTGCCAATAGGAATACATCCCTAACGTTTTCCATCAGATATTTTCCATCCCTGGGATAGAACACATTGAAGTGGATGCATATAAGCATACATCAGGCCAACATTTTTATGGGCCTAAGCTAGTTTCAGTTGGCCAAATTGGATGAGTTTCAGTTAATTGTTTAAAATATTTTTCAAGGATTTTATTAGTTACTTACTACTTCAAATTTTGCAAGAGTTTATTTTCCATTTTGGGGATCTTTCAACTATACTATAAAATCCTTAATGAAACATATCTCCTGATTGATGATTCTGATGCACGATACTGTTTGTTTGTTGGTCCTTTAAGAAGTTGATTGTTTCTCTAGTATTGTTTTCCTTGCAAATGGAGAGTTAACCCTAGATGTTAAGAGCCTCCTGTACTTTATGCTCGCGATGAGGCCCCACCATCTGATCTGCAGCATTTACCCAGGATTTCATTCAAAGCCTGGGTGTGAATGTGCTTGGAAACAGTTAACAAACCACTTCAGAAATAGAAACGAAATTCAAGCCAAACAAGGAAAAAAAATTAAATCCAAAAAAATAGAGTAACAGCATCACATACTAATGGAGACACAAGACCTAAGGTGGAGTAAAACCCAGTGTAGGAAACATCTTCGTGGAGCTAAGAATAAGTCAATACTGTCTCCAAATGTTGAACAAATTCCAAGACTCTCAATTGCTCTTCTCCTTTCCCATCTTCAGTCATCTGTTTGTTGCTCAAGAAGTGCTGATCCTGTTTTGGGTTCACAAGCTGGTCCAGTTCAGAGCATATAAACTGAAATTACTCAGCTTCCTCTCCCAGCTATGTTTCCAGCCTGTGGTGTTTGGCTTGGAAGGTTTGTTCCTTTCTATTTATTTGAACTGATCAAGATCCTTCCCTGTCTATACAAAAACCAATCACATTTAAACAAAAAACTATCCAGCAAACACACCTTATTTATGCTGCACTTATAGTATACTCATTCAAATGAGCTAGGCATAGAAAGGAAGCTTCAAGCAAATAATGGTTTTCGAGACAGCAACAAAATCACAATACAAAGCATATTGATAAAACCAAGCAATATCTACACAGCCATTGTACTTACTACACTTCTCTTGTACCCATTCTTTGAGTCTCAAATGATCATATGCAATGCATACTCACTTTTAATTGAGTCCTACACTTTCCTGCCATGCATATGAACCTGTAGTTATGGTATCGTACACCTATGAAGATAATACTGTAGTTGCAAATGACAATCACCCAGTGTCACACCTGGAACCTGTACTCTGCACGCATATTCAATCAGTCTTGCTCAAGTTCACCAACTTGAAACAATTTTGGGCTAGAAATTGCTTAAATTAACAGAAGAGATGTTTACATTAAATAGAGGACGTAGATCACTGTAGACATTTAAAATGTCTAACTACCTCACCTACAAACTACTGTAGCAACCGTAGTTTTGACCATTAATAATAGAGAATATAATATTCTAACACCCTCCCTTAATGGTCAATCGTCTAACTAGCCTACAGAAAACAATCTGTAAGTCGTTTGGTCACAAATTCTTCAGAACACTCTGCTGCTACTGAGACCCTCCCTGGATCTGCAGAATGTTGATGACCAAGAGTACAAAAAACCGTCCAAAAAAGAACAGAGAAGGCTGCCCCTTCTTTAGAAAGCTTTGCAACAAGAGACAAGAGCCTGCCACTGACTCTGCCACTGAGATGAGTCCGCCACTAACCCTCCCAGAAACTGCAAAACTTCGGACCAGAAAACGTCCAACCTGATGTTGGATAACAGAGTTGTTCCTCCCTATCGCTAGAGACACACTGAGAACAGCTGCCACGATTTTGAGGATAAATCGGCAAACCGTCGAAACTTTTGCAGAGGAGCACGACGCTTGAGAACATACTGCAAGAAGCTAGTTATGCAGATGTTCGCCCCAACAACTTGAGGTGCGACCAAAACATATTGCAACAAACCCAAGAGTACAAATCATTGTTTTTTTTTTTTGGAAAAAAGGGTAAAAACCAGAGAGGAATCCCATGCATTTCTTGGTCTGAGGAAACCAAAAGTAGCCATCGATTATTAAAATTTGAAAAGCAGGGAGTTTGGAACCCTAACGCTAAACGATTTTGCAATCAAAGGCACGAAAATGAAGCACCAAAATGGGACGACAACATTTGAGAATTGAAAAGAAACCACAAAGGAATGCACCCAGCGAATAAATTTTCAGCAGAACTGAAGTTAAAGCCTAGGCAGAAAGGCGACCGCTGGTGAAATGGTGGGGCTTCTTGCACAATAGAGCCAACAGCCAAAGGTTCCAAAACCTGCGAGTGCGTGCCTATACTCTTTGCGTCAGCAATGGAGTTTGTTATTTTGCACCATACGGGGAGGTTCCTTGGTGAGTGTGGAGGCTTCTTGCTGTAGTGCCAACAACCAAGGGCCCAAGCCATATTAAATTTGCGGTATTGTATGGTGTGATGGTTTATAGGTGGCATTGTTGTTCCGCACACCAAGGTTCAAACCTGTTGGTGTATTGTTGAATGGTTGTATCCGGTTCATAGCTCCGGTCAAAAGCGTTTACCCCTTGAATTAAAAAAAAAAAAAACCCTAGACGAAAATTCTAGAACCCTAGCTGCCATTAAAGCTCCAAAAAATTGCAGAATTTTTTTGAAAAAATCACGTCTTCAACCGCAATCTAAAAAATCCTTCAAAAATCGACCAGATTTGTAGACAAAATCGTGCCCACGAAATGCAGAAACGCGTCCAAGTCAAGAAGAAATCACGCGCCCAGAAACTGAGCAAATTCGTGCCCAAAAAACGCGATTTGATACACGTTTTTGACAAAAGAATGCGGCCAGAGAAGAAACGAAGTCACGCCACCTGAAAAGAGTTGAAAAAACGCGGCAAAAATAAGTGGAAATCGCGCCCAGAATGTAGATGAAATTCGCAACCAGGAAGAGCTGGAAATCGCGTCCAAAAAAGGAGACAAAAACGCGACCAGATTTTGTAGTCCAGGAGGGTTTTGCAGTCGTGCCTAGAAACTGAATGTATTTCGCGCCAGCACAAAAACGTGAAATCGTGTGAGCTGCAGAGGAAAAACGTGGCTGAAAGAGGGTCGCGTCTGAAAAAACGTGAGTAGAAGAGAGAAGATGCGCGGCTACTCACGATTTCTCTCTTTTTTTCCTTTAGATTCTGAAAAACCCACGATTTTCAGAAGCCACGAAAATTCCAACAAAAAACCCTCATGAAAATTTTTCTCAGAAGAAAAATTTTGGCTCCCAAGAACAGCTTGCGATTTTCTCATAAACCTTGAGCCCTCCTATGAAGGAGTCAAACACAGGCCAGCTCCTGCTCTGATACCATGAAACAATTTTGGGCTAGAAATTGCTTAAATTAACAGAAGAGATGATTACATTAAATAGAGGAGGTAGATCATTGTAGACATTTAAAATGTCTAACTACCTCACCTACAAACTACTGTAGCAACAGAAGTATTGACCATTAATAATAGAGAATATAATATTCTAACACAACCTCCTATCCACTGAACTAAGCCTCTATTTGTGTTGTATAATCTATTTCCACAGAATATATTGAAGCTACACCTAGAGTAAAAACCTGCCATTGTCCTCACTCAGCATTCATAAGCCACTTTTGGCTATAGAGATTTTCATATCAGTGAATATCACTTGGCTGAAACCTAAGGCTTCCCAACAAATTACAAAACCTCATGTTCCAAACCAGGTCGCTACTACTTGAAATATATGTTGTAATACTTCAGCCAATTAGAATACACATCATTCTCAGCAGTGCAACCTACAGCGTAAAAAGCATACACACCTAAAGCCAACAGAAGATCATACATGCAAAGTTATAGTTGAATGCTCCAACAATCTGGAAAAATTGGTAAGTGAAGAATTCTTTATGTTTGCAAAATCTATCCCAACACTGTTTCATAATAGGGATTCGTAATAAGCATACCCTCATGGCTCAAGATTACATTTCCACTTGAGGAATAAACCATTACGAAATTGTGAATGGAACCAAAGAGTTGAATGAAAAATGATTATTTTCATTCACCCATTGATCAATTCATGTGCGTTATATGACTAAATAAAAAACGGTGAATTCTAACTCTATTATTTGTACCAGATTCAACTGCAAAGCAGGGAATTCCTACAAACTAGGGTTAGAAAATATAGAAATTCACAATTGCGTTCACCGATTTGAAGATTGAATTGTGTCTTATTTAATTTAAAGAAATTCACAATCGCGTTCACCGATTTGAAGATTGCTTTGTGTCTTATTTAATTTTAATTTTAATTTGTTTTCTCTGTTTATGGTTTCGTTGGCTTTTATTAGGGTCAAATTAAATCAGGGTTGGAAAGTAAGCGTGTACCTTTTCCAGCTGCTTCATCAAGGAAACCAGGAGAGCGCTGGTTGTTTTGGTTCGTTCCTTTGCAGGGATCTTCAGCCCTCGTTCCATTGCATATAAACGGCCTTCACAAAAATTACACAAACCCTAGTAATGTTTTTAAATTGCAGAACTTGTGTTTAATAAAAAGATGATTCAGGGTTCGATTCCCGTAGCGGTAATGTTGAGATCAAAATTTATAAATACTTACAGTAATAAGCGACGAGAGGTTCGTGCTTCTGAAGCTCATCAGCTCTCTGCAGAAAAGGGAGAATTAATTTTGCAGGCTCCGTGTCGTTCACCATTATTTTTTTCGTGTGATGATGATCACAATACGTTGTTGTTTTTATTATGAAATGAAGCTCGGAAGAAAATGCACAGAATGACAAAATGTACACACAATAAGTTCGACGGAAAATTTAGTGTCCCTTCGCATCGAAGCAATGTGAATTTGGAACAAAAATATATAACGAAAAGAGCTTTCAAAAGCCGGCGACAAAATTTACACCCGCCAGCTTACGCCAGGGTTTCGTCTAATGGTTTAGTTGCCTTTTTGGATAAACAGTTGTTAAAAAATTCATTTAATTTAATTTTTTTTTCTCTTATTGTTAAGAATTAAATGAAAATTGAGGGGTATTTATTTGTTTAAATTATTCAAAGTATTTTATGTATTAAATTGGATTAAAATGCTAATTTATTATTGAAGATGTGAGAGAAGTTATTTGTTGGATTTGATTGTTAATTTAAAAATAGTTGTTTTTGTGGTTTTATGTTTCAAATGTGTTAGTTAATAGATTGTTCACTATCTAAATCCTTTTTTTTTTTTTTTGTATTGTCCAATCATAAAAATAATCACTAGCTAACTATTAGAGTAATCATGCATTAACTAATAATTAATTAATCTTTAATTGATTATTAGTCTAATTTATTCTCATCCACTTAAGTTAAACTTAGAAGTGATTTTCTATGTTAACTAGAGAGATATTATTAGATCATTATGTCTCATTGCATGAGATGTTGACACTTGTCATGATCTAATCTCTTTATCATTTAGGGTTGCTACTCAACCGTCATTGTATTATCATGCCTTTGATGTTTTTGATAGAACTCTCAACATTTGAGGACTCTTGTTTTCCTTGAAGATTATTGAGGTTCATTATATAGGAGCATCAAGAATGAAATTTCATATATTACAAAAACATAGGAACATGTCAAAATCTATAATATATGCATGCATATTAACCAAAGACAATGGTATATGTAAATTTATAGCACTTGACTTAGCAATAACAACCAAAGCACACACAAGTGAAAAAGTACATATCAATTATGTATCAAGCAATAAAGGTTGAAATCTTTATTGAAATATAATAATAAGGCACTAGGGAAGGTGGATCTAATCTTTAATAAAATTTGAAATGAAAGAATATAAAATCGATGGTATTAGATTTGAAACTCTAATATAGAAGGAATAAACCATAAGAACATTGAAATTCTAGTGGGTGCAAGAATGTCACATTAAACAAAATTTAAATAACATAAATACTTCCTCTACATAAAATCTTAGGACAAAACAATTAATCATGAAGAACAATGACTTGCTATAAGATAAATGGCTAGGATTGATCACACCTTTAAAATTAATGCAAACAATTAAAATAAATAAAAAAGTGGCACTTAGCTCTAGGTTTGATGATCTTGCTATGACAGATATTACAAATAAAGTCACTAATATGGTAGAAATTCAAGACCTATTAGATGAATGTTCCTAGACATAATGTGAATGTGAAACTAAACCTTATTGATTTGGATGTTTAGAACTTGTTCGCCTTGATGTTTGTAACTTGTCTGTAAAGAGGGGTGGTGTCAGTAAACATTGTTTAGGGGCTTGTTAGATATGATCATGCTTTGATGCCCATAGATGTGTATCAAATGTTCTCTTAATGATTTTTTAGACGACCATTATGAATTTAGATTTATCTTTTTATATAATATCCTAATATGTAATTTGAAATATTTCACACTTAATTAAGCTCTTAACGACTAATTAGAAAAGAAATAAACAAATCTATTTAAAAAAACAATTAATACTTATGAATCAATTTCATCCCTATAATTTAATCTAAATCAATTTTCTATCTAAAAACACTTTAAAATGAAAAAAATTAAAACAATAAATCACATCAATTTCTTTAAATATATAAAAATAAACTATATTAAACTAAGATTATTACTACTTCCATACAATTATTATTTTACACATCATTCATTAAATCAACCCAAAACGAAGGTATTAATTTTTCACCCAGGTTAAGACATTCTTGAAGAGCGTTTAGGGAATATTTACACCGAAGGCGTGTCCTATTTGAAAAATGCAATGCTAATTTCGAAATCAACCGTCAGTAATTCATTAGAGGCAATGCATTATGGTTGATTTAATCTCCACCATTCAATATTTTTAAGTTTTTTTTTTATTTTAATAAATGCCCTTTTTAGTTAAATGGTATTTAATTCATTGTCGTTATTAGAGGCTCCCACTTGCAATAGCACACATGTTTTCTTGAGCAATCTGGAATCTCCTGAAGAATGTGTGATTTATTCTGTGAAGGAGCAGTGGGGAACCTCTCCTTCCGGCTATGGCGCGTTTTCTGCAGCAGTGGGGAACCTCTCCTTCCGTCTATGGCGCTTTTTCTCCAGCGAACAATGTGGCACTTATTCTGTCCAACAAAACATGGCAGATAGTGGAGTTACCCTCAAATACAGCTTTTAATAGTTTGGTTGGATATTAATTTCACCTTTGGCTGCTTTTTGTTTTCACATTTGCAGTGTAGTATTCTTCTAAATTTGTACATAATCGTCAGGTAAGTCAGTTGCCCTGGTTTTGATATTTTATATTGCTATTGATTACGTTAGAATCACCATTATTCCTTTCTAGAGTTTCTATAGTCCTCTTGCCTAATGTTTTTTCAGTGTTTTTTGCTCATATGCTTTTCTGGCAGTTCACCAGAGATTACTTGAGGTAAAGGTTAATATTTATTTCACGGCAGAGCCATAGGCCTATTTGCGGTGAAGATTAATTTTTTTGGTTTGAAGGAACCCTAAATTGTTTTACTTGGTTCCATGAACACTAGATATACCCCCTGACTCGAAGTCACAGAAAGTCAATCACAATCAACAGTCATGCGAGTGGGTTCGTTGGATACCCATCTGCTACTTGGGTTTTGTCGTGCACAGTTAAACACCGTGTTTTTTTTATCAAAGTCTTCCACTTCCTTTGTTGGCTTGTTTGATCTTCATCTTGTTTTTTCCTCTGGATTGGTGTGTTCCATTTAGCCATTTATTAAGGAAAGATTGGAGATGGATAATAAAAAGAACTTAGAAAAATAGAAAGGCTAAAAGGCAGAAGATACTTGTTATATGCCATCTTGTCCCTGCGCTCTTTTTGGTATTGCCTTCAGTTTTGGTCGAAATGGGTAGCCTTATAAAGATGTATTTAGCACAAGCTCTGTCATTCAACATGGGTTGAGAAGAACGGCTAATTTTCAACTTTTTAAGCCTATTTCTATGCTTCTATCTTAGCCGCCTGTCTATTTCTATATTTTTGTGTTAATTTTAGTTATAAGATTTAGCGTAGTTTTGGAGGTAATACTCAATACTAAGTATTTTTACTTTTCATTGTACTTTTTATAGTTTGATGGGCTATTTTTTTTTTAAATTATAAAATAGTTTTTAAGTAATATTAAATCCAGATTGTAAAACAGGGGATACAGAATTCTTGGGCCACTCTATGGGCCATTAACATGCAAATATTAATTTTTTACTGTGAACTCCACCACCATATTAAAATTATTGAAAGCCTCAACGGATGACAGTTGTTCATATTAAATTTTTACTATGAACTCCACCAACATATTAAATTGGAGGTATTATTTTACTAACTAAGCATTGTTACAATCTTGGGACAGCCAATTTTGGTGTTTACTAGTAGATTTGTTTTTACTCATACAAACCTCAAAAGCTTAATGCATGACAGTTGTTCATATTAAATTTTTACTGTGAACTCCACCAGCATATTAAATTGGAGGTATTATTTACTTGCAGATTGGAGACAGAGCAAACCCATTCAAATTACCAGGGGCATTCACAAGACTGTTCAAGCTTTTGTTACTTTTAAAAATCTATTGCAAGGAGGTAAATTCTATCTTTGTAGATAACTGTGTTGACTGTTTTGTTCTGTTTTGTTTTGCTATAAATTTTCCCCTTTTTCAAATGTTAAACTGGAAAAATTGAAAGCATCTTGTCTTGTTCAAATGTAAAACTAGAAAAATTGACAGCTTCTGCCTTTTCTAAATTGAATTCTCCAGTTTGCAATTAAATTTAATTTAATGTCAATTTTCATATTTACTTTGAATCATAGAAACCTCGTAAGCTTATTTTTACAAAAAAATTATAGCTTATTTTCTAGCTAATAATATGAAAATGTTTTGTTACAAATCTTTGAATATTAATTTCGTGTCCTATTTTTATAGACAATGGAAAATATTGATGGTCAACAAAATGAAATGGGAAATTCCATAACAAGCCCAATCGTAATACTGGATGATTCTGTGAGTTCAAATGTCTACATTGAAATGCCAATTGACAAATTAATTAAATCAATCTCTGAGCATTCACAAAAGATTATTGAAGAGATTGAAGAAGCAACCTACAATACTGTTGTTGTTGAAGAAGAAGAAGTCCAACAAATGGAGATTGTTGCAAGATATTTTCATAAAACATGTTCAAAAGTAGTCGGGTTTTGTTCATTTTTAAAAGAAATGTACTATGATGAACACTACAAGCATGGCTCATCCCACGTAATCATTGAGCAATTTTTAGTTTTTCTAAATGATATCCAATGAATTTGAAGTACGCTCATGTATAGCGTTTTCATCTATGTTAATAACTCATAGGTACATACATTGTAAAATAACAATGTATATTCTTCATCAGTTATCTCTAAAGATAACTTCTTTGTAAATTGACTGTCATATATTTTATATGTACATACTTTTCTAAGCATCCACTTGTAAGCATCCATTTAGTTATATAGGAAACACTGATATATATTACATTAGATGTTGAGTGATTTTATGCCATCCTTGGCATTTTCTGGACCAATAATGAAGTTTCCAAAAGGATCAAGTGCTCTGAGTCCCCTTCCTTTCGCTTAGGAGCCAAAAGATGTTCCAAACATAAGATACATAATTAATTAAATATCTTGTTATCTAATCTCAAATCTCTTTATGAGGAAGGTAAAAGAATAAAAGTATAACTCTAGACATTAAGATCTTAATCAAAGCACATTGACCTTAATGGGAGCTCCATTCCTTCCAATTCTAAATACTTCTCTAACTTTGTACTATGAAATTCCTCCTTTCCTATTCTCCTCTCACTATACAACCAACATTGTTTCAATATGCAAATAACAAAGCAACTATTAAATAACAATCTGCAAATATTTTAGGAAACAACAGACCAAATACCATATGACAAAATGTAAAACAACAATGAGAAGCAGATATATAATTTGATCGGTATTTCTATGATTTAGAACCTAAATGGTGTGCTTATTTTCAACAATTTATCATCTTCTATGTTTAACCTAGGTACATTATAGGTTTCCCTCACTTATTAACTTAAATAGGTATATTAGCAATCATTTATTCAGTATGCCTTTCGGCAAAACAAGAACAAGAAATAAATTTGGAATGCTACTGGTTGAAATTTAGCTCAATTCCCTTATGCCAACTGCCAAACAGTAGTGGAGAGACAAACATAGGCCCTCTTAATATATACAAGACAATGTAGTTTCCAGGTTTTCATTTTTATCACCAAGGCAAAAGACATATCAGCCAATCAATTTCTGCTATTAGAAGATGGTGCTCTTGGCCCATTAGGCTATAACTAATATTGTCTGGAAGAGGTGTCAGACTATATTGCACTGTATTCTCAAATCTGGAACAACACTTTAGGCAAAAACCTCTAGCCTAAGGAGCAACTACTCGCCATTCCACTATCTAAGATGAAAGTAGAATGAGTTATAGAAGCTGTCTTAGTTCCAACAATCTCCAACCCACTCTAAGAGCTTAGAATACAACTCATCTATACTCCTTTGTTACAGAACAGACCTGCAAACACTGGCTTTCACTCAACAATGACTTTACACCCACCAACAAGAGTGTCTCCATCCCTTTGAAGCATAGTGAATGTCATAATTCATAACAACTCTTCTTGGCTTCCTTTAAGGTGAGAAGATGGAAAGCTAACCAGCAAACTGAAGATGAAATTTTTGGCATTCTAATTGCTAACTCATTGCACATACAGAGATATGTTTGTTGCTTTACCAGTAAATGTTTTGTTGCTTTGTGACATGTTTGCAGAGGGCAAACAGAGAGTTTGCTAATGGAAAATCCATGTTCACAAGGAAAACACATGTTCACTGCCTATGTAACCAGTGAACTTGTCATTCTTTCCTTTCCACGTACTTTTTAAGTCTGCAACTTCAAATGGATACATTTCAAAGGAGTCCCATACCATCCCTGACCTAACCAAAATATTGAATAGTCTATCTAAAATATTACGTTTCTCTAGAGTATGATAGATTTAATGTATCAAAGTTAATTTAGTATGACAGTATATTTCCTAATCTTATTATCTAATTTTAAAGATTATACATTATATCTAGAATTTACAAGAAATGTACAAAAATGCTTATTTGTCAAAATTAACTAGTTTAAGACTTTAGCACATTAAGATCAGCATCATTAATATATATAAATTTACATTCAATGATATCAATATTATTGTAAACAAATAACACCTTTAGAGAAATTAATTAGATTAACTCCAATTCATTTGTATATAATTTTGAGTTATCTTTTAATAACAATAAGTTCAATACTTATCTGACTCAAATCTCTTACAAAGGCCACTCTCACTCTAGGAAGATTTTAGTGGTCTTGGTCGTCATAATTATGGCATACCCCACCAAAGCACCTTCTTCCTTGAGTGAATTCGATAAAAACACCTACATATCCTTTTACATTCATTCCATGGGTTTAACTATTAATCCAAATGGTGGTAATCAACCATCACACCCTTTACAAAGGCTATTATAATAATAAAGGAATTTATAACATTTAAAAGCTTATTTCACATTTTTGCCCCTTTTAACCTAAATTTTATTTTGTTTTTCATCTCTTTTATTTACATTTTATTCCTTTTCTTTTCAATTATTTATATTTATAAAACCCTCTCAAAGAAGTAATGTGTGATCCATAAGGATCTGAAGAAGACTAAGAATGATTAGTTTGAAGAATTCAGAAGATAATCACTTCAACAACACAGTACTCGTGGTTTTGTCCACAAGATGAAACAACCGCTTTATGACACTAGGTGGTTATGAAACTGCAATAACAAAAATGAAACTACCAAAGTAATCTTAAAACTGCAGCATCGATTCCACAATACCACCTGATGACAACTGTTGATTTCATAATAACTGAGGGAAAACAGAATTTGAAGCAAACGGATGACAAAACCTTAATTTTGGGTTTAATAGGATCCACTATTTAGTTGTTATCCTTGTCTGAATTTTCTTGACACAAATATAAACAATTTCAAAGTTCATTTATTGTTCTCCCAAGCAGTGAGAGGGTGATTTTGATTTGCTGTTGTTATCTCATACTTTGATTGCTTCTCAACACCTTGGTACCTTCTTAGCTCCCATTTCTCAAACCAAATTTTCTTTTCTAATTCACATCAGCAGTTGAACTGGCCTTTACATGCATTTATCTTTTATTTTTACAATAAACTGAGTTAGACTGAAGAGTAAATGAAAACATTAAGGAAACATATGCAAATGAAACAGATATATTTGCAATATTGGCTACTTTCTTGTCCTGATGATGGATCCTGTAGAGAGACTTGAAATGTAGGATAATTTAAACACCACACTTGGTTCCAGGAGACTCACTCATTGCTACACAGTGTGAACAATCACTTGAAAGAAAATGGTAATATATTTATATAGTTGTGCATACTATACAAATTTCTATAGAGAGCAAAGCTTCAAATGCTTTGAAATAAGTTTAGAAGCCGTAAACAGGAAAAGCAATAGTTTCCTGAGGAGGTATGGATGCCAACTCAGGACTAACAAACTTCCAAGGGAATTATGGATGCTGAAATTTGCAAAGGTTTAATCTTTAATGTTCACAAGCTTTCTGCCTAGCACTCCAGAGATACTACACATTTCGTAGACAAATTCTGAAACAAGATTTATCTTAAGTCAAGTTATATTAACAGCAGCAACAAGGACACAATCATCGAAGTGGTTGCCAAAGGGGCGGATTGTATGTCAAATCAGGCTGCAGGTGATAGGAATGGAGAGTGTAATAAAAAAATAACAAAAAATTTAATGGTAGAAAAAATTCTAAGTTCTTATTAAAAGAAATAAGTTGGATTTGATGTTCAGGAGTGATAAAAATTGCTCCCTAATCTGAATTTCTTATGTACATTAAAATTAAAGATTTCATTACATGTAAAACAGAAGTACCCCAAAAAAGAGAACAAATGGAGAAAATTCTATTCAGATTGGTGTCAAATCACTACAGAATTAGAAACTTGATTATTAAGCAGTGTTAGACTGATCATGGGATTCTTGTATTAATCTTTGAGTTTTTTATTCCCTATAGGCACTTCATATGAGGAACAAGACAACTCTGATTTCCTCTGAAGAGAAAGAAGGTAATTCTATATTTTCCTTTCAGGTGTTGTAGGAGCACGCATGCTATAACTGGACTGCTATATGTTTTCTATTTGGGAGTTTTAGTTGTATAAATTTTTTTAATAGGAGGAACTTTATTTCAAACTTTTACGCTGAAGTTGTTTCCTCTATAAGAAAGGGCAGGTGAAATTATTGGATTAACTAATAAGAAGCAGTAATAGATGTTGGAAGACCATGGAAATAATCCTGATTGTTGATCTATCAAATGTAATAGTGAATTGTTAATATGCCAAGAAAAAGAAATTACAATGCCAAGAAACTACGTAGTGGCCCCTCAAAAATTGCAACTATGTTGAGAGAAATAAATAGGACAAATAGATATCATTATTGCATTACACCATTCCACTTGACTGCCACGATGGACCCTTGCATGATGGCATCTCTTGAGGTAAAAAAAAATTATATTTTATTGTCCTTTATGTGGGAGTTATGAGTGAAAAAAGCTTTCCAGTTGTCAGAAAATTAGTCATTTACCATGACAATTAACTGAGGATTGATGTGTTGGGATTGGATTGCCAAGCCTCAAAATCTTCAGGCTGTGATTGTTTCTCACCTAGAAGGCCTTTCTTTGGTTTCAAGATAGAACATCCTTCTTATGTTAAACACAATAGTTCTTCTCATTAAGAATTTACCTTCTCCAATGAGTTGGAAAGGTTTAAGAAGTTACTTGGGGTAGAAAATCATTTTATTCTACCTTTATATGAAGGTGGCAAGCATTCTTTGATTCTAAAATAAAGAGTTCTATTACTCTTGGAGAATAATAAAATGGCCTGAAGATGAATTTGACACCAACGACCTTATTAGAATGAAGCACATGCAACTTGATAAAGAGCTGATTGAAATCATTGAAATCACTTAGAGAATTAAAATATGTGTACATCATTCTAGGCTGTTTGCTTGCTATTTTTAATTATTTACACATATATAGGGATTCAACTAGGAGAATGGGTACTCTTGCAAGATTACAGTTAGTCCATATAGGCTAGAGGTTATAATCATAACAAGTGTAGTTTATACAAAATCTCTCTTTAAACCTTGAGAGTCATATAGTGACGAGGACAATACCATCCATATAAGTCCATGAAAACCCTTCACATAGGTCTACATATATGATAAAGGGAAATGATCCAAGGAAATGAAAGGACAGTGACAGAATTAACGGAGCATAGAAAGTTTGCATGCTTGACAATGAAATTTGGAGAGCCAACGACAAGCTTTCCTAAAAGAGGGAAGAGAAATGATGGACTACATGAAGATTGATATCCTAAAAAGAAGATAGTTGAGTTCCTTGAGCCAACACTAGAGAGGGTAACAAATTCCCAAATCATGTATAAACTGCTCATAACGCCACATCAATTGGAATTGCTCATGAGATCCATATATGGTGATTCCCATAAAACTATAATTTGGGCATGTACAAAGTTTTTTTTTTAATTATAAGTTAAAAATGTGAGTAGTTTAATGTAGTGCATTTGGAGTAACTTTCAAGTCAACCATATTATTGTAAATTATATCTTTGTTTGCTTGATATTTATGGTACCATAATACCAAACAAAAGACTACCACAAACACTTCAAAACTAAACTCATGGCATACAATGTATACAATATTTCATTTTCACTCATACGAAACATTGTACTGCCCGATTTGCATTTCTTAATTATTACTTTTACGTTTCTTGAATTCCTAAATTCCATACTATCATTTTGCTTGCAATCCAACCACTTCCAATGTCTTCAAACATTCACATGCCTACATTAACTGCAAATGCAATTGCAAACATCCTTTCAGGCATGCCTGATGTTGACCCCTTTCTACAAGTTGCATCTATTGATCCCGTTCAACAACAACAAACTATGCATACCAAGTATCGTATTCAACTGTCAGATGGGACACACACACATCCTGCATTGCTACCAACGCAATTCAATGAGCTTGTCTTCGAGGAGGCTTTAGTGAAAGGCTCTATTATCCACCTCAAAGAATACATTTGTAGAAACTTTCAAAAATTCACGTATGTCCATAATTACCTTATTTATTTTAGTTCCTCTTATTTATGTATGTACATTGCATTCACTTTCAACTTCTCCTTTTCATTGCAGGGCTATCGTAATTCATAGCTTGGAAGTAATTACAAACAATGCCTTAATGATTGGAACTCCAACAACTATTAATCAAGCTACAAGCAATATGCTCTCTAACAGCTCTTAGGAGCACATTCTCTCTCCAGTAGAACCAAATCCCATTGCAACTTTAACACCAAACCATAAAATATGGTCCATAGAGGGTTGTGCCTTGAGTAAAAGCCCAATTCATTTCTACAAAAATGCAAGTAATGATGGGAAAGTGTTCGGGTTCGATTTTGTAGATAAAGTTGGATCTGAGATACATGTAACCTGTTTTAATGAACTTGTAGATAAGTTCTACCATGTGATCAAGTCCAACAAAACTTATGTCATCTCAAATGGTCGCATCAAAGTAAGGAACACAAAATATAGTAGCAGCACTAACCCATATGAAATATTCCTCCACAACTCCTCAACCATTAGTCCATCCACTTGTGTAGACTCCACAATACCTACACACATCAACCATATCAAAAGCATTGAATCATTAATGCCATTACCTATTAATTCCCTTGTAGATGTCATTGGTGTTCTTCTATCCATCTCTCCTCCATCAACCATTTGCAAAAGGGATGGCACTGAAACAATAAAGTGTACAGCTACAATAATGGACATGTCTGGTCGCATTGATATCACAATTTGGGGTAACCAATGCCAAATCATTCAGAACCAACTAGCTGGCATTCCTCTACAACCCAACCCACCAATTATTTTGATCAAAAGTGGTCGGATAACCTCATGGACTGTAAAATCTATTGATACGATCTTTCCTACAACCATTGTAATCAATCCCGACTTGCTTTAAGCCTCAAAATTGCAAAAATGGTATGCCACTACAGGGATTGTCCTTCCTTGTCTTACACTCTCAAAAAGGCATATATCTGCCAAAAATTTTGAAAATCCAATTCCTCTTTCAAGTATTGAGAATCCAGGCTCTCTTGACAAACAAAATGTTTGTGTAAAGGCCACTATCACAAAGATCCACTTAGACAACTTCTACTACCTGTCTTGCCCTCGCATGGTGGAAAACAAAAAGTGTAAAAAAAAGGTTATCCAGATTAACCCAAGTGCTTTTAAGTGCCCCAAGTGTCCTGCAGAGTTTACTACATGTGATTTTACATACATGTTGAAGATGGACTTGCAAGATGGTACAGGTCATCTTCTTAATGTCACCGCTTTTGAAGAACCAATGACCACATTGTTTGGAGTTTCTGCAGAAGATTTCCAGCTCCTACTAGCGGAACCTAATGGTGCTAGCCAAATTTTAGACACAGTTTTGAACAAAGAATTCCTACTAGCATTGTCCGTTGAAACAAATGCTTTCGCTGGCAATGAATCACAAAGCATTGTTATCAAAGCTATTAAGCAAGCTTAGCTTATCTATTGCACTCTTCTTTAAGTATTCTTCTTATGTCAAGTGGAATTTACCACTTTTTGTAAGCACAACAAACAATTACTCAAAACTTTTATACATATTTGCATTGTTGAATATGGAAAACATATATAGATATTTCCACTTACACATGTTTCATGCTTAATTTGCACACATAGAATTTGAAGAATTGCTATCGTAAATTATAAGTAACATGTGTCATAAGAATTTCAATATAAACTATGCAAAATATTTAATTTCAAATGCATCATCTTTTTTGCTTTAAAATTATATTCAACGCTCCACATTAATATTTACGATTATTTTGCTACACATTTACTGACATTAAATGTCATCTCAATTGTAAATTTTGTTACAATTACTTTAAACAGTGAAAATAGTTATTTACTATTTTATCATTTTAGTTTTTACGATGTAAACTTTATTTTTCAAAAACCCATGCTTCCCATGCTTATTTATTATATATTATATTAAAATTATATGAACTATTTGACTTCACATAAACTTCTCAATGGAGTTAGAAAACAAAAGGTTGCAAGAAAAACGAGCTCGACGAAATGAGCTCCAACGATTACGCTACCAAGTAAGAAAAGACCAGATCAATAAGAGAAGATGAGAAAATGAACAAAACCGCATAGATGGCATCTCCAAATCTACAATACCATGTTCTCCTAATCCCTCCCAGCTCCATCCACTTGCAAATGAAATACATAATTCAATTCAAGTAAATCCATTTTCTCATATCCATCCACAACCTAATTTTATTGAAGATTTCTATACTGCAAGAAATAATTTCCGCTCTAAATTAGATAAACTTGCAAATATGCCAACTTGTTTAGTCTACATGGAAAAATACCCTGGCATTAAAACAAGGGAAATAAATAAACTACCTACTTGTTACAAATGCACATCTGAAAAAAATGGCCACCGTTTGTCCAAATGGAATAACATGGACCCAGGTGAGCA